>OZ012684.1:33346109-33388609 GCA_963942565.1 Maea johnstoni
TGTATATATATATATATATATATATATATATGCCGAATCTTTAATTAGCTTGCGTTCCTCCCCCCCCCCCCCCCCCCCCCCCCCCACACACTTTTAAATGGAACGGCCCTAAGCCAATCACGGCTTACGATCCTCACGTGAGGTCTAATACATGCAGATGGATGCTTGAATAATACTCACAAAAATCATCATAAAATGAAAAGTTTGATATGCATTATAAAGCATGGGAGTGAGCATATGTTTATGATACTCCTCCGATACGCACGCACACACACACACACATTTTAAACCACTTATACAGCTCCATCATGGCATAAGCACATGAGAAAGTTGCCAGTCCCATTTCCAAAAATGGGGAACAAGTAAATATGTTATTAAGAGGTAATAGGTAGTTGGGGTAAGGAAAAGGACCAACTACGGTCTATGAACGAAATTAGCCTTGATCTGAACCTAGAGCACGTGTAGAGGTGCCTCCCAGTGCGATCTAACAAAGGTTGAAGGACGAGTTGGAAATGTTACACTCTTGTCAAAAGATTATATTTCATTGAGTTGGCAAACTTAAGATTCAGTGTTGCAATCCTATACCCGTGCTGACGAAGACCACCTACACGTTGAGCTATAGATGCTCACTAAAAGCGTATCTTTTCCTGGTAGAAATCTTCCTCGTTTTCATGCATTCATTCCCAGTGTCATTAGTGATGGTTTGTTTGCCTTGTGTGAGGAAACCTACGATGGTGCATACGTGACACCGAAATAAATCTTAAACGGACATTTATTTTCAGCACTAGATTGAGAAAAATGTTAGAAAAATAAATAAACGAACATTTATTTTTAGCAAAAACTGTCAAAAAATGTTGTAAATAAATCCAGACGAGCATTTAAATACAGTGTCACATTTGCACCATCATGGTGCATACGTGACATCTAATTGGACATAAACGAACGTTTATTTTTAGCAAAACATTGATAAAGTTGCTGAAAATGAACCTTCACAATCATTTATTTGTAGCAAAATTTCAGAAAATTGCTGGAAATAAACCTTCACGAACATTTATTTTTAGCAAAACATTGATAAAATTGCTGAAAATAAACCTTGACGAAGGTTTATTTATAGCAAAATT
This sequence comes from Maea johnstoni, assembly GCA_963942565.1. NCBI lineage: Eukaryota > Metazoa > Annelida > Polychaeta > Spionida > Magelonidae > Maea > Maea johnstoni. Next base: position 33,347,231 of record OZ012684.1, read on the forward strand.
TCAGAAAAGTGCTAGAAATAAACCTTCACGAACATTTATTTTTAGCAAAACATTGATAAAATTGCTGAAAATAAACCTTGACGAAGGTTTATTTATAGCAAAATTTCAGAAAAGTGCTAGAAATAAACCTTCACGAACATTTATTTTTAGCAAAACATTGATAAAATTGCTGAAAATAAACCTTCACGAACGTTTATTTGTAGCAATATTTCAGAAAATTGCTCAAAATAAACCTTCATGAACATTTATTTTTAGCATTGTATAGGTGGAAATGCTGAAAATATAAACTGTCAAAATGTCAATCATCAAGCGGACACTCCCCTACACATTTCTGGTAGGTCGCTCTGCTCTAGACTATTGCCTATCCGTTCATCTCCTGGTGTAGGTCGGGTAGGGCAAGCCCTGCTCTTTTGCCAAATTTGACAACGAAACGACAGGATAGACAGCCTTTCTTGAACTTACATTTTGATTGAATTCATAGGCTCACCTCGTGTTGTTGCGGTCCGTTCACACGCCAGAATGACAATGGTGTTGTGTCTCAATTCCCCAATACGTGACATTAGGCCCACCCTTCTTGGACACGCCCCCATAAATGATTGATGCTATGACATTTTCCGTTTTAAAACACAGCATCTCCACCTCGATTTTGCTCAAATAAAATGTTCGTTTATTTATTTTTCTAACATTTTTTTCAGTATAGTGCTGAAAATAAATGTTCGTTTATTTATTTTTCTAACATTTTTCTCAATATAGTGCTGAAAATTAATGTTCATTTATTTATTTTTCTAACATTTTTCTTAATATAGTGCTGAAAATAAATGTTCGTTTAGATTTGTTTAGATGTCACGTATGCACAATGACGGTGCAAATGTGACACTGTATTTAAATGCTCGTCTGCATTTATTTACAACATTTTTTGACAGTTTTTGTTCAAAATAAATGTTCGTTTATTTATTTTTCTAACATTTTTCTCAATAAAATGCTATATATAAACGTTCGTGAAGGCTTATTTTCAGCAATTTCCTGAAATTTTGCTACAAATAAACGTTCGTAAAGGTTGATTTTCAGCACTTTTTCTGAAATTTTGCTACAAATAAACGTTCGTGAAGGTATTTTTTCAGCAATTTAATGAATGGTTTGCTAAAAATAAACGTTCCTCAATTTATTTTTTTAGCACTTTCATATATTCTTGCTCAAAATAAACATTTGTTTACTTATTTTTTTAGCATTTTTCTGAAAATAGTGCTAAAAATAAACGTTCGTTTAAGTTTATTTAGGTGTCACGTATGCACCGTCATAGAAACCTCATGTGAGTGTGTTGATGATATGTAGTTTTAAAACGTATACGTTACCAGATTTGATAAATCTACTCCCAGATAATAGAAATAAGTGAACGAAATCCAGACATTGCTAAACATTTTAGCATGGTGAATTATGAAATAATTGCAAATAATAGAACACTAATGATATACCTAACATTATATTGTAATTCTATCCCCATTCCCGAAATACTCAATTTAAGAGTTTTCTCACAATGTACAAATAAAAATAATAATAGAGAAGTTCAAACATATTTGTTTGCATTTATTGGAATGCGCGTAAAAAGGGATCTCATGCAAAACCAATACTTTCCATTCCGGGCGAAGAAGTATACTTGATTTTAGATGGTTTACAAATGTATATTGTATAGTAGCGTTGGTCAGATCAGATATATGCTTGGCATGGTGCTATTGATTACATGGCCTTAATGCTGGAAGAAGGTGCCACAACTTAACACCTGCCAGTGAAGCTTAACCTTGACAGGCATCCCTTACAGACTTAGAACCGTGGTGCTGGCACTGATTGAAGTCGATGTAGCTCATTATACACACTTGGCGGAGGGGTACAACTCTGGCAGCAATTCATGTTGGTTTATTTTCAAAAGCAGACAAACTGAAACAATATATGGTTACTATTTTTCAAACTGTGAATACAGGAATTGTAAGAGTAGAGAATTTGAGTCATCATTGGCATATATGATCATATCATATCGTGCATAAAGGACATCGTCAGACAGGGCCAAAGTGCCCACATGTCAACATCTGAGAGATGTCCACTAATATAGAGCAGGAACCTGATGGTGTCGCCTTAGGTGAAAGGCGTACCAATTGGATTATGTATCATAACATTCTTACTAGCTCACTTTTCTAAGATATAGTCGTCTGGTGCGCATTAACTGCTGGGTGTGGCAGGGGGACAGAAATGAGGGGCAAAAGTCACCTAGGTTACCCCAAAAGCTTACAACTTGAAGTAAGTAGATATTTGATTGTTAGAAGTAGGCCTTCTTCTGTCTGCTTCTGCCAGCCATTTTGGGTTGCGGGCGTGGTCAAACAGACAATAAAGGGCCTTCCCAGAAATGGGCCGGGATAACTGGAGTGTGTACTTATTGAAAAGAAATGTATCCTAAACAACCACTGGCAGACATTTTAGATGGTGGGACACCCCCGCCAGTCACCCTTAAGCTCCCAGACATACATAATAAAACAAGTTACAAAACTGTTCAGCATATTTATTTGTATCATAAACAACAAATGCCAGACATTTAGGTGATGGAATACGCACAGCAGACACAGCCACCCTTAAGGTACCTTCACCTCATTATTTGGCTATTGGTAAGTTAAGGTAGGTTCAGTACTTGAGCGAACATTTTCCCCATTTACAGCCAACAGGGGATTCAAACACCCATCAAACCAAATATCTTTTGAAAGAACCACCCTTTCAGCTAATTCGCAGTAGAACTGTGGTTTATATTTCTTGAATTTGAGTGCTTTATTGAGAAAAATGTAAAAATGTACTATTTTCAACAAAATCACTTACAGCTTATTTTAGAGTGGCTTAACTTCCAATTGACTTGCTTGGATTACAGGTTCATTCATGTACTTATTAAACGGTGTGAGATTTTCATTATTAACTTTGGGAGATATTCAGTTTCAAAGCCAAGTACGTGGGGGTAGTCTCTTTATAGAAGTGAACTAATTTCTCACTTATCTCAGGAAATGGACATCCTATTGAAAATTCATGTATAAGTGCTTGTTGTTTTTCACGATTAAATAGTTTACTCTTTTTGATAAAGATATCCTTGAAATGCGACTTGCTACTATTACTTGTGCAATGTCTCCAAATTTTCTCGGCAGCATTTTTCTCTTGATTGAGTTTTAAGAACATTATTCCACCAAGGTTTATGGAAACGTAAAGGAAGAGAAGAAGGAACATTGGACTCGGAGTGAGAAGCAGGTGAGAATGTAGAACCCATTTCATTTTTAAGAAGGTCAGTGAAGTTCCTGTATACAGAATCAATAACCTGCTGTCCTAATTCCCTCTGATCGAACTCTGAAATTAGATTGTCAATCCTAGAGATAATATCAGGACTAGAAAAAAAGTTGCGTGGGACTGAGTCAACCTTGTATCTTTTAGGAGCAGATTGACCGAAAGGTTCACCAGAGCTAATCCCGGGCAAGTCTGGACTAGGCGGGAGTTCTTTGACTCCTGGAGCAATAACAGGAAAAGTCACTGACCATGTTAGAAGGGCATGGTCAGGAAGGGACTCTAAGAAAGAATTACGGAGACGATCTTTAAGGGAAAGAGGTGAATAGACAGCAAAATCATTGTACATGTTTAAATATTCACTGGGAACTAAACAGTAGTCAACAACTGATTGACCACTGTGTGTAAAACAAGTGAAGTCATAAGAGGGACTTCTACCATTAAGGACACCAAAACAAGCTTGCAGTGACCCAGGGGCTAGTGTCCCCACTAGTGGACACTTAGCACTCTTACACTGGTAACATATGGTCACTTTAGAGGGTCTAGCCATTTTAGAGAGATATTCAATACAGAGGAGTTCACGTGGGACTAGGATTCCACTATATTTATGTATGTATGTATGTTCTTATGTGTGTGTTTCAAAAATCTTTATACAATGCGATTGCAATGTTTGAGGGTATAATTACTGTCTTAGTGTATAATTTACTGTGAGACTTATCTATATAATATTTTGGCCCTTTTTATATCGAATTTCATCAAAACATGGTCGCTTTGAACATGCATTTTGGGTATCAAATGTTAAAAGATTTGCTTAACATATGACATAGGTAAGAGTATTTTCATGTGCAATTCGAAAAAAAGGGTATTATATTTTTCTTCCAATTTTGACTTTGTTCAACTTTAGGTTATCGAATCTGAAAGTTGAAAGGACTAAGATTGTGGGTAATGCGACACACAAAATGATATATGCACAGCACAGCAATGAGAGCGTCTACGTCAGGGAAAGTAGGTAGTAGAGACAGGCCTGTCAACATATGCGCGCCTAGCCTAGACGTTAGGCTGACAGCTCCCTTATCAGCTACGAGAATATTAGTAACTTAAGAGCATGTGAGAATATTCTGTAAATGGCCAATACGTCTCATGTCTCAAGTTGAAAGAGCCTCGTCACGCAGCGCAAAGAAAAGGAGGAATCATAGGGGCGGTCCCCAGGTGATTATGGCGTATCACGTTATCAACACAGCTTTCACTGTGCTGTTAGAGCGAGCAATAAATAGCAGTGGACAGGAGTCTAAAGCCCCTCTCACACAAGAGCACGAAGTCTACACGACCGTACTCGAAGGTGCTGACTTCCACTTCGTGTAGACTTCGCGAAAACTTTGAGTTTTTGTAGCCATTCGACCATACAACAAGAAGCGTACACAAAGACAACACAAAGCCAACAAGAATGAATACGTCTATACACGAACACAACACGTTTATAGCAGGAAGTGAATGTGAAGTGCACAAGAACCTATATGAACTATCAAGAAGACAACCAGACCAAACATGACTCAACCAGAAGAAAACGCGATGCTAATGGGAAGTTAACCAGAAGTGATCACAAACACAACATGAAATTAGTGCAAGGCATTAGCCTGGATTTGCATGGCCATATCTATGTATCCATTTCACTCACACTGTATACGGCTTTAATTTTGTATAGTGCTAAAGGGTATTTGCGCTAATTAAAATTCACGCATTTAAACACTCAAACAAAGCATAAACAAATCAGGATATTTATTTGAATGGCCAGTAAAAAATAATCAAAATTTAAATGCCTGTGAAAATACTAGGTGTACAGTATGTAATACTGATAATTATCCCTTAGAAATGATTTTCACCAATTATATTTTCTACGTAACATTTGTACAATTGTTATGAAAATAGTTATCTCATAAATAGCTTGATAGCAAAAGTAAGTAAATATGTGTAGCAATAACAATAGCAATAGCTATTATCGCTTTAATGCGGTTTCAATTAAAAAAATCTTCAATAACCATGGGGAAAACATTAGTGAAATAATAAATGCAATAATGTTATACAATACAAATATTACATTAGTATTACATAAACAATAATTAAGGAATATTAACCAATATATTTTTATAATGTTTGATAACATAACACCATCTTTAATCAACATTTATAATTACTGTTTTACAAATATTTTACAAATATATCACCGACATACTTTAAATTGTTTCTAAAAAGTCTGAAAAAGTCAAAATGATATAAATATATATATATATATATATATATATATATATATGTAATATAAATCTGTGATATATATATATATATATATATATATATATATATATATATATATATATATATATATATATATAACTTAAAGATGTTTCTCAGAAATATTTGATGAATAACTTTTGCATTATTGTGTAAATGTATTTCAAAGTGTCGTGACAATAATACTTCAAATATAAGTAATAATCAAACGTTTTAACATTAATAAATATTTTCAGTAACATTTCACAGATATTGGGTAAAACATTTTTTATATACATAGCACAAATATTTTGTGTTTGCTGGGTATAATTTAAAATAAAGAAAATTAAATGCTTTATATTGGGTCGTTCTGTATTTATGCTAGACCACATTATTGTTATGTATTTTCCTTAGTGCAAAGAAAAGGGGGTTATATTATTTGTCATGTTTTATCTAGTATTGTCTCTGATGTGGTTTTATAGGACCCCAAGTCGATCTATCGTAACTATTAGAGACGTTAAAGCGTGTATAGGGGCAAGGATCAGAAGGATGTGAGGAATGAAGAAAATTGATACTCTAAATGAGTGTTTTGTAGTTGAAATACAGACAGAATTTAAATGCTTCATTCTACTCAATTAGCGCATTCTCGTTGGATGTTGAGCGGCACGTGATCTACTGGTTGACTACGTGTTGACTTCGCGGTACTTCATGGTACTTTGTGTTGGCTTCACGTTCACTTCGTGTTTGAATTTGGATATGAAGTGAGCATGAAGTAGCACAATGTCAACCAGTAGTCAATCAGTATTCCACGAAGTGTACATTAAGTTAACATGAAGTTGACACGATGTATTTCTAGGTCAAACATCATGTGAAGTTCATGGAAAGTTTTAAACAGCCAAAAGATTTCACCGCGGACAGTGAACAAGATTTATCCCGAAGTGAACACGAAGTTTCAGGAAGTGTACCCGTTTTATCGCGAAGCCTACACAAACCTCCGCAAAGTCTACACGGAGTGAAAAACCCAACTTTGTTTACAGTCGTGTAGACTTCATGGTCTTGTGTGAGAGGGGCTTAATGGGGCCGCACGAGGGGACTTAAAAGGTGAAGGGGTAGAAGGTGCGGGTGTGTAGATATAACACTTTGTCAAGGGAGCCATTGAGTTCATTGGGCAGCGTAGAGGGTTTAAGGTGGAAATCGAGGTTGGGGCACTGTCGGTTGTGCACGGTAGGCCATTAAGTATGGATATCAAAACAAAACATTACACATGAATAGTGATCACTGGCCACGCATCTCGACCAAGTGTCTTCAGAACTATTGAGGTGAGCTATAGAAAACAAAGGCGGGACGGTCTCGTGATGATACCTATTTCTGGATCAACTCAACCCAGAGTCAGGGTGAAACACATACGCCTTTTATGTCTGAGAGGTTGAACTGTTAAAACCATTGATATTCTATTAGTCGTGTCTATTTACACCCTATGCTTACACAACCAAACATACAGGACTATGGAGTGTCAGTTGGAAAGTTGTCTAACATGCTAGACGAAAACGTGAAATGGAAGATCAGTATGAATCTAATGTAATTGTTACTCGATTACTCATTCAATTGATATATGTAGTGTAATTGTATTACACTGACCAAGAAGAATGTGAAATTTGAATGATATGAATGGGCAAGTAAGCAAATTTGAAAGTTAAATTAAGTGAGATATATAGAATATAAATGTTTTTAAGTAATGTTTTTTCATTTTTCAAATGCTGAATATGTGAAATTATTAACTATATGACGACCTGGCTGTCTGCTTTGACCATGCATATTCCTTCAAGCTAGATCATTTTTACCAATATTTTCATCTCATTTTCTGGCTGAAAGTGAACACTGTAGAACGGGTAACATTTGCAAGTGCGTTTATTTCGTGGATACGTGAACCAGTATCGATGTCATGAACTTATCGCACGTGATCAATTGCGTGTAAAGTGAGGTGATGGCGCGTCGGTTGGTAAATTTCACCCCTAGATTGTCTAGGCTGAAACGAAGAAAAATACGTCTGATAACTTCACAAAACCATTATAATATGATACATTGGTAACTTATGAATAAGTCACCAATGTATCATATTATAATTCGCATACTTACCTGTCCAATGTTGGGGATACCTGTGCCAAGTTATGAATTTCTTACGAGAAGCAAGATCGCCTCCATCATTGTACAATAGAAAGGGAGGCCGCTGTTGCGATGGAAGCAATTGATCAATTATCAACATACATATATGGGTATGTTGATTATTATCAGAATGATATATATGTTAAAGAAATAATGATATTGCTCCTGTCGCGAATTGAATTTTTGCCAATATACGGAAAGAATTCAATTTGCAGTTGGCGAGTATGTTCAACTTATGCAACATAGCGTGATTATCACTCGTAGCTGGTCAGGCGGAAATGAAGAGAAATACATGCAATAACTTCACAAAAGGATATAACATGACATATAATATGACACATTGGGAACTTACGAATAAGTTACTAAGGTATCATATTAGGAGTCGCATATTCAACTGTACAATTTTGGGGAAACTTCTGCCGTTATGGCTGCAAGATGGCTGCTGAATGTTTTCATTTGATTATTATTGTGGGGTTCAATAGATGGCGCTGTAGAATTCACTTCCTCACGAAATGAAATATACGGAAAAAACCTGAAAAATCAGTCTTTTGCCAAATTTTTGTCATGCGATATATACCTGTTCGACAGTAATGATATAGATTGTGGGGCCAGTGTTTTAGTATAAGATTGACATGAATCCCCTTAAGGTCTAAGGCCATGTCACAGGTACATTGAATTTGAAAAGGACCTGAACATCAGCATTTACTATGTTAACCACGTTCTGTTAGTAATTCTGAGGTATATAGGGACATTTAAAATGAATTTAGAATACTCACCGTGACATCCCCCGTAGAGGTAGAACCTCGGACCTTATCATAGACGTGAATGATCGAATGGTAGAGTCTGATTTTCAAGTAAAGGGCGAGTATTGACATTTATTGATAAGTTTATCATTAATCGGCAACTATGAGATGTAACCTATACAATAGCATAAGTGCCTTTGTCTTTATAAACTCAGTTTTCAGATATTCAAGTTTTAAAAATGACCCTGGTATTGAGTAGAGCTCTACCTTAAGGAAAGACAACACATTCTTCAGTTTATAAGTAGTGCACTTCTATATCGTGCTTTTTAAAAAACATAGAATATCTCAAAAAAGAAGATTAAGTGGGAGAGGGAGAGGAATATACAAAGCTAGATACACTAGATGAGAGTTTCAAACCCATATCATTTATGGGAGCGCAACCGCTTATACTGAAATAACCTGATATAGATAAGTGACACTAATAATTATATTAAATTCCCTACTGAGTGGTCGGCGGTGCCTCTTGGGTCCAGTCTTCTTGAAAGCTTATGGAATGTGTTCATAGTGGCCGCCATTTTGATAATCCTTCTGAATGCAATTCTAGTCTGGGATTAGTGAATGATAATGTTCAAGACCAACTACAAGAAATATAGAATACAAAAATAAACAAAATGAAAACAGTACCCAAATCAGTTGATGACGATCTGTCAGCATTCACTGCATGCAGACAAGGCAGATGATATGGAACAAAAATATTTTAAAAATATGTGGTAGTTGCAAAAGCTGTCGAAGCAATAACAAAATAATCTTTTTCTGTTTTAGTTTTAGGATTGCCAAAAGCAACACTTAAAAATGTTTTTTAAAAGACAACCATGCAGTTAACCTAAACATATAAACTTTATGTGTAAACCTATACTATAGTATAAGTACATCAGATAATGACAACCTGGGAGGGGCAGGCCATCTCAAGATTGGCTCACTCTGATGTTGAGTTGTCGAAGGGATATCCTATGACTGCACGCTGTCTCACACATGTACCTGAATTGGGATCCTGCAAGTGATTCGGATTGGGTGCCTTTTGCTGGGAACTCTGGCTTCCTTTAACAATTACCTGCGGTGAGTCACGCCTTATCCGTAATATGACAAAAAAGAGACAACACTTGGAATTTGCGTTATATTGCAAAGAGTAATTGTCCAATATTCTATCTTACATACACATAGTTCAAATTAAAGAAGTTTCACCATGTATTAAAAGTAGGGTTAGTCTAGTCGAAATCTGGGATAATTGCGTGTACGCTCCGAAAATTCTATATTTCTTATTTCTATTGGCTTTGCCAGGTAGCTCACTTTCTGTCCCGTCTATCTGAGCAGTGTATCGTATTTTGCAGTGCTCTTTACAAGACCTCTTTTCAGAAGTTGCATAAAAACTTGTATCAAACAGAAAAATGGTAAAATCATGTGCAGTTTAGTGGTGGTATAACTTTTATAGTTTCACTATGATTTACGTTTAATCAGTTGTTTCATTAATATAAGCACCTATAAGCATTTACTCTTTGCTATCTTTCTCTCAATCACTTATTTGCTTTTATATTCATATACCTCATTTTTTGATCTGCTGTACAGAATTATGCAGCACTAACTGCTACCTTCATGGTAAATAGTCTTTTAATCCAAAAACATCAGGGGTGTCCAACTGTCGTATTGTTGCACCAGCGTGGGATAGGGGCTTCAAAAATGTGAGACAAACCAAAAACCTAATACACTGTTTAATTGGTAAATTTTCCAAAACATTCATAGTTATTCAATATCTTCCCATTCTATAAATTTGGGAAGTTTTGGCCCCTTTACCCTTGTGGTCACACTAGGACTAGCAGTCCTACTCTGGGCCTCTAAAGCTAATCTTTGAGATTCAAGGTCTAATCTCATCCTCTCCTGCTGTGCATTCAGCTGAGCCATCTCTATTTCATGAGCTCTCTGCTCATGCCCTCTCTGGATCCTCAGCTCCTCCTGCCTAATCAGTAGTTGCAGTACTACAGGATCAGTACTACCTGATAATCCCAATGGGTCAGCCTGTGCAAGTGTAAGCAATGACTCTGATGCCCTAGTACCACTAGGTCTGACACTTGTTTCACCCTGAATGCTATCCTCCCTTTCTGGAGAACTAGCATGGTCTGGAGAACTACCAGTTAACAATACAGTTTGAAAACTAGCACAGTACGATTCAATAGGAAATGTGAACACCCAAAATGTTGTTAACAAACAAATGACAATCAATATACATGCAAAGGTAATCAGCAATTCATACAGATTTTCAATACTCACAATTTGATGAACTTATGCAATAGCACTTTAATCAAAATTACTTATTTCATAAAGTCACTAATAATAATGTCAAGTAATATGTTATAAATCCAATTAATCCTGAGTATAAATCCAAATTGTCCTTGATCTTTTGAATGTTTTTTTCTTTTCAGTTCTGCATCCTTTTCAATTGTTTTCACTGTGACCTCTAACCCTGCTCACTGTTTGTTTTTCTTGTATCATTAAAGATGGCTGCCTAGTTCCAAGTCTCAGCCAGTCTCATTAGAGTCTCGTGCAGATATGTCCACATAGCAGTGTACACCCCAGTGTCCCTGGTGAAGGTAATAAAAATTTGATAAATACCAGCTGGCCATACCAGTGTCTGGCTAGTCTCCGCAATTTTCTTAACAAGCCTGTCCTTTGAGCATGTCCTTTGTGAATTAACATTATCTCCCCGCATCATAGGGTGATTTATGCTCACCCCTCGAACAAAGAGGGTGTGGTAAAATAGTGTAGTCCCTGTAAGAGTTCTGCCCCGCATCAAGGGGTTATTCCTTTGTAGTCAACTACCTCTCTGAGAGTGTGCGATTCCTTTTTCTTGATTGCCACTGTGTTAGTAGTGGTATATCCCACTGCTGCCACCAGTGTTTAGATGTTATTACTATGAAAGTACCCAGCAATGATAATAAACTAGGGTATTTCATATTGTTTATATCTTAATCACCTACTGAGAACTTAGTAATACAGATCTGCTTACATCAGAGTCCAAATGTTAACTGACCACTACCCACACCACTAAGCCTACCCACGCTAATAAGACACATACCAAACTTCTACATGTCACATTCTTGACCTTTAGATCAATAAAACAAAGGATGATGACTTCATTATCATGGATAAGCATCAGAAGTGGCGGGGTTTTAACATAGCAACCAAATTAAAGGAGGTCAGCTCAGAGTGGGCTGAAGGGCCCATTTCAAAGTGACCAATAGACTGATTATCTTTAATTAGTTGAATGACACATCATAACACCCAGCTTGTAGCACATAAGCACTCTAGAAATGTGTGGGACTGGCTGTTAATGACCCAAGTGCAATAAAGTGGTGAAATTCCATAAAGAGGAAAGAGCCAAAATGATCTCCTAGACAGTCAGTGTCTCGGCTTTGAAATAGGTAGAGATCTCAAAATTATCCTATATTCACAAACGACCCCATACATAAACCACATTAACTCCTTCATGCCATTGTTCTCTACACTTCCGGTTCCCTATCAAGTTCATGAGTAACTAGGTTCCACCTTTTTACCAGAACTGTACTGGTTTATAATATATTCATGTCCAGCGCTTCCCTAGGTAGGTGGCATATATGTATCCACTGTAGATATGGCAGTTTTTGAGTTAAGTATGTGAATTTCCTTTTTTTTCATAAACCACAACTCCTTACATTTTTGGGTGAAAAAAATGAATTTCAGTTTTAGCATAAGCCAAGACCTAAGTTCTTTGGGGATCAGAGAAGGATAATGTAATTGCGATGGCCATTCTAATCTGGTTCTGGTGACGTTTGACACGTACTGTGTGGATTCAATTCAGCATCTCCCCCACCATTGTATATCACATCCACTCTGGAGCAATGAATAGAGAACCAACTGTTATGAACTGCAATGGATGTGGTTGAAAAGCTCTCCTTAGTGGAAAAAAAACTTTCTTCTCTACAAATATTTTCTTTTAAAAATATGCTCATATGGGATGCTTATTTTCACCCTATATAATTTCGAGGAAAACGTGAATTTCAATTCTCGAGAAACAAGGGAAATATTTCCTGTTGGATAAACGTATATTTAAGATATTTTTGCAACTTCGGTAAAATTTTTTGTTTTGCCTATTAAAGAAAGCTGTCGACATGATGATGGTGAGGAGGTTGAGTATGAAGACGAAGAGAAGATGCAGACGGAGAAGACGAAGAAAATATGACGGTGATGATGAAGAAGAAAAAGAATATTGAGAAGACGGAGAAGTAATAGTGATGACGAAGGAGATTGTTTGGAGGTGGGTCATGAGGATGACTTACTTCTATTCCCACATTCACAACATGTATGGCGTGTAGGGTGGGTCTCGTTGAACACGACGGTTATGTGGTGGGCTTTTAATGTCATGATACATTACATATATGGTTGGACACCATATCAACCGATGCGAACGCTAAAGCATATCTTAAGATACAATGAAATATAAGAAAAAGAAACAACTTAATGAAATAAAGTAAACGCCATCAAGGGAACATTTAGTAATATCATGCGACAGACACCCGATATGTGACATCACGCAAGGATCACTACCTGAATGTTATCAATGCCATCATTTAACTCGCTACTTTTCATCTCGAAGCGAAGCGGAGAGAAAGTGGTGGCTGACTACGCGGCCCTATTGCAACACTGTGAACTAGCGCTTTGTGGTCGCCTTTTCGGTTTTCATATCGGATATCAAAAGAGCGCTCCTGTATTTGGTAAGGGGGTAATGTACGCGTTCTTAATATACCACTATTTTTCTATTTACTGTTCATTACACTGATGATAGTCGATACAATATTGCCACCGTGGCCCATGAAAGCCTACCCCACAAAGTTCAGGCTGGTGTGTATGTAGTCGCGCTGTGTTTGTCAAAGCAGATAAAGCTGACAACAGGATAGGCGGATGAATCTATGGATGGATGGATAGACGGATAGGTGGGCGTATAAATGTAAGGATATATGGCTAAGATAGATGGATTCGTTGATGACTTAAACTAGGCCTTTACAGACCCAGCCCAGAATTTAAAATTCTATCATATCATGATTTCCCGTAATATGAGAGACTAATCTTTTGTTTTCCATATGTCGGTACTCACTCAGTGAAACATAGACTGGCTTTAGTTTCACGATTTCTATATCAATAGGGTCGGGATTGATTGTCTCTTTTTGTCCCTGAGAGCACAGGTATTTGTATCGTATAAATAGGTATTTGTATCCGAAAATTGGTAAAAATTGTTGCTATAAAAATCAAATGATTATGGGGACGTGGGCCACCCTCTTATAAAGCCTGATACGAACTTTCAGGTTTATCCGAGCACTGCAAATCAAGAAAGAAATACTTGAAAGTATATTGCCATGACTTGTCTAATATATATATAACACAAGGTGGACAACGAGATCATGTCAAAACGTAAACAAACCAGCTAAAACTACTCCGGCTCAGAACTGTCACACACGTTTTGTATCATGTGTGTTCCTTGACCTGAAGTCATGTGACACTCCACCCCTGTTTTGATTGGCCCTTGCTTCAATATATCTGCTATTTCGACTTCCGTTACGAGTGGTTACATGGAAGATGTCATTCACAGATAATGAGAGATTTGGAGGCTAAATATGTGGAATAGCGAAATGTCCACCGGAATGTTTCTTCTAAATAGGTCAAGTAACACACATGATACAAAACGTGATCATAACCATTTGATTTTTATAGCAACAATTTTTACCAATTTTCGGGGTCCAATGCATGGCGCTCAAATTGGTCGCTGTGTCTCACTAAATACCGTGGTTCGGGGTTAGCAGTGACTTAGGAATAGACGAATGTCTTCTCTCACATGAGGATGTAAACTGTAATTGGAAAAAAATCCTATTCTTTTTCCAGTGTTCTGTAGATTCTTGCTGGAGGGTCAAGATTTTTTGTCGAAAAAGGAATTAATTTCAGCACTGCGAAACCATTGCAAATGCATACACACCACTACTCGTAAATGCAAGCCAAATACGTTTTACGTATTAAAATGAACAGGAAATAGATAGCTTAATAATTTCATTGCAATTATTGTAGTGTTTTATGATATATTTTGGCTGAAACGAACCCTCCTTACATGTACATGGCAACAGTCCCTGTGTAGGACTAAAAAGCTTACTAAGACAGATGGAGGTGGGAAGCGCCAAGGCCAGTGTCAGAGATTGAACAATGCAGGAAAAGTCAGACCAGCTGGCACCACCTATAATTTGTCCATGGTACTACAGCTTACCAAGTGCTTTTTTTACCTTGCTTGCAACACCACCATATTGTAAAATCCCGGCATGCCAACAATGTAGCGTATAGGAAATAGCATTAAGTGCATTTGTTGCGATGGTAGCACAACCAGCCAAATTTCATTTTAATACGAGATAGAAGTAAAAAGAATGACAATCACAGCAGATTAACAATAGCAATGGTTTATCTACACAAAAATAAAAGATACAGACCTATGCGACAAACAGTTCTCATCTTATCCTCGTCATCGTTCCTGATGACGACAGAATCATTGTCACATATCAAGTCCAGTTCCCACTAGAGTTCAATTGTTCCGATGTAGCCAGCCCTCACACTGTCTGACTGCGGTGAAGATGTCTTCTGCAGCAATGTGCTTTCGATGCCACTTTCTATCCCGTTCTGTCCATATGAGAAAAATATCTTCTTTATGTAGTGTGATTGAACATTCTAAGAAACATCTCATTCGTTAAATAGTTTACATGAATCACAAAGAACATTGCGGAATATTCCACTGACATGTATAGTCCACAGACACTGGGAATCTTCTAGTAACTATTAAAAATTTCTAGAACCTTCGAGAAAGTATTGCCAAACTAAAATAGCTCACCCTCAAACATTCAAATATTTAAGGGGGTTCGGCACCTTCGTTCTTTAAGTGAGACCTCCATGTAAAGATTGACAAATACTTTGGTCAATGTACAAGAAAACACCAATTAACTCTAAATGTTATGAAAGCTGAGACTTTGGACATGTCAAACATCCTAATCTTGGCGTGTGATACCTTCACAATTTCCCGGGGCTGAGGCTGAAAGGCAGCGATGAGGATTTATGATACATATGCTATTGCGAACAACCTCCTGACTTTAATGAAGGTGCGACACTATTGATGCTTACATATGCCATAGAAAACATCATTGGGCAGATAGTAGTTTGTTTTAAGTATTGTTGGGAAGTAGATTTTAGAGCAAGTTAAAGTCATGCTCAATATCTTTTGTAGAATTTCAATTTTCTTCATTTTTGATGTCGAATTAAGAAATAACTGAGGCAGATATCAAAGCTATCAAAAAATCTAATTGGATGTTTTCAACCATGTACTAACATTTCAGCTTTCTAGGATCAATATTGAAGGAATGAGGTTGTTTCAAAAATGATGGTAATTTCAGAAAACGGTAAAAACAGCTAAAATGCAACCCCGCATATCCTACAGCCTATTATGATTTTCTACTCCCGTATAGAACCTTTGGGCTTGGGGTTTATTTGGAATAAGAATATGATTTGCACGTATTGGTATAATGGTTTGAATGTTTAATAGTTTACTTGGTTCCTGAATTACTGAAATAAAGAAGGATTTTTAGAGAAGATTCTGAGCTTTCTCATGGAAAAGGCTGGCAACCCCTGGTGAGTGCTCCTCCCCCAGTTGATGAGGAAAGATAAGAAGCTATCACAGACTGCTAATTGCTAATTGGCTGTCTGGAGTACGTATTGGAGGAGATTTGTTGGCTAGGTACTGATCGACATTTCCTTTCAAATATTTTTCGGAATATAGCTCTGACGATATAAACAATTGAATAAGATAATTTGAATAGAGGAATTATGATAATAACTTTGGGAATAAGGGTAAATTTACGAACTATTTCAAGGAGAGTTGTCGGCTATGTACTGATCAATATTTCGTCTTTAAATATTTTTCTGAGTATAGCTCTAACCATATAGATAATTGAATATAAAAATTGAAATAGAGTAATTATGAAAATAACTTTGGGAAAAGGGGTTGATTCACAAACTAATTCAAGGAGAGTTGTCGGCAAGGTACTGATCAACATTTCGTCTTCAAACATTTTTTGAATGAATATAGCTCTAATCATATAAATAATTGAATATAATAATTAAAATAGTATTTATGAAAATAACCTAAGGAATAAGGGTAAATTTACAAAATATTTCAAGGAGAGTTGTTGGCTTGGCACTGATCAACATTTCGTATTTTGAGACCTGGTAAGGTTCTGACTGATTAAAGAGTCCTCTTAAAGTATTTTTCTGACATTAGCTTTGATTACTGAGATAAAACCAAAATAGCAAAGGTGATTTGGGAAAACACCCGCATGTAGGGTTTTCACTGATAAAGAGATATATGGAATAGATTTCATGCTTCTTGATACTGGTTAATGGAGGAGGCAGATACATAGCAGCACTGAGCTTTAGAAGAGCATTACTGTATGTCCATTTCCACACAGGCATCCTGCTAGAACAGATTGTCTGTTTATAGCATAAGATCGTCCATTTTTGTCACTACTTAGAAAGTTTGTTTGCTTTCCATCACAATCCTCATTTGAGCAACTCCAAAATAGTCCTTGTCTCCTTCACACACACACTGCAGCTTCCTGAAAGGCTGACTTCAAGTTCTTGTAAATGTAGAATGTCTTCCTGTTACCCTTTCTTCGCAAGAATCTGTCTCATCTTCTGAGTCGTGATCAGTGTCTCAGAGTCTGCATCTTCAATTGCTATGCCGCTGCACTGCACTGCAAACTAGTACTCAGCCAGAGCAGTCTAAGCTCTCTATAACTGGTATTATGAATCGTTAGTGAATTCTCAAATTCCTTTTCCTCTAATGCATCCAAAACTTCTGGTACAGAAGATTTTTTATTCCATTCAAACCCCTCCTCTTCCTTCTGGATCTATTTTCCATTGTAAGGATACATTCAGACTCTGCACTGTCCAGGAATCAGTATCTAAATGTTTTATCCTATCCCTACAGGAAACCCTGTTCAGCTAGGTAAGATATCCCAAACATCCTGCCTACCACACGCCAGAATATTTTTGGAGCATAAACCAGTGAATTACCATTGATGGGGAAGGATAAAGCGACAAATGAGGAAGTAATGGTACCAATTGTTCTAGATAAACGGCTGACACCAACAGGGAAACAAAGCAAGGGAACTTGGATATAATCAGTGGATACAATCTAAGCTGAAAGGAGTAATCAAGAGAAAATAATAAGCAATACAAGCAGAAGAAACAAACAGAGTGAATTCAAAGAGAACACAAAAAGCACAGCTTAATTCCTGGGTTATGATAAAAACTCCCCAACATGCTAGATTACTAAGCTGCGATTTCTTAAGTAAAACAATGGCCAGGGGAATGCCAAGTCATGATCAGAACATAACAGGGCTATGGAGTTGCCATTAGATATGAACATTTAATAGTTTGACATATCATCAGGGGGGTCAGAGCATGTAAATCTAGACATACATGCACTAACCAGCATACTGCTCTACACAATGAGAGTACTCAAATAAGTAAGAAACCTTTGCTTGAAAATACGGTTCAAGGGCCTGAATATTACACACCCCAACATAAGCCAGAAGAGGCACTATTTGTCAACCATTGCAAGGCAGTTGTACTCAAAACACGCATTAATATATGCCAAGGGTTGTTTTGGGTGTGAATTGTGCTGGTTCTGTCCTTCTTGATGAGGGGATGACTGGCTTTTTATAAAAAAGAAAAAATGGCATCAAAATTGGAACTTGAGAGCTTCTTAATCAATTGGTGAAACACTTAAATGAGAAAAGTTTGGTGTGGGAATTTTTAAAATTATTAGGCAGGATAGAAAATTTTAATGATTATGGTTCCATAAATTTTAGCACCTAAAAATAAGAAAATAAGAACTTGCTCAATCATCCACAGATGTGAAGATAGTAAAGGTAATGGCCTGACCGCTATTTCCTCTAAATTGGTTTCTCTGGTATCTCGACCTATTACAGTACCTGATTTTATGAATCCAAGGGTATCAGCTTTACACATTGTAACAACCTCAAAGAAAAATATTGAGACACTGACAAAATTCTTTGACCTAGAATCAATTGGTATTCATGACTATAAAGACGTCTGAAACAATGACTTTGACCATTTCCATGAAAAGCATGTATAAAACATTGCAAACAATACATTACAAAACATTCATGGAGAGGTTGCAATGAAGCCAACAAATGATAAATTAGCCACTTGAAACACATGATCGTAAGCCAGAAAAATTTAACTAAATGTCTGCTATGTATACTATAGAATCATTACTGATTAAGAGAAAAGAGGGATTAAAGAACCAGTACCACGTGATAAGAAGTCTTCTGGCTAATTGTGTAGTAGAGGAAGATTCTATTACAAGCCCTACATGCACTGTGTATGGTTGCAAAAGAGAGGATGCTGGAGCCCCAAGTCACAATTAATGTTTTGATAAGGGCCCCCACATAATGAATGACATGGTACTTACCCTACTCAGATTTCAAATACAAGAACTTGCCTTCACAAGTAACATCAAAGAGGCATTTCATGTAGTTATGAAATTCAAGCCATGTTTTTATCACACAACAATGGGACAACTTACAAAATGGGAGATACTTAGCCTAGCCAGATCTCAAGCATGTTTGATCCACTTGGGTTCATGTCAAAGCCAAAATATTCATACAAGAATCATGGAAGCCAAATATGAATTAGGAATACAAAGATGTTAAAAAGTATTTGCTCATACACTTATTACACATGAAGAATCACAAACATTCTTCGCGAAATTGAACTTAAAAATAACTCACCAATAACATATACATACAGTGATATTCATGAACTTCTGCCACTGAAACTTTCACACCTACTTCGTGTTATACCTACATCATTTGAACTAGTAGAAAGAGGTGAAATTTCTGTTCCAATTTTCAAACCAGCAAGAAGTTCCTCATTCCAGAAAAAGCAAAATTCTAGCATTCTAGGAGACAATAGCCAAATGAATAACTACAATCTTCACATGAACATCACATTCAGCTAAAGACTGGCATGAAAACAAATTCTGTGAAAATCGGAGAAATAGTACTCATACACGAATGCAATAAAAGACGCTTAAATTGGATCTTGGTATCATCTTGTTTACTATGAAACTACTGATTTCATCAATGTATGTAACAATATATAATGATGGTATTAGAAATAAGGATCATAATGCACGGTTGTTCTGATAGGCATTGTGGAGCAATCATAGAATTGCTTATCATTGCTGCAGACATCTATGTCATTGGCGGGGCCCTCAGGCCACACCTATCTGGGAAGCTGCTTTGAAACGTCTATAGTCCGGACGGCCATGTTGGAAATGCTGAGGTCGGACTGAATATAATTCTCTATTCTGATTGGTTATAATATAAATGTTGGCCCGGTACATTACCTTTGCCGCGGAAAATTGTGCCTTCCTTATTTTAATTTAGCATGAAGTTTTCAAATATATAAAATATTTTAAGCGGACATACAGTATATTTTTCAGTATAGGAAGGAAAATTACTAGAGAAATGGTAAAGCAGATTTTTCACATAAATATGATTTTTTTTCAAGATGCATCCATCCCAGACATGCATAACTGATTGTTACTGAGGATCTTTTGTCGAAGAGTTGCAGTTTTCTATCTTGTGTGTGCGTAATTTTGGCTACGGAAACATTATCTTTATAGCGTGAGTTGACAGGTGTTTTGAAATATTTTATGTATATACTAGTGTGCTTATATCCGGTCGCTTTCCCTAGCCTCATTCAGATCTTTCCACCAATTGATCTACGTACATATAAAGTTTTCAAGATTACAGAGGGGTCAACAGCAAGGCGCCTGTATTAAAAGTTGATAGCCTTATCTCAAGCGGTTCAACTAGCAGGGCTACGGCTAAAGCATATTCGATGCGTTGGTAATTAATCAGATTTTCAGACGTCTGCTGGCCAATATATAATCAAATCTAGCCGGGTTTGTAAATTAAAATGCAATGTCATCTTTCAGCTTATTGACGTGGAAAAACGAGGGTTGACGACGTAGGTTTATGTTTTTAAGGATACGGGTTAGAGGTCGAGGAAAACAATTCATTCTGTGTGTTGAGTGTTGGCCTGCCATTGGTAAAAAAGTTGAATTCAGTGATGACGATGATGATAATGATGGGTGAACTGATGAAGGCGATACTGTTGTTCTGCATGATGACGAAGAGGAGGATGAAGATGGTAGCGAAAGAAATTTATTATACAACAGCAACAATAGCAACAACAGCCACGGGAACACTCCCAACAATAAAAAAAACGATAAGAATTAGAACAATAATAATAGAAGTTATAATTGAAAATGATGTATACAAATGGAAGAGACTTATTGGGAGGAGGGAAAGGGAAATTCGAATGGACCTATTAAGACAATTATAATGTGACTGTACCTTAAGTGAATGGTTTGAGAATAAAGCAAGAGGCGTCGTGAAGTATGGAGAGTGACAGGTGATGACACACTCAGCTGACCACACATAGTGAACTCACAAGTAAGAGTTTAGGGAACATAGGGCCAGCCATGCGTGGCGGAACATCTCTTAGCCACAGAAGAATTTACTGCAGAGAAATCATGTACCTTATTTGTAGCTGATTTGTGGCAAACAGAGCTGGATTAGAGGGAGGAACGCCAAGGTTCTGGGGACAAAGGCAGGGGCACCATTCCCGAGATTCGTGAGGTATTGGTCAAGTCACCTTGGTAGCGTCGTGTGAGAGTGACAGATGGGTGTTGGTGGACGTGGGGAGCGGAAGAATAGAGGACAATTGCAGCACTGGAGGTGTCTCCCGGGAAACGAGTGCAGCCTCTAAATATTCCAAGCTATCAAAGAAATGTACGAAGCCGCCAGCGGTGGATACATGCAGCCACTAGCAGGTACGGCGAAGGTGAGAAACTAGTGTCGTGAATGTCCAATATAGTCCAGAGAAAGTCCGATACAAGGTGATAGGAGTGGAGATGAAAGGAATGAAAGTAGTATGAAGCTAGTGGCGCTGGGCGCAACACAGCGCAAAGGTTAGGCATGTATGGTAGAGAAATGGATCCGTGCGCCAAAATATGTAGGCCGGCGCACGGATCCATGTCTCAAGGGGAATGGATAGAGATGTAATACTTATAAAATATGAGGAATATGGGTAGTGAGTAAAAGCAATTAAATGATCGTCTATCAAAGAAATCAAGCTATCAAAGAAATGTACGAAGCCGCCAGCGATGGATAAATGCAGCCACTAGCAGGTACGGCGAAGGTGAGAAACTAGTGTCGTAAAAGCAATTTAGTGATCGTCTATCAAAGAAATCAAGCTATCAAAGAAATGTACGAAGCCGCCAGCGATGGATACATGCAGCCACTAGCAGGTACGGCGAAGGTGAGAAACTAGTGTCATGAATGTCCAATATAGTCCAGAGAAAGTCCGATACAAGGTGATAGGAGTGGAGATGAAAGGAATGAAAAGTAGTATGAAGCTAATGGCGCTGGGCGCAACACAGCGCAAAGGTTAGGCAGGTATGGTAGAGGAATGGATCCGTGCGCCAAAATATGTAGGCCGGCGAAGGTGAGAAACTAGTGTCGTGAATGTCCAATATAGTCCAGAGAAAGTCCGATACAAGGTGATAGGAGTGGAGATGAAAGGAATGAAAAGTAGTATGAAGCTAGAGGCGCTGGGCGCAACACAGCGCAAAGGTTAGGCAGGTATGGTAGAGGAATGGATCCGTACGCCAAAATATGTAGGCCGGCACACTGATCCATGTCTCAAGGGGAATGGATAGAGATGTAAAATATGTAAAGCTAAGTAAATATGTAAAGCTAAGTTCACCTGGGAAAAGAAAAAAATGTCTGATTGGAAAATAGTTGTTACTGAAATATCATGAAGCTGAGAATA
Organism: Maea johnstoni; assembly: GCA_963942565.1. Taxonomy (NCBI): domain Eukaryota; kingdom Metazoa; phylum Annelida; class Polychaeta; order Spionida; family Magelonidae; genus Maea; species Maea johnstoni. The sequence goes on from OZ012684.1 coordinate 33,369,748, forward strand.
TGGGAAATTCAAAAATATTGATCAGAATTTGCCCCCCCCCCCCCCCCAATATGATACTGACCAACCCTCTGGGTCATGGACTATTATGATATTTTCAGTTTAAAAGCAATCTCTGTGTGTTTTTCATAACTGGGAATCTGGCATCATGCTGCAAGTGTGATCTGCTATACAAAATTAAAGTTCTTTCACAATCATACTTGTATGGTTATCAATTTGCCAACACCTGTAAAATATAATAGCAAAAAATCTCCTGATTTTGGATGGTTGAATGTTAACATGTATGAATTATATAACTTGGGTCAGAAATCTTCAGATTAGCTACTAATTGGCCAACTTTCAAAAATAATCCACCATTCCCCAAGAATAAGTTTATTTTCTAGACAAGAGCCAAGAATTTCATAATATGCTGAACATAGTAAGTATTTGACCTTGAAAGATCACACGTCTGGAAAGATCACACAATGTAAATGTTGTTGATGACGACATTTTCAGTTCTGCGTGTTTTTGATAACTGTGTGTATACTATCATGCAGCAATTGTGATCTGCTACATAAACTGAAATTAAAGTTATCCTATTAACATATGTTTCCATGATTATCAACTGTAAGGGCCCACTCCTTAAGCATAAGTACTAACCTGGCCCCTCGTGGCCAGAATTGGAACTAAACCAAATGAAACCGAAACTAAAGACGCCGCAGTATAGTAAACAGCCTGATATCTCCTGATTTTGGATTGTTGAATGCTGACGGGTATGCCAACGTACGTGCACAATATCAATTGAACAATTCATAACACACACGTACCATGATTTAAGATCTTATGGCCAGTAATTTGAAGCATAGGCTTTCATTTAGGCATGAGTCCCATCTTTGATCTTGCCTATATTTAAAAAAATTGGGGTTCTGAAAATAACCAACCAATCAGGTGGCTGGATTTCAGAAATCCTTGTGAATAAAGTATTTTCTCATGTTTTCTTGTTAAATTGATATGTCCTAACAATTATAAAGAAGCCCTAAATATATTGTGTCACATTAAGGACCTTCGGAAGTCATTTAGAGGTCAAATCGATGGCATACCTGTTTTAATGTGAAAATTGGGCTTAGGGATATCTACATAGATTAAAAGCATCTATTTGTGACCATGAATGCTGGATTTGTGACTTAGGTTCACACAACCATAACAATTTCAAGAAATATGCGATACCATTAAACATTAACACTTAACAGATTGGATGGATCTTAGGTGCATCGTTTGCACATGTCAGATAAATGTATTCGAATCTTGCTGTCGCTGACACTTTGAAGCACAACATTCATCTTTTTTTGAGTTATCACTCACAGGATTATGGTCCTGGATGCTAAGTGGTTGGTATCAGTTTTAAATATGATGCCAGATATTGATACCTGATATGGGAAAAAGTACTGTATCGCTCAAGATGTGTAATACTGGCACTGCTTGATAGTATGAAATTGACCTTACTGCTGCCGCGACATCTTCAAACAAAGGATGAGTTTGCTATTTGTAAGCAAAATTTGACAGTGCTAAATGTAACCATATTAAGTAACTTGGAGGCGGGCAGTATTGTTGAAAACATTGTTGAGATATTGTATCATCAAAGAAAATATTGGTATCATAAGTATATCATAAACATTTAAAAGGTGTCAATCCCTATGTAGGATGACCATTGGACCCTGAGCTCAGATTCATACAGTCTAGTTAGTAATATTTTGACATCAAATGCTTTTTCAGCCACCCTAAAATGTATTTCCTTTAAAATAGTATTGACAAGGTTTTCTGTTTTGAAATTTTAAGTATTTTTATTGTAACATATAGATTCAAAATCAAACTCTCAGTCTTTATTTATTTACCTCTGAATGTCAATTTAACTCTAGATTACATGGTACTAAACCTTAATTTGCATTAGGTTTTGAGGTATTCATCTTCATCATATGTCCTGACTACCAAGATAAAGAAGCAAGTCAGGTTCTTGTCCTTAGGTGACACAGTAATGCTGTGATGGCTAGATGATTTGATACCTTCAAAACCTAATAGTATATAGACTACTTAGTCCTTTGTTTCGATAGCTAGATTGATCTGGTGATAGTTCCATTTCCTTTTACGTTGGTGTGGGGCTGTTGGTTGTGACTTAAGCAAAATGAAAGTTTTAGATTAGGAACATAGGTATTCACTACTTATATATACTTTTATGGTATGTGTATATATTATGTCTACCTATATATATATATATATATATATATATATATATATATATATATATATATATATATATATATATATATATATATATATATATATATATATATATATACTCAGTATATATATATATATGAGTGTGTGTGTATGTATGTATGTGTGCATGGCCTTTTCAAACTCTTAACAAAACTCATTTACCTTGATATAATTTGAAAAATCTTTGAAGAGGAATCTCAAAATGTTGCTTTGTTATCAAACTATTTTCATATATACACATATTTCTTGTTTATTGTCATACAGGTATTGACAGGTATTGGGTATTTAATTGAGATAATTGATTGCTCTGTAATAAGACAGGTCTCAGTCAACCTTTTTAGTTCTGGTTTACTGCAACCTTTTTGAAATTGACTTTGTCAAATGTAATTAGGTTGTTTATTTGATTTGGAAACGGTTTAAAATTCTACATCAGTCTGGTATGACTAGTAACTAGTGCATGATGGAACAAAACCAGAGTTTCAGTACGAAACCCATACTTTCAGTTCAGCAAGAAAAGAATACTCGCCTGTATGGGCTTGGTTCAATCATTTTGAAATTAAGGTTACAATATAGGTGTCCAAGTATCAATTGTTGGGTATAGGAAATTGAGTGAGCGTTTGCTAATATGATGCTGATATTTATCAAATGCTTTCAATTTAATTTTCTCGGATTGAAGATGAATATTAAATGCAATTGAATGAAGAAATATGTATTTGGGGACGAAGCTTTATTCCATAGTTTGTTCATTGAAGCACATAAATACAGTATTTTCGTGATGCTGTATAAACTGGTTATACTTTTGAATGACTAAAGATACCGGGGGCAGGAACACCCAATATGTGAACTGTCTCTATGACCAAAATGTTATGACATTTCGCCACCAAATAGCTTGCAGAGATACAAAACATTTGAAAAATTCAAATGACATTGATAAGGCCTCTTATGACATTGAAATGACTTTGAACTCAATACTTTCATCATATCTGACATTTGGTCAAAGTTATTGCACTTGAAAACGACTCCCCCTTAATAGCTTAGACATTATGCTCTAATATATATTTTCAAGAAAATCTGCTCAGAAAAAGCGAATTTGACCTTTTATATGAAGGATGATATTAAACACATATTTGCCTTTCTTGTGATATAAGCAGCACTCCTCCGAATACGAAAACCACATAATCAGGTAGATCTCAAGGAGTAGATAGGATGAAAAAAAGACCCCCCCCCCCCCCAATCTGCTTTCGTTGCAAAGTTATATCCTATTTTCAAAGTAAAGGATGACCTTTGACCTCGGAAATGATATGTTCAATTTGTGAAATCTAAGATGGACACCGCTGGTGGCCTTCTTGGATTTTGCAAATTGAACATATCTTTGCAACGGAAGCAGATATTGGGGTTGTATTTTTAAAGATGAAATCCACACTTCGAGATCTCACTAGTTATTTGATTATTTCCAGGTCATCCAATGTCAATCAAGCCCATTTGGATTATTAAGTCTTTTTTGTATCCTCATCGGCCCAAAATTGTGAGAATATGAAAATAAATCACAAAGATATGCCCACATATATGCTCTCCATGCAGTTCACAAGTTGATGTTTTACATATATACATACATACAAACATACATATATATCATAGATAGATACAAATAGATAGGTATATAGATGAATAGATAAATAGATGAATATATAGATAATTCATCCATTGTCTTAACGCTTGAATAGATGGATAACGGGGGAAAGCAAATAAGACAGTATGGCTGCCTTTCTGGCTGCCTAAAACAACAACCTTCCGTGCATCTTAAACATCCTTTTTATATGTTTCATAAACAAATAGCAACACCATAAAATGAACAAGTGGCAAATGTGCACACAACTAGCCAAACCGATTTCTGCATTTGTATAACGCCAAGAAGATTGATGGAGTAAGAGTAATCGCATTTCTATTCAAAATATTCGAAACCAATCTTGATTCTGCCAACAACTGGAAAAACATTCGTCACACAAACATCTACCTCAACACGTACCTTTTAAATTTATTATTGACATAGCTAGACTAACACATCTCTTCATTTTACATGGCCACGAGATAACTTCAATCAGAGAAATGTGAAAGAAATTAGCCTATGCGGATTCTGTTCGTGATGAAGAGATTTTTAGTTCGTAACATTTTCGATAGGTGGCAGGTGTGCATTGAAGCCGTAGTAGCGTGTTCGACTTTCGATCAAAGGGTTCCAAGGGGGTCGTTTAGGAGCATCTTAAGGAAGGGAAAGGGTGTATTTGAGTGCATACATGTTACTTTCACGATCTAACACAGTTTATGTTGGTTCATACTAAACGATAAAGAGGAAGAGAACCACCGGTGTAAGTGAGGGGCTCTGGAGCAGGTTGGCATGGAGGGTACATGAGGGGAGATGTCTTAGAGATATACGGGTGATGAAATTGTGGCCTTTGAGGTAGGGGAGATCTCCGTAGCTCCTTCCTGGTAGTTGACCCCGTAGGACAAATGCGGTTACGGATCCAAAACAAACAAACAAACAAACAAAGTGTGAAAAGAATCTCGCCGCTACGGTCGTTATCGAACCCGCAACCCTTTGTTCAAAAGTCGAACACCCTGTTACCACGCCACAGTTCTGGGATCTGCACGAATTTATGGAACGCCGTTCTTGCAGAAAAGCACTATTTGTCTTTAATATGGAATGTTTTCTCTGCATTTAATCACTATTTTTCTTTAAAGAGAATTATTTTTCTTTAAAGAGAATTTAATTATCATTAATGATAAATCATTTATCATTAATGATAAATCATTTATCATTAAAGAAAAATGAGAAATTGAATTGTCTTTAAAGAAAAATCATTTATCATTAAAGAGAAATCATTTATCATTAAAGAAAAATCATTTATCATTAAAGAGAATTCAACTTGATTTTTCTTTAATGATAAATGATTTATCATTAATGAAAAGTCGAGGTATTTTTCTTTAATGATAAATGATTTATCATTAATGATAAATGATTTATCATTAATGATAAATGATTTATCATTAATGATAAATCATTTATCATTAAAGAAAAATCATTTATCATTAATGTATGGAATGTTTTCTCTGCATTTAATCAGTATTTTTCTTTAATGATAAATGATTTTTCTTTAATGATAAATGATTTTTCTTTAATGATAAATGATTTTTCATTAAAGAAAAATAGAGGTATTTTTCATTAATGATAAATCATTTTTCTTTAAAGAGAATTCGTTACGAATTTTCTTTAAAGAAAAATGATTTATCATTAAAAAAAAATGATTTTTCTTTAATGATAAATCATTTTTCTTTAATGATAAATGATTTTTCTTTAATGATAAATCATATTTCTTTAATGATAAATCATTTTTCTTTAATGATAAATCGATGTATTTTTCTTTAGTGATAAATCATTTATCATTAATGATAAATCATTTATCATTAAAGAGAATTCGTGTTGATTTTTCTTTAAAGAGAAATCCCCTGATTTTTCTTTAATGAAAAATCATTTATCATTAAAGAAAAATCATTTATCATTAAAGAAAAATCATTTATCATTAAAGAAAAATCATTTTTCTTTAATGAGAATTCGCCGCGAATTTCCATTAATGATAAATGATTTTTCTTTAAAGAAAAATGATTTTTCATTAAAGAGATTTGACACATACGGGCATTCGTTTAACCCACAGAATGATTTTTCTTTAATGATAAATGATTTATCATTAATGATAAATGATTTATCATTAAAGAAAAATACCTCGATTTATCATTAAAGAAAAATTATTTATCATTAATGATAAATCATTTATCATTAATGATAAATCATTTATCATTAATGATAAATCATTTATCATTAAAGAAAAATCAAGAGGATTTTTCTTTAATGGGAAATACGAGTAATTTTCTTTAAAGAAAAATCATTTTTCTTTAATGATAAATCAATTCTCTTTAAAGAGAATTCAACACGAATTCTCTTTAAAGAAAAATGATTTATCATTAATGATAAATGATTTTTCTTTAATGATAAATCATTTATCATTAATGATAAATGATTTATCATTAATGATAAATGATTTATCATTAATGATAAATGATTTATCATTAAAGAAAAATACCTCGACTTTTTCTTTAATGATAAATCATTTATCATTAAAGAAAAATCAAGTTGAATTCTCTTTAATGATAAATGATTTTTCTTTAATGATAAATGATTTCTCTTTAATGATAAATGAATTTTCTTTAAAGACAATTCAATTTCTCATTTTTCTTTAATGATAAATGATTTATCATTAATGATAAATGATTTATCATTAATGATAATTAAATTCTCTTTAAAGAAAAATAATTCTCTTTAAAGAAAAATAGTGATTAAATGCAGAGAAAACATTCCATATTAATGATAAATTATTTATCATTAAAGAGAATTCATGTTGAATTCTCTTTAAAGAGAATTGATTTATCATTAAAGAAATATGATTTTTCTTTAAAGAAAATTACTCGTATTTCCCATTAAAGAAAAATCCTCTTGATTTTTTTTTAATGATAAATGATTTATCATCAATGATAAATGATTTATCATTAATGATAAATGATTTATCATTAATGATAAATGATTTATCATTAATGATAAATGATTTTTCTTTAATGATAAATCGAGGTATTTTTCTTTAATGATAAATGATTTATCATTAATGATAAATCATTTATCATTAAAGAAAAATCATTCTGTGGGTTAAACGAATGCCCGTATGTGTCAAATCTCTTTAATGATAAATCATTTTTCTTTAAAGAAAAATCATTTATCATTAATGGAAATTCGCGGCGAATTCTCTTTAAAGAAAAATGATTTTTCTTTAATGATAAATGATTTTTCTTTAATGATAAATCATTTTTCTTTAATGATAAATCATTTTTCTTTAATGATAAATCATTTTTCTTTAATGATAAATCTATGGAATGTTTTCTCTGCATTTAATCACTATTTTTCTTTAAAGAGAATTATTTATCATTAAAGAGAATTTATTTATCATTAATGATAAATGATTTATCATTAATGATAAATCATTTATCATTAATGATAAATCAGAAATTGAATTGTCTTTAAAGAAAAATCATTTATCATTAAAGAAAATTCATTTATCATTAAAGAAAAATGATTTATCATTAAAGAGAATTCAACTTGATTTTTCTTTAATGATAAATGATTTATCATTAATGAAAAATCGAGGTATTTTTCTTTAATGATAAATGATTTATCATTAATGATAAATGATTTATCATTAATGATAAATGATTTATCATTAATGATAAATGATTTATCATTAAAGAAAAATCATTTATCATTAATGATAAATCATTTATCATTAAAGAGAATTCGTGTTGAATTCTCTTTAAAGAGAATTGATTTATCATTAAAGAAAAATGATTTTTCTTTAAAGAAAATTACTCGTATTTCCCATTAAAGAAAAATCCTCTTGATTTTTCTTTAATGATAAATGATTTATCATTAATGATAAATGATTTATCATTAATGATAAATGATTTATCATTAATGATAATTGAATTCTCTTTAATGATAAATCATTTTTCTTTAATGATAAATCAAGGTATTTTTCTTTAATGATAAATCATTTATCATTAATGATAAATCATTTATCATTAAAGAAAAATCATTCTGTGGGTTAAACGAATGCCCGTATGTGTCAAATCTCTTTAATGATAAATCATTTTTCTTTAAAGAAAAATCATTTATCATTAATGGAAATTCGCGGCGAATTCTCTTTAAAGAAAAATGATTTTTCTTTAATGATAAATGATTTTTCTTTAATGATAAATCATTTTTCTTTAATGATAAATGATTTTTCTTTAATGATAAATGATTTTTCATTAAAGAAAAATCAGAGGATTTTTCTTTAAAGAAAAATCAACACGAATTCTCTTTAATGATAATGAATTATCATTAATGATAAATGATTTATCATTAAAGAAAAATACATCGATTTATCATTAAAGAAAAATGATTTATCATTAAAGAAAAATGATTTATCATTAAAGAAAAATGATTTATCATTAAAGAAAAATGATTTATCATTAAAGAAAAATCATTTTTCTTTAATGATAAATCATTTTTCTTTAAAGAAAATTCGTAACGAATTCTCTTTAAAGAAAAATGATTTATCATTAATGAAAAATACCTCTATTTTTCTTTAAAGAAAAATGATTTATCATTAAAGAAAAATCATTTATCATTAAAGAAAAATCATTTATCATTAAAGAAAAATAGTGATTAAATGCAGAGAAAACATTCCATATAAATCGCTGTATTTTTCTTTAATGATAAATCATTTATCATTAATGATAAATCATTTATCATTAAAGAGAATTCGTGTTGATTTTTCTTTAAAGAAAAATCCTCTGATTTTTCTTTAATGAAAAATCATTTATCATTAAAGAAAAATGATTTATCATTAAAGAAAAATCATTTATCATTAAAGAAAAATCATTTATCTTTAAAGAGAATTCGCCGCGAATTTCCATTAATGATAAATGTATGGAATGTTTTCTCTGCATTTAATCAGTATTTTTCTTTAATGATAAATGATTTTTCTTTAATGATAAATGATTTTTCTTTAATGATAAATGATTTTTCATTAAAGAAAAATAGAGGTATTTTTCATTAATGATAAATCATTTTTCTTTAAAGAGAATTCGTTACGTATTTTCTTTAAAGAAAAATGATTTATCATTAAAGAAAAATGATTTTTCTATAATGATAAATCATTTTTCTTTAATGATAAATCATTTTTCTTTAATGATAAATCATTTTTCTTTAATGATAAATCATTTTTCTTTAATGATAAATCAATGTATTTTTCTTTAATGATAAATCATTTATCATTAATGATAAATCATTTATCATTAAAGAGAATTCTATGGAATGTTTTCTCTGCATTTAATCACTATTTTTCTTTAAAGAGAATTATTTTTCTTTAAAGAGAATTTAATTATCATTAATGATAAATCATTTATCATTAATGATAAATCATTTTTCTTTAAAGAAAAATCATTTATCATTAATGGAAATTCGCGGCGAATTCTCTTTAAAGAAAAATGATTTTTCTTTAATGATAAATCATTTTTCTTTAATGATAAATCATTTTTCTTTAATGATAAATGATTTTTCTTTAATGATAAATGATTTTTCTTTAATGATAAATGATTTTTCATTAAAGAAAAATCAGAGGATTTTTCTTTTAAGAAAAATCAACACGAATTCTCTTTAATGATAAATGATTTATCATTAATGATAAATGATTTATCATTAAAGCAAAATACCTCGATTTATCATTAAAGAAAAATGATTTATCATTAAAGAAAAATGATTTATCATTAAAGAAAAATGATTTATCTTTAAAGAAAAATGATTTATCATTAAAGAAAAATGATTTTTCTTTAATGATAAATCATTTTTCTTTAAAGGGCAAATGCACCATCATGATGATTTAGGTTCAAAATGTGCCTATATGTGTCACCTTTCAAATAAGACCACCCGCAAGTCTGTCCTCCTCAGCACTCCTCAGATATGGCTTATGAAAGTTAGTAAAAAACTAGCCTGAGTCTGGGTATAGAGGCTGCCATTATCAGAAGTGGTGCTTATGAAGTGACTGCCAGCCCTGCTTCTGATTGGTTGAGAGATATCAGTGGCAGTCACTTCCAGCCACTGATATCTCTCAACCAATCAGAAGCAGCACTGGCAGTCACTTCATACCACTGATTGTGCTTAATTGGGCTTAATTGGCCTGCAATGTCAGCCTCCATGCCCAGACTCAGGCTAGTTTTTTACTAACTTTCATAAGCCATATCTGAGGAGTGCTGAGGAGGACAGACTTGCGGGTGGTCTTATTAGAAAGGTGACACGTATAGGCACATTTTGAACCTAAATCATTATGATGGTGCATTTGCCCTTTAAAGATAATTCTAGTTGAATTTATCATTAAAGAAAAATGATTTATCATTAAAGAAAAATGATTTATCATTAATGAAAAATACCTCGATTTATCATTAAAGAAAAATGATTTATCATTAAAGAAAAATGATTTATCATTAAAGAAAAATGATTTATCATTAAAGAAAAATACTGATTAAATGCAGAGAAAACATTCCATAATATGGAATGTTTTCTCTGCATTTAATCACTATTTTTCTTTAATGATAAATGATTTTTCTTTAATGATAAATGATTTTTCTTTAATGATAAATCATTTTTCTTTAAAGAAAAATAGAGGTATTTTTCATTAATGATAAATCATTTTTCTTTAAAGAGAATTCGTTACGAATTTTCTTTAAAGAAAAATGATTTATCATTAAAGAAAAATGATTTTTCTTTAATGATAAATCATTTTTCTTTAATGATAAATCATTTTTCTTTAATGATAAATCATTTTTCTTTAATGATAAATCATTTTTCTTTAATGATAAATCGATGTATTTTTCTTTAATGATAAATCATTTATCATTAATGATAATTCATTATCATTAAAGAGAATTCGTGTTGATTTTTCTTTAAAGAAAAATCCTCTGATTTTTCTTTAATGAAAAATCATTTATCATTAAAGAAAAATCATTTATCATTAAAGAAAAATGATTTATCATTAAAGAAAAATCATTTATCATTAAAGAAAAATCATTTTTCTTTAAAGAGAATTCGCCGCGAATTTCCATTAATGATAAATGATTTTTCTTTAAAGAAAAATGATTTATCATTAAAGAGATTTGACACATACGGGCATTCGTTTAACCCACAGAATGATTTTTCTTTAATGATAAATGATTTATCATTAATGATAAATGATTTATCATTAAAGAAAAATACCTTGATTTATCATTAAAGAAAAATGATTTATCATTAAAGAGAATTCAATTATCATTAATGATAAATCATTTATCATTAATGATAAATCATTTATCATTAATGATAAATCATTTATCATTAAAGAAAAATCAAGAGGATTTTTCTTTAATGGGAAATACGAGTAATTTTCTTTAAAGAAAAATCATTTTTCTTTAATGATAAATCAATTCTCTTTAAAGAGAATTCAACACGAATTCTCTTTAATGATAAATGATTTATCATTAATGATAAATGATTTTTCTTTAATGATAAATCATTTATCATTAATGATAAATCATTTATCATTAATGATAAATCATTTATCATTAATGATAAATCATTTATCATTAAAGAAAAATACCTCGATTTTTCATTAATGATAAATCATTTATCATTAAAGAAAAATCAAGTTGAATTCTCTTTAATGATAAATCATTTTTCTTTAAAGGGCAAATGCACCATCATAATGATTTAGGTTCAAAATGTGCCTATACGTGTCACCTTTCTAATAAGACCACCCGCAAGTCTGTCCTCCTCTGCACTCCTCAGATATGGCTTATGAAAGTTAGTAAAAAACTAGCCTGAGTCTGGGCATGGAGGCTGACATTGCAGGCCAATTAAGCCCAATTAAGCACAATCAGTGGTATGAAGTGACTGCCAGTGCTGCTTCTGATTGGTTGAGAGATATCAGTGGCTGCCACTGATATCTCTCAACCAATCAGAAGCAGGGCTGGCAGTCACTTCATAAGCACCACTTCTGATAATGGCAGCCTCTATACCCAGACTCAGGCTAGTTTTTTTACTAACTTTCATAAGCCATATCTGAGGAGTGCTGAGGAGGACAGACTTGCGGGTGGTCTTATTTGAAAGGTGACACATATAGGCACATTTTGAACCTAAATCATCATGATGGTGCATTTGCCCTTTAATGATAAATGAATTTTCTTTAATGATAAATGATTTTTCTTTAAAGACAATTCAATTTCTGATTTATCATTAATGATAAATGATTTATCATTAATGATAAATCATTTATCATTAATGATAAATAAATTCTCTTTAATGATAAATAATTCTCTTTAAAGAAAAATAGTGATTAAATGCAGAGAAAACATTCCATAGATTTATCATTAAAGAAAAATGATTTATCATTAAAGAAAAATGATTTATCATTAAAGAAAAATGATTTATCATTAAAGAAAAATCATTTTTCTTTAATGATGAATCATTTTTCTTTAAAGAAAATTCATAACGAATTCTCTTTAAAGAAAAATCATTTATCATTAATGAAAAATACCTCTATTTTTCTTTAAAGAAAAATGATTTATCATTAAAGAAAAATCATTTATCATTAAAGAAAAATGATTTATCATTAAAGAAAAATAGTGATTAAATGCAGAGAAAACATTCCATACTTTAAAGACAATTGAATTGTCTTTAAAGACAAATAGTGCTTTTCTGCAAGAACGGCTTTCCATACGAATTAGTGACTACCCTCTCCTGGACAACCCGCCATCTCATGATTTCAATGCACACCTGCCATCTATCGAAAATGTTACGAACTAAAAAATCTCTTCATCACGAACAGACGTACGAATAGTCCAATTAGTTCACATTTCTCTGATTGAAGTAAGCTAGCTGTCATGTAAAAACGAAAAGAGGTGTTAGTCTAGCTATGTCAATAATAAATAAAAGAGATACGTGTTGCGGTAGATGTTTGTGTGACGAACGTTTTTCCTGCTGTTGGCAGAATCAAGATTGATTTCGAATATTTTGAATAGAAATGCGATTACTCTTTCTCCATCAATCTCCTTGGCGTTATACAAATGAAGAAATCGGTTTGGCTTGTTGTCTGCACATTTGCCACTTGTTCATTTTCTGGTGTTGTTGTTTGTTTATGAAACGAATAAAAAGGGCTTGCTAAATCCAAATGGCCTTGATTGACCTTGGATGACCTTTAAATGACTTTAGAATTCATCTTTTCTCAGTATGTACCTCTTTCAATCACATTTTTCCTCAAAATTGTGTGAAATTGAAAAATCTGCTCTCAAACGATTTTGAGAAAGGTACTATAGAATATAATTGCAAATAAATCAAAACAAAAAGTTCAAAAAATGATTTTTTAGTGATGGTAGAAATTAAAATACGTATTTTATCAATTACTGGCGAACATGTATACCCGACAATCACATGACTAATAGATCTCAAAGAATGGATAGCATTTAAAAAAAATACCACCCTGATATCTGCTTCCGTTGCAAAGATATGTTCAATTTGCAAAATCCAAGAAGGCCGCCAGCGGTGGCCATCTTGGATTTCACAAATTGAACATGTCATTTTCGAAGTTAGAGGTCATCCTATAGTTTGAAAATAGGATATAACTTTGCAATGAAAGCAGACATTGAGGGGATCTTTTTTTCATCATATCTATTCCTTGAGATCTACCTGATTGTGTGGTTTTTGTTTTCGGAGGGCTGCTGGTTATGTCATAAGGAAGGCAAATATGTGTTTTCATATCATCCTTCATGTAGAAGGTCAAATTTGCCTTTTCTGAGCAGATTTCTCTAGGAAATATATACTAGAGCATAGTGTCTAAGATAATAAGGGAGGGGTAGTTTTCAAGTGCAATAACTTTGATCAAATGTCAGATATAATGAAAATATGGAGTTCAAGGTCATTCCAATGTCATAAAAGGGTCTTATCAATGGCAATTGAGTTTTCAAATGTTTTGTATCTTTGCAAGCTATTTGGTGGCGAAATTTCATAAAACCTTGGTCATGCACTCAAAGATACAGAGCCAGTTCACAATATGGCCGTTTCTGCCCCATAGTGGTATCCTCGGGCTCATTTTATTAACACATACATGTATATAACCAGCACACTTTTAGGTAATTCAGTTAATCCTTTGCCACCAATGGTAAGTTTAGGGATATTACATCTACCCACTCATGACCAGACCACCTTATGGTAATTCATTTAACCATTTGTCACCCAGAATGTGTAAAGGGTATTTTGCTTAACCCATTCATGACCATACCACATTAAGAGGGCTCTGGACCTTTGCACCTTTAGATTTTGTTTTGTTTTTGTTTTGCTTTTTTGATATGTGAAAGCTGAAAAGGTTTGCTACTTATTACTTGGAATTAGAACTCTTTTCTAGATCTTCAAATGGCAAAAAAAATAGGATTTACAGTAAATCACTTAAATATGTCGTAAACATTATATAGCGCAATTACGGTACTGCCCTGGATCTAATTATAGCGGTGGGAGAACCCAACTGTTTATTTTTACCCACAAAGTACTTGACCTCCGACCCCTGCCAGATTGTGAAGGCAGTGGTTAATGGCTGCATATAGTATCCATGGGCCTCTCCATGACTAGGTTTTTGTTCTGCCCTTCAATATGTACATTGGGCAATTAAATAAAGACAGGATTTTAAAATAGCGCTAATGGGCAGACCGCTTTTATCACTATATTATTGTTCCCACTATACTTAAGGTGGCCGTAAACGTTTCCGGTGGAGAGCAGACTTTCCCTCAAATAATGGCGGATTTCTCATTATCTGTACACTAAACCCCTAGCAAACTATATATTTTTAGAAAGCTGAGATTCGAAGGAATACATAGGATATGGATAGGTTGTATGTGCTCCAAATATTTTGAAGAAATTGGGGTCAAAACTTTGACTACTAGTAATCAATTTTCGGTACATATGTCACGGCTGACGCAAATCTTAGAGCAGGATCTAAGATAATAACCTGATTTTTTAATATGTTGAAAAAAACCTTTCTCTCTAGATATCTAGACGGGTTTTTTGTAAAATATGGCCCCTAACTTTTTTTATGGCCATTTATCTAACAACAATTTAGGAAAAAAATGCTTTTTTGGTTTCTTGATTTTTGACTCACTATAACAAATTAACCAGATAAGATATTGCAATATCCCCGTCTAGATTTCTAGAGAACATGTTTTAGAATCTATATACAAAGTTTGAAGCTAATTGATTAAGATTTGTGTCCAAATTCACGTCAGCCGTGAGAGTAAAACTATAGAAATCTAAGCTGAGAAAATGGCAGTTTTGCGTTTTACACAATTATTGTAACTATGCAATAACTTGCTACTCCTTTAATGTGTTTCTTTTAGTGCAAGTGGAAAGATAAAGTAACCTTCCATTGTATTTCACAACTGTCAACATTTTTTTCTTCTGAGTTACCTCAAAAATAAGTATAAATAAGCACATTTCTGCAACTGCCTGTAGCCTGTCAACATAGTTGGTATGCTAATTTTGAGAGCCTCCATATATGGGCATCATGTGACCTCACCCTGGAATCTTGTTTGCATGCTAATATAATCCATCATAGTTCTAAATTTCTTAATCATTTAAAGAACTGTGCCATCAAAATCAATTTTCGGTTATCTAGTTTGTTATGCTAGAAGCCTATTTGACTGCAAGTTTACTGATTTTGCAAATAAAAGCTTGGAATACTTTATCATTTATCTAAAATAAGCGTGTTGCAGGGCCAAAAGCTTAATACTTTGAAGCTATCACAAGCATAGTTTTCTAACAAAGTGGCTTGTTTTTGTTCATATTTTTGGGCCTTATTCGTTGAAGGGGATATGTACCTCTTTCAATATTCCACTTGGTACCTGAGTAAATCAATCTATCTATTTATGTGGGTGCTGCTATTGAGAATAACTTAATGCTATGGAGTCATGAAGTAAAATAATTTCACAAACCTTTTTTGCTGTATCTGCTTCTACTCTAGAGACAATCCAGTGATCCAAGTTAAATAATCCTGAATCAGATAGCTGCATAGTTTCTTAGATGAGCAACTTATTATCCAAGATAGTTTACAGCAGAATGGGCACTTTCCTTAAGGTCCAACACAATATATTCCTTTGTCTTTACTGCTTGAAGTGCTCAGGGCAAATGACCTTTCCTACCCAGACAGCAGTAAGCCTATGTACGGCACTTCCTCTCAACTCCCAACATCCTTGAGGATTATGTGTGACACTACACACTGAGCGGAGACCTGAGGGGATTATGTCCAATTGACACAACACAGATACCTGTATCTATTTCCACAGAACTGAAGCCACAGTGCTAATCAATCACCTAACCCAATTGTTCACCTGTAATTCCAATCTTTTTTGTTTCTCTAACTGACTGACAACATTGTTGTGAAAAATACAATCCAGGCTTCAATTAGTTGAAAGCTGAATTATATAGATGTAATTGTACTTATATGGGTGTGATTGTCCCATTTTAGTATTGTTAATTACCCAAAGAGCATGGAGTGTCTGTTCAAGCTGGAGGTATTAGAAGGAATGACTCAACATGCAAAGCCCAAGTTTTCCCATCAAATAGACACATTGTATTATCTGTTGCCCAAAAACTGGTATGTTTCCTGTTTTTCTCAGACAGCCGGAGCCACATTTTGATTAAGACTAACCCCCAATACACTATTTTTGAATTAATCAAAACATCATTATCTGTGGTGCCATTCCATTTCCTGCCTCATCTTCACTTGGCAGGTGGGAGGGGCTTATCAGCTAATTGGTCACATGACCAAAACATTGTAGCATGGCTTGAGCCTTCTTTCTGATTCTCAGCTGTCACACAAACAAATTTCACAATTCATTGAGTTTGGAGTGGGGTAGAGGTATGGTTTTTTTTATATGGAGGGTAAGACCCGGTTCATTAACATAATAGATATATCTCAAAACAGGCCTTCCCTGAGGACGAAACGTTTACGGCCACCTTAAGTAATTTACAGTATGTAAAAACCTGGCTATCAGAAGAGAGAATCTTCAGGGGCCCAGCTGTGATGTTTATTTAAGATCATAATAGCCCTTCCTTATCTGATCTCCCCTTGGAGTGTGGTTTACTGGCAGATAGGTATTTGACACTCTGAAGGTTCATACTTTCTATCCTCTGTTTTGTGTGGAAGGCAGGAAGTTTAGGATGCATCTTACCTAGGTGAACAGGGTTTCCTATCTATAGTTGAGATTTAGGGTGAGGAGAGCACACTTAGATGCTGACCTCTGGACGATGCAAAGTCCTAAAGTAGCCTATATATAACACAATGAGAAGTAGCTCCCGAATGAAGCAAAAGAAGAAGTTTGAATGGAATAAAATATCTTCTGTACCAGAAGGTACAGTAGAGGAAGATGAATCTAGGTATTCATTAATTGTTCATAGTGCCAGTGAAAGAAAGCTTAGACTGCTGAATACTAGTTGAGATAACAGTGACAAAGCAATTGAAGATGCAGACTTTTTGAAAAGAGACACTGATCATGGCTCAGGATATAGGACTGAATCTTGTGATTCTTGAGAAAGGGTAACAGGAAGACATATTCTGCATTTAAAAGAACTTTAAGACCGCCACCAGGAAGGTACAGTGTGTGCATACTGCCTTGATGGAATTTAGAACTATGGCAAGAATTTGGTCAGCCCTATTTTGGAGATGCACAAATGAGGATTGTGATGGAAAGTGGATAGACTCTCCTAGTGTTGACTAAATGATTTTTTTATGCTATAAACAGATAATCAGTTCTGGCAGGATACCCAAAAGGTTTCAAGAAGCATAAGGTATCTATTCCATATATCGTTTTTGATTAGAGAAAGCCAAATCATTATCCCTCTCATCAATATATATTGGAGGCCAAGTGTTCAACAAGAACCAACAATTTCCAAAGACCTAGCAGTACTTGTAGCACTTATAGTCCTAATTGCTATGGAAAGATGGGTCATAATTGCACTTCAGAGTACTAGTGGAGGAAAAGACAGGCAGCCAATTAGCAATTAGCCTGTTTTCTGTAACTGTAAAGTTCGAATTATTAGCGAATCTAAATTTTGCGAATCGTTCCGTTTTTCAATAATAGCGGATCGTAATATTTGCGTGTGGTCCGTAACCAAAAGCGCCATCTGCGTAGTGGTATTCTAATTCATCTACTGATCTACTACTCATGCCTTATGATACTGACTAGATGTTGACAAAATCCCCCCGGACAATATCCCCCCGGATGATATCTCTAGTAAAACATGTGTTAGTAAAAAAAATTGTTTAAATTCCAGTGTTTAAAATTATCACAAAACATGTGTTAGTAAAAAAATATATATATATTTTTAAGTTTCAGTGTTTTAAATTATCCTAAATCATTTGCTGGTAAAAAAATTCCAGTGTTTTAAATTATCTTAAAACATGTGTTAGTAAAAAAATTGAAAAAAAATTCCAGTGTTTTAAATTATCCGGAAAAATGAGTTGGTAAAAATTTGAAAAAAATTGAAAAAAATTTAAGTGTTTTAAATTATCCTAAAAGATGTGTTGGTAAAAAGAATTTTACAAAATTCCAGTCTTTTTAAATTATCCTAAAACATGTGTTTGTAAAAAAAAATTTTTTTTAATTCAAAAATTCAAAAAATTCAAAAAACTTGTTTAAGAATAATTTAAAACACTGGAATTTTTGAATTTTTTTACTAACAAATGTTTTAGGATAATTTAAAACACGAATTTTTTTTAAATAATTTTTTTTTCTAACATATGTTTTAGGCTAATTTAAAACACTGGAATTTTTTCTTAAAAAAATAAAAATTTTTACTAAGACATGTTTTAGGATAGTTCAAAATACTGGTAGTTATAAAAAAGTTTTTTACTAAAACATGTTTTACTAGAGATATCATCCGGGGGGATATTGGAACCGG
>OZ012684.1:33393609-33481109 GCA_963942565.1 Maea johnstoni
TTGAAAAACAACTACCTGGTAAAAACTACCTATGGTATAGACTAAACAGCTTTACAATAGTTAAGTTAAAGATTTTTTTGAAATGTGGTTACCGATGGATGTGTTTCCGCTGTAGCCGTTGGCGGACATAGGAGAGATAGGCTAGCCAGGAAGGCTGTGAGATAGGCCTATGTATGACTGCTCGCCGTCTTTCACCACTGCCCGGGTTCAAATCCCAGTCGGGCATACGAGTAGATTGTCAGTGAGTTAGGGTTAGGCGGAGGTTTTCGCCGGATACTCCGGGTTCCTCCATCAGTTACAACTAGCTAGTCACGGATTAGGCTAAATAATGCAGATAATGTGACGCTAAACAAAATTCCAAACTATTACTACTTCCAGAAAAGAGAGAAGGGGATCTAGAATCAACACGTATGATCAATTAGGTTAATGCGAATTTTCTAATCAGTAGTCAGTACCTGAAGTCAAACGAGGCATTCTCGGCTGCAGTGTATTTCAATATCTGGCTTAGAAGTCTATACTTAGATTATTGATTCGGGAAATCGATAAATCCCCCCCATTCCATTACTGCTCCAAGTACACTTGCGCTAAGCAAAGCTATACATTGACCTACCACACTGTGCTCCTGCCTGCCCGGCATACACTAGTACCTTACTCAAACGATTTTGTGATGTCATGTCGTGGAACAGATATGTAGATATAGCTGAAGTCACTCGCCGATTTAAAGGCAATGTATAATCGTTTAGCGTAGCTGCCGTTTTGTTTTAGCAATATGGTTTTAGCATTAGCTTATACATTAAAGCGGCTGAGCTTTGCCGAGGGGGGGGGGGCGCTACTAGAAGAACCATGGTGGTTGCGGAATCACGTGTGTGTTTCCTGTACATGGTTTTAGGGTTATATACGTTTCCCACTAATGACATAAAAATACGTAAGAATAAAAGCCAAACACCTATAGCACTTTTGAAGTCGGAACCATTCCATATTTGCAATTTCATTATTATTTTAACCCTAAGAGTCTTGTCAGGCGTAATCACACAGTTATTCCTTTTAAATTCAATATGTACCTATGTTATTGGAGGGTTGAAAACCGCCATCCATGTATTTAGTTTAGGTTGACTCGTATGTACAAGCATAGTGCCTTCACTAATAGAGGGGTGTATGCGATAGATTGATAGGTAAAAGTCATGTCATGGTAAAGTTTGTCGATGGAATATAGAATGAAAGTTGGGTAGCAGATGACGTACGCCAGATACAGATACTTAAGTGTAACTAGCCATGCGCGCACATGGCTTGTTCCGTCTGCACGATGATGCCATGTTGATTGCGACAGCAGCAGCCCGGCATCCGGCGCCGCCGCGCACGTGAAAGACGCCATCTCCACCAATGAAGGGGTCGCAGTTGTCTTGCTGCTTAACAGGTAGCTTTGCCGCCGGCTGTCGGCATGCATTTTCATTTTTATTAGAAGGAGCTAAAAAGGTGCTAACCTATCCTAACAGTTACGCGACATAGTATAAAATCAACTCAACGGGCAGTACCCGGTGACCTTAAATAATAGTGGTTAGGTACACTTCAAAATGTTCCTTTGATTCAATTGGTGGAACATAACAAATTAGGACAATAAACTCGTAGTCCCACACCTATTGACGAGCGCAATTATGGATGGGAAACTTCATATATCTCAGTGCCTTCGTTTTAGTTCTATCTTTAAGAAATTATGGATGGGAAACTTCATATATCTCATTGCCTTCGTTTTAGTTCTATCTTTAAGCAATTATGGATGGGAAACTTCATATATCTCAGTGCCTTCGTTTTAGTTCTATCTTTAAGAAATTATGGATGGGAAACTTCATATATCTCATTGCCTTCGTTTTAGTTCTATCTTTAAGCAATTATGGATGGGAAACTTCATATATCTCATTGCCTTCGTTTTAGTTCTATCTTTAAGCAATTATGGATGGGAAACTTCATATATCTCATTGCCTTCGTTTTAGTTCTATCTTTAAGCAATTATGGATGGGAAACTTCATATATCTCATTGCCTTCGTTTAAGTTCTATCTTTAAGCAATAATAGTTTATTTCTCGGTTCTACAGTTGTGGTGGCAGATTAGAGAGTAGTTTTACACATACCCTGGCAAAGTCAATAATAAGATACATGTATGTACCTCTAGGAGACCCGGGGTAAGAGTAGGCTTTGCCAAACATAGAGCTATGATCTATCTGGTGCGTGGGTGCTGAATGAAAATGCGTAATGCCAATATTGTTTCTGCTCCCATTGACTACGACATGCGAGTTCGCAGCGAGCACAGTTTCCACCAATCAATGAGGCTTGTGCTATTTCCGCGTTAGCGTAACTGCTTCTAATCAGAGCGTGGGCGGTCTAATCCAGCAGGAACTCAATCAATCGCATTATAATCAGCTACCTTACATGGCACTCATTCTTTATAATCACCCACTATTGCCCACTTCATCCCATAAAGGCAATCATGTGAAATCTGAGGAACATTGACAGCAAAAATAATATTTTTAGATACTATTCAAGTTATCTTTCTCGCTCGCTAAATATCCCAAATTTATAAATCTCAGTGACTTTCCATTGTTTAATTTCCCGTCCTGTAAAAGTGTCAAACATTGACTAATTTCTGATTTAAATCTTCACGTTCTTCATAGTCACTCAACGATGTGACATGCCCATTGAAACTCCTCCCACTCGGCAACGCCTGTACTACAGCATCGCGAGAGTAGGCCAAAACAAGTGATGATAATATAAGTTTGGGCGAATGGTTACTTGTCCTTCAGGAAACCAAAGCATTAGATACTGTTTGGGATTTTGTTTTGGTATTTGTTCATCTGGTACTTGAAACTGAGTGACTAGCTTTTGTGTTACTTGTTGAGGAAACAGGACTACCCGCGGAAAACCACCACCGAATCCCAAGCCATTTTCTGATTCGAAACGGGACATTTACTAGTGGCAGTCAATGCACAATGTTTAACACTATCAACATGCATCAACTTGCAATAAGCAGTGAGTGCTTTCAATATATTCTTTTGAGGTGCCTAAAAGGACCGTTCATATTTCTGAAAGATGTTTACGTTTTTCTTTTTCATTACCAGTATCAAAATAAAATTAATTATTTACTCACTAAAATAATATTTATATGCGCAATAATAACAATTTTATAAAAACGCCTAGTACTGAGTGATGAATAAACTTTAATCATCATACTTAGTATATACTACAAGCTGATAAACACTTAATACGTGGGAGTTAGTTCCAAGTGTGTGTACGTTGGCCATTTAGTAGTGCTACTAGTTGTGTGTACACACCTCACAATAGCCCTGAGCGTCCCCCGCATGCCGATGCTCGTTATGTGAGGTAAAAGCAGCGTGTAATAAATTATTACAACACTCGTCACACACAGGAGAGGTTCACCCACTCACAAACGGCACGGTAACTATTATCAATCATCACATACGTCTGCTTGGAGGTTGTCCTGGGTGATTCAGCGTGGGCGATGCGTGTGTAGTCTGATGCTTCACCAATCTCAAATTAAGTGATCGTCGTATATTAAATAAGCAGAGATTTTTGGCTTACAGTGTAATTGCTTTACCATGTTACTACTAGCTGTGATGACCAACGAAAATGCATTGAAACTTGTCTACGTACTTGAACATCTCTATCGGTTCAATACCTCTTTGAGTTGACCGTTACCTTGAGTCAATCCGTTCTTGCTAAAGTTCCCCGATGATATTTGCCTAGATCTGCAGTAAGGGTAGAATTGTTGATTGGCTTCTGATTAACATTTTCCTTTCGGATGTTCTTCTAGAATTGTGACTAGTAGGTTTGTATTTGTTCTTACAGATGAAATAAGATAAACGGCCAATTATACCTTATGTTGAAATGGTGACGAATGGGTTTCATTAAGTCAGACAGATTACATCTGATAATTTGGCAGTTCGATACAATATGTAAGACTGGTGACAGGGAATTGTTTCGATTAATAGTGACTGATGGATAATCATTACGATATAATATGAAGATAT
Source organism: Maea johnstoni (assembly GCA_963942565.1). Taxonomy (NCBI): domain Eukaryota; kingdom Metazoa; phylum Annelida; class Polychaeta; order Spionida; family Magelonidae; genus Maea; species Maea johnstoni. Next base: position 33,397,649 of record OZ012684.1, read on the forward strand.
AGTGACTGATTAATTTCAACTGTTCAGATATCAACTCTGATCAGCATCAATCATGTAGAAGTGTTAAGGCTGTGATGCTGGTGACACTCAAAATAAGACAACTCCTAGTTTAGCACTCCTGTCCCCTTTCTAACAATAGTTATCTAATCCCTGAGGTCTTGGTGTTTCAAATATAAGTTTTCTTTAACTAACCTGCTTGAGCTGACCTCAATAAAAACACAGTTTCAATTTTACAGTGTTTTACCTCAAATTAGGTTTTCTTGATCAATAAAGGTCCATTTGATTTATAAATATCATGCATGTCTGCTAAAAATACTAGGCTAGGGCAACTGAAAGGCAAATCTGGAGTTCCTGCAAGAGAATACCTTACAGCACGCGATTTTGGTGGAAATTTTACTTACGAAAGTAGGTCAACCTGTTTGAGACTGGCTGTCCATTGTGAGTGAATGGCTGTCCAGTGTGACCTACTTTCGTAGCTAAAGAATTCCACCAAAATCTCGTGCTGTAAGGTATTCTCTTGCAGACTCTCAAAATTTGCCTTTCAGTTGCCCTAGCCTAGTATATTTAGCAGACATGTATGGTATTTATAAATCAAATGAACTTTTATCGATCAAGAAAACCTCATTTGAGGTAAAACACTGTAAAATTGAAAATGTGTTTATATTGAGGTCAGCTCAAGCAGGTAAGTTAAAGAAAACTTATATTTGAAACACCAAGATCTCAGGGATTAGATAACTATTGTTAGAAAGGGGACAGGAGTGCTAAACTAGGAGTTGTCATATTTTGACAGTGTCACCAGCATCACAGCCTTAACTGGTGGACTGCATTTATTGGAACAGATAAGATGCCAATTAATAAAAAAAAACGATACCACGCGTAGAGATGGTGACTGATGGACGTCATCTATTGGGACATATACATTTATATCGGACATATGTAGAAATGGTTACTGTTTGATTTTATCTGTTGGGACATATTAAGGTGATATAAACCAGGCTGTATAAAACAAGTCATATGTAGAAATGGCGAATGGTGGCTGTCGTTTATTTGGACAGATAAGATAATAACCAGGCAATGATACTATATTCAAGCCTTAATGACTGTTCACTATGGCAGTATGTGTATTAAGGCATTGACCATTAGATATCCAGGGGGGGGGGGGGGGGGGGATCACTCATTTGGGTCTCAGATAAGGTTGAGACTGCATCTCAGAGCATCTACAACCCTCTGGCTTCTGGGGCCCCCAGACCCCCGGCACAATGGCAGTGCGCCACAGCCAGACGGCCCTGCACACCAAGAAAAGGGGGAAAAAGGTCAATTGTTCTCTGAAAACCGAAATACTTTTCATCTAGAATCTCTCATTTTGGGCTCCGATAAGGTTGAGAATGCATCTCATGAGCATCTAGAATCCTCTGGCTTCTGGCGGCCCCCACACCCACGGATGGAATGGCAGTGCGCCACCAGCGGACGGCCCCCATGCGCCAATGGCATACAGACTTGGACACCTTTCATCCCTGAAATATACAATATTATCTTCATTATAAAAGATTCAAGGCAAGTCTCTTTCTTGTCCTTGTTCGTACTTCCCTGGAGTGATGAAAAAAATTTGAGCCCTCAAAAGCTGCGAAAAAATAAATAATTGAGCCCGGAAATGTTAAAAAAATAATAATCGTACCCTGACTTTCGAAGAAAAAACAATAACTTCGATACACGCCTCGCCCCCCCCCCCCCCCCCCCCCTTGATATCTAATGGTCAATGCCTAAGAGGAATGACGACACATGAACGGAGCGACCTCTACTGACTAAGCATTGCGACATTGTAACCATCTCGCGTGCAGTGGCGGCACATTTTTTATATTGACGCGAGCATTCCTTTGATGTAACAGTTTTACCCGGGAGTTGTATAGAGCCAAAATTCCTACTGCCATCAAATGAAACAGTGAATATACACTCAAAATGGGCGATAACTCGCCGGAGAGGAGCGGTAGAACTGTTTGATTTGGTGGCAAGAAGGATATTGGAAATGGTAGTCTAGACCGAAACGGCATCCGAAGTGCGCGAGCACGTTACTGCCCGTAGGGTGTGACAAGTTCAGGATTCTGCCATTCGCCCAGATGGCATTTTACTAGGTGTATATAGAGAATTGCCTGAACTAAATTCGTCCTAAATAACGGTTTATGGCAGCGAGTTTATTGATGAAACAGAGCGGCCAAAAAACAAAGTCATGCGCGCGATTGAAAACTTGTCTTAGGATTATGTATGGGAAAATTTTTGGAATATTTTCGCGCCCGAGTACTTTTAGCTAATATGTCGAAAAAGGGGAACGACTTTACAGTAATCCAGGGACTTTGTCTATTACATCTAGACGTACACATCTATACGATTGTCTACGCGGCGGAGATGCCTCATGCTGAGAATATCGTTATACTGGCCATAAGTTCTTAAATCATGGTACGTGTGTGTTATGAAATGTTCAATTGATATTGTGCACATACGTTGGCATACCTGTCAGCTTTCAACAATCCAAAATCAGTAGATATCAGGCGGTTTACTATACTGCGGCGTCTTTAGTTTCGGTTTCTTGTTGTTTAGTTCCAATTCTGGCCACGAGGGGCCAGGTTAGTACTTATGCTTAAGGAGTGGGCCCTTACAGTTCATAATCATGGAAACATATGTTAATAGGATAACTTTAATTTCAGTTTATGTAACAGATCACAATTGCTGCATGATAGTAAACACACAGTTATCAAAACACGCAGATAGCTTTGGAACTGAAAATGTCGTCATCAACAACATTTACATTGTGTGATCTTTCCAGACATTGTGTGATCTTTCAAGGTCAAATACTTACTATGTTTAGCATATTATGAAATTCTTGGCTCTTGGCTAGAAAATTAATTTATTCTTGGGGAATGGTGGATTATTTTTGAAAGTTGGCAAATTAGTAGCTAATCTGAAGATTTCTGACCAAGTTATATAATTCATACATGTTAACATTCAACCAGCCAAAATCAGGAGATTTTTTTCGCGGTTCCAATCCTGGCCACCAGGGGTCTGGTTAGTTTATTAGTTTAGGAGTGGGCTATTATATTTTACAGGTGTTGGCAAATTGAAAACCATACAAGTATGATTGTGAAATAACTTTAATTTTCTGTAGCAGATCACACTTGCAGCATGATGACAGATTCCCAGTTATGAAAAACACACAGAGATTGCTTTTGAACTGAAAATATCATAATAGTCCATGACCCAGAGGGTTGATCAGTATCATATTGGGGGGGGGGGGGGGGGGGGGGCAAGTTCTGTTTAATGAATTTCCCATATTCTCAGCTTCATGGTATTTCAGTAACAAATATTTTCCAAATCAGACCTTTTTTAATTTTCCAAGGTCAACTAAGCTTTACATATTTACATGATCACTAAATTGCTTTTACTCACTCATATTTCATAACTATTACATCTCTATCCATTCCCCTTGAAACATAGATCCGTGAGCCGGCCTACATATTTTGGCGCACGGATCCATTCCTCTACCATACCTGCCTAACCTTTGCGCTGTGTTGCGCCCAGCGCCACTAGCTTCATACTACTTTTCATTCCTTTCATCTCCACTCCTATCACCTTGTATCGGACTTTCTCTGAACTAGAAAAGGGTTATGGGGAGCAGATTTCCGAAGAAAGTGGTAGAGTGTTTGTCAGCCAGTGAGATGTTGGCGTACATCTCACTTTTCTATAATATTTTTTCTATAAATTCACTAACTTCCCACAATATGGAGGTACCATAGGTGAACATGCCAGAATAAGCGCCCCCTAGAATGACAACAAAACAATAGAACCACATTTTCTGAATTGAGAATCAGAACAAATAGGTACTAAAGAATATCTTTTAGCATTATTATTTTATTTCTACCGTCTTACTTCTCTGTTATTACTACATGAAAATATGGGTTTTTTGAACACTTGTCTAAATTGCCCTAAAGGGGGCGCCCTATTTGGGAGAATGAAACACCTCATCCCTTGAATTTACATGGTTTTGAAGAGAGGGTGGTCCAAGGAACCCCTGTATCAAATTTTCATGGAAAAACGTAATTTGAGTGAATTGTCGTGTATGCCCTTAAATGTGCCTGTTCGGCCCTCGGGATGGCCAGGTTGCCTGAAGACATACATTTAATACACATACTGCCCTGGTGAACAAGCATTAAAGTGTGACTTTACATTTAAAATTTATAACGATATGTGTTAGAGATCAATGTCACCTTTCTTGGGACACCTTTCTTGATTACAAATGTAATCTACAGATTGACTGAGATATCTAAAATTGCACCTTGCAAAATACAGCAAATTCACTGGCTCAGCAAACATCATGGAGGCGCCATCGTGGACCTAATCAGAGCTCACCAATTAGAGGCTGTGATGTCATTGATATGCAACTGCATGCAGGCTAAAATTATTGCACACACTAATACATGCTCTCAAGTTGCGTAGTTGATTGCTCTTTATAGCAGTTCCTCGGATAAGGAGGGGTAGAACTCGACAATGTCAAACTTGATAAAGGTCTTGTCTGGCTTGTCTTTCAGGTCGCTAAACCAGTCTATGATGGCCTGCGTGCTTTTCCATTGTTTGAGATGTGTGGTCTCTTCCACATTTCTGTTAATTTTTTCCAACATCTACTTGCTCACAATACTGATTTCGGTTTTGGCAGAGTTGATGAGTATACATGTAGGTTTGGATAGGAAATTGTCCTTGTGGTTCTTGAGTGTGATGAATGCTTCCCTTTCATCAAATATGTCCATACAGTTCAAAGTTCTAGCTTTGAGGCAATCCCTTTGGCCTCATGGTCAATTTTGTTTTTGGACTCATGACATGACTAGTTTTTAGTGATGTTTTCATTCAGGAGCTTTGTGTATGACTCCCTGCTCATGCTGTAGAGGTTAGTCGATTTGTCAGCGGACACAAGGACATTCTTGGATGTTCTGAATTCCTTTACATCACTGGCTAACTCGCTGGAATGTGTTATGACTTGGGCTAAACTGAATGTTACTAACCAGGCTGCATAGATCATTTTTGAAGGGGTTCAGGAGTTCCATTTTGTCTTACTAGGTCCTGCCTTTTCGTTTTAGAAGAATATGGCTTTCCACCTCGTTTGGTGCACCACGCTCTCCACCTTTTCCATCATTTTCTTCATGTATGCATTTTTGCTAACGATTGGTATGTTTTTTAATAAGTAGTCAAAGTTCCTTTTCTCCATGTTGGTAGACATGCTGTACAGTTAGTTGACTAGAGAGGTCAACAGGTGAGTACCAGGAGCAAGATTGGTTGAGGTGGTCAACAACTTGTAGCAGAGTGCTCAACACCTAAGCAGAGCAAGATATCCATAGCAGCAAGTCACATACTCAGTCTCAAGTTGACAACCCTGGGTTTCATGTTTGTGCAATACTCAGGCCATTACTGTACACTGCCTTAATAGTCCGTGCTAAAGTAGTATGGATCTCTTAAAATAAAAAAAAATCTGTTTTTTAATAGTCCGGATTCGATCCCCGCCTGCTGCATCATCTATCTATCATAACGCAAACTAATTTTTGGCAAATGAACCGTGATAATAGAGCCGATAATAGATGGATCAAATTCAAACGAGTTCTAGTAGTGGGGGGCTCTTACATTTTTAATTTGACAGGGATATTGCAGCTAAATTGCAGTTAAGATGTCCAATGCTACCTGCCACCCCAGATGATGCCTGCCAAATGAAGGTTTGAGCAGGGAGAAAATGAGTACAACTCACCTGGTTGCCATTAGCAATCAGGTAAGACAAAGGAATGAATGTTACAAACAATTTGTGAAGGGCTTCATGCTCAGGAAGCACTCAAACAGGAATGGGAAAAGGATGTGTTAAAATGACCAAAAACGATCTAAAATATTTCATTTTATTACATTAGCAATGTTAAAGGGTTAAAAAAGGCATTAGATAGTTAATTTTGCATATATGACGCCTCACTGTAAAAGTGATTTATAGTGGCGCCACCTATTGACTGACAGGACAAATGGACGAACGTAACCCCCCTTCATTACGTTTTTGTCCGTTTTTAAACATTCCGTATTCTTCCAAACGGAAAAATCCGGAATGTTTTTACACTCGGACTATTAAGGCAGTGTACAGTTTATAGACACCATATTGGATAAAAGGTCCTTACTTGAGGCTTGAGTGTCCTTGACCCTGACCCTTCACCTCTGGGTGTCACTTCCTGTGTAATCAGGTCAGGTCAAAGGTCAATTCCTGAGCAAATGTGTAAAGAAATGCAGTTCATTACATATAGAGGGCAGAACGATAGTCATAGAAAATATGGCCCAGGTGCTTCAGACTGTAGGCGGTAAAGATTTCTCAATTTAGGTGGGGGCATCCAGAACATTCTCGTATCAGAACTTGGCATGGTGGCAGCATGTATATACAATTTCTGCGCATTTGTAGGGTGCTTCAAGGTGTACAATCCCCCATTTGATTTGGTATTGTTGGTTGCTGTCCTGAAGAACCCATATGTATTGGATAGTTCGGTGTCGTTTTTACAGCTCTTTGTACGGGATAATATATATTGGTGTGCAATTCATAAAACCTTTTATTCAATTAACTTTTGTTATGGTTCATACCGTGTAATCATATTTTAAATCAAACATCACATTTTTGTACTGTTTGCAAAAGACAACATATAGGTTGATTATTTTTTACTTATATGTACATGTATAATGTACTAATAAAGATTATATTATCATGTTAAATATAATTATCATTACCATTATTATTAGTATTATTGTTATTATCATGATTATTATTATCATGATTATTATAATGATTATCATCACGATTATTACAATCGATTTGAAATGGTCTCTCATAGGTCCTATAACTGCCTATGGGTTTATTGTCATTTGTAAAACTGTATACGAATTCAACCTCGAACGTTTAAGAGACCACAGACTATCAAAACATCATCAACACTACTGTTTAAGTGGCTTTCCTATCTCGGCCGGTTAATGCTTCAGAAAAGGTGATAAGAACAGAAATTCTAAAAGCTCTGCTCTTTTCTCGAGTTCGCGCTTCCTTCTCAAATAATCTGTAGCCGCAGTACCGTGCGTGGGCAGGGCAGGCATTGCACAGCGACTTATCCTTGCGAGAATTATCTAATAAAAAGGCTTATCAGTGACAATTTATTGGCTGGCTTCTCAGGCGGAAAGTTCCACACGCTGGCTCCGTAAATCATAGTTCCCTTTGGTAAATACAACTGCATTAGGTGAATGCTAATCGCGAGTTCTGTGAATGGTAATTGTGTACTACAAATGACATGCGGGGCTTTTATACGCACACCAAGTTCACTAGTTGTGATCATGTGATACGTCGGGGCTACCTGTCTACCATTAGATGTCCTGGACGCTAATGTTCATGCAGCGCGTAGCGCCCCCACAAAGTGAAACGGCGGCAAATGTAACTAATTGAACCCCAGGATAGGAAGTTCATAACACTAGGAAAATTGGATTGCGAAACTGGCGATGCCATAAAGTTAACGACATGTAAAGGCGTATTGATATAATCATTATTCTTTATCTATTTGAAAAGGCATTAGATTAAAAGATCAAATACAATTTTTCAGCTATTTTGGCGCTCCTTATTGGGTTCTAACGTCATTCCGGCTATCCCGAGCCGGTTTGGAGTAGTTAGATAACAGGCGCCAGATTTGATTTGGCTATTTTACTGGCTCGCATGAGGTAGGTAGGTCATAATCAGTTTCGGGCCTTATGTAAATATGTGGGGTCATTGATAAAAGTGGCCTGGCGGTCTTTTTCAAAGATTTACTCACGTAAATGACAGGACTAAACTCGAAATGCAAGGAACGACCCAAAATAGAGTTACGGGATTTCATCAATATAGCTCTCTTTTCAAACCTAGCTGTCATACAGATGGCGCCGTAGCTTAGTGGCTAGAGCGCCTGCCTGCAGGGCAAGAGGTTGCGGGTTCGAATCCATCTGACCGCAAATAGTATCATCTTTTCCTGCCCAGTCCTTCGTCTGGCACTTTGAAACATTTCCTACTCCAAATAACTATATCTATATTTTTATTATTTTTATTTCACTTTACTAAAATGAATTGTTGGTCAAATCCACTGATCCCAGAGAGAAGGTCTGCCTGAATTGGCGTTCGCTATAAGGCCCGATTTGATTAGTGTATGAAATTCCCTGGTTATAATAAACATTTCCACAGTTGTGAAGTTAGGAATTTCTTCGAGAAAATCTATAGTTTAATGAATGTAAGTAATGCCTAGCCTTCATATAAAAATTGAGCTCTGTGAAGTTTAATGGGTGTAAGTATTAATTTATATCTGTTGATGAAGGAAATGTTCCATTAAGTTCCCTATGACGTTGGTATTGTCACTTTCATGCACACTTGCGGCACATGACTATTACTTTATGCAACTCCCACCCATTTACCTTCTATCTGCCCTTTCACACATCTCTACGTGCTGATCAGTGCCCTATCCAATCCCATGTACCTTCCACCTGCACTTTGGGCTTGGATCCGTGCGCCCGCCACTCACTTTTTGGGCGCACGGATCCTTATTACATCGACAACTTCTACTCCTCCTGCGGCCTTAAGCGCCTTGCCGCAACACTTGCCTCCCCCTTCTCTGTAATTGTACTGTCCTCCCAGTACCTCTTTCAACGGGGCCCTATCTGGGTGCAAAGAAGCGGAGCTAGCTGTGCCGCCAGTATTTCCTTACGTCTAAGGGGCGTTGGATGCTAGTAACACTTGAAGATGAATGCGTTGGAGAACCGCGCAATTTTGATTGTCGTCATGTTTCCTACCATAGAGTGAACTTTAATCGAGACTGACCCGGGACTGACCATTTGTTAATGGCAGTGTTGGAGGGAATATAAGTATCCTGGAAACAACACTACCTAGTTCCAAATTGTAACCCGCAACTTCCTCAAATGTCCCGAGCCGGATGCGAACTCGTGTTCAAAGTAGTGAAGGACAGCGATCAGTTTGTTGTCCGAGACTGTATGTTTGTTCGGACTTATCTCGCAATAAGGGGCCAAGGTTATATCGCAACGAGAAACCATGAACCGTTAAAAATTCCCTTCTGCAGTTCTGCTGTTGAAGTGTCAAGGGCCCTTCAGGTAGAAAACCAACATCGACACTCCTTCACAACGCTACATCTTTTATAGTAACCGCAGCAAAACGCTGCTACAGTGTGAATTGCTCAGTATTTTGCTGCGCTGTTCAAGTGTGCTGTTGTAGGCTTTAACCGTACGACGATGTAGGATGCTACTCATGACTGCTTGCAACTGCTGTACCTATAGTAGCGCCCTTTACATACAGGAAATTAAATTATAATTGGAAACAGTATTCCAGTCGTTCTCAAGTTGCTTTGACTGTTGAACCCTCAGGCTTATCACATTTGCAGGACACCGCAAATCAACGAAATGACATTTGTCCCCAAAAAGGCATTTCTAGTTGACCATGTGTATTGTATATCCAACTCGTGGAATGAACACTCAATAAAATGGTTTTCGGCCTTGGATCACAGGAAAATGCCCTTTTCACATTCGTCAATCAAATCTGATACACATCTCTTGATCTGCAATCAAATTGCGACTTGGCATCTGTTTCTGATGTTTTCATCTATTTCGGAAATGTAGTACCCACTACCCAGCAATGCAGCCTCCAATCGCAATCCCCTTTGTGCAGCATTATTTTCCCTATGTATCATATTGCAAATCCACTTCACCATTAACTGGATGAGTGGATGGATGATGAAAATTGACCTTGTCACTATTTGCGACCGTGTTATGAATAAACAGCTGAATCTAGGAAGGCTGGAAAAATCAATAGTGTAATAATAGAGCAAATATGTGTGTGCGAGCGATAAATGGGTTTGGTGAGTGGAAATTGGTAGATTGTGTGGGCGTTGACGAGGCGAATGCTAGGGAAGCGTCGAATGTTGCAGATTTCATTATTGGTGACGTCGAAGGTGAAAGAGAAGGTCCACTCCGCACACATCGATCCATAGCTACACAATTATACATCGGGTAGCAATATATCGGCGAACCGAATCAAAGTGAGAGACATTGGAAGAAGTCCAGTGCCATCTACCGGTGGCAAGTAACCACTCGTTTTCATCGCTGTAGCCGAGCAAGGCGAATAGTGGCTGGACTACACGTGGGTGGTGGCAGTCAGAGAGAATGCGGCAGTCTATTCTCCTTAGGTGCAGAAAACTGATCTTTTTTGCATTGCCTGTCTGGTCATGTCAAGCTCCCCTTGGATCCTCGAAGCCCTGTCAAATCCTCACTGCATATCGGAACATGAGTTCAATATCAGTGAACGTTTCCTATAAGATAAAATGGCTTTAAAGTTTTTTAAGACCTTAAAAACAAAATGAAAATGACGTTTGCAAAAATAGCAGTTGCTTTAGAAGCAAACTGAAAATGGCTTTGCAAAATTGATAATACTTAATGTTTAAGAAGCATAATGAAAATGGCTTACAAAAAGTTTCAAAAGCAATCAGTAATTCTGCTATGAATAAATCAGCAGTTATACTAATTGAATAGTTTGGCACAATGCACTCACATCAGACCAAAACGCTAATAATGCACTAACCATTGGATGAAGAATAGAATGGATATGTAGCGAGACATCAATTACTATATGCGCTATAGTGAAGAGCTGGACTCATGCCAGGTGTCACAGATCGGGCAACAGCGCGAGGTCACGTGGGGCTCTCGTATCGATTACATTACAGAGGAACCTGATCTCCACCATCATCTGGGTATGTGCAGAGCACCAATTCTGGGCTATTAGTTGACACTGGTTGAGGCTAGCTTTTTCAAGTACCCGGTAGACCGGCTGGTCTCGAATCCACTTGTGTTTGGTCATCTAACATTAACCACAATAGAACACTAACTAATTTTATGCGATATTGGGAAGTACCAGTACTGGTTTCGCGCCGTACAAATACATACGTTTATCAAACTAATCGCGTATACAAGATATGATGTTTTACTTGAATCTAAAAATCACTTTATGAATTATATTCCGCTCTACAAACCTTCAAGTGAATAAATCAATGTCTGATGTTTTAAAATTCTATATAAACATAGCGTGAACTATATATTTCCAATTTTATACGATCAACGCAAAAAGGATGAACAGGTATTATGCGGCGTGAAGTTTGCGGTTAATATATTTATATTGCCAGTTAGTGAGGGCTCTCTCTCTCTGTAATGTTGTTTTATCTGCTCGCAGGTTTCCATTTGACTTGTGCCATGAATGATACGAGTGTTCATCTATTTTGAAAGGTTCTGCGCGCCTCCAGGAACTATCTGCGGCTGGCGCATGCAGTTCCTCTGCACAAGTAATTAATTGTCAATGTTATCTCTCTCGGCAGTTGCTCTATCTTACATTTTGGCGAGATGAATAGGCCCGTCTTAAAAAGCCTATCCCGAACGGGCCACTCAGACCGATCGATAACTGCAAGTAGGCACGGACACAGCAATCTTGCAATTGCATTTCCTTTGTTTTTGAGATGCGATTACCGCTTTAGCAACCCACTAGATATGTAATCAAAAAATGTTTCCGCACGATGGATGATAATCATCTAGCATATGCATCCACTATACAATCCTTTACTGTTGCATCTGTTCCATGTCATGACATATGAGACCCGGGATATCATTGTGCAGGATATTCCTTGCGCAAATTTTGGAGCACGATTTCATTGTTATAATTACAAGCATCTCTACTCTTTCTAAATATTTCCAAATAACTCTCATTCTGAGACGTTTTCTACAGTGTGCATAGACATCATTGCACATTGCTCATAGGATGATTATTTCCTCTTTTTGTTCGTAATGTTTATATTTATCTAAAAAGCTTTACCTGTATGTACTAAATAATTGCCGATTACCAGGTTGGTGACCTTACCCACAGTTTCGAATATCAACGCAAAAGTCTCATATTCCCTTTTTAAGTTGACAATTACTAAAAGCAAAGTTAGAAGCTCGATACAGTCTAGTAAAACAACGAAATAGACCAATCAGCTGCTAGAATAAGAGTAGTAATATACCATATTTAGGGAATGAAGTGCATTGGCATGCAAACATACATTGCATATGCCAATTTCCGAAGCCACCTATCAAATGAATTAAAATGAAGAGTCGTGATTTTTACCAGGCAGATGAGACACCGACACCCTTGCCGCAGCCTGTATGGAATCACCTGGCTTCAAATGTGTGCCTAATATAAGGACATAGAGGACAAGTAGCTCAAATCACGTATTTCTACGAAACTTTGTACAGAGATGCGTTGAACCACCCTCTCTTCAAAATGGTGTAAATTTAAGGGGTGGGGTATTAAGGTATTAAATCGTTCTTAGTACCATATATTTCTACGATAGGATTTAAAAACTGGGGGTCAGCCATCTTGCTTCCAAGCTAGGGGCCAGTGAAGTTATTGAAAAATTCTCCACGATCAGACATTTTCCCAACTTGCTGATATTATTCTTAGTGCCATGTATTTCAAATATAGGATTTTTAAATGGTAGTTTACAATCTTGTTATTTATTGCTATCAAGGAAATAACGATGATTTAGGTCTACCACTATCTGCCAAAAGTTACTACATGCATTAATGTTATTATTATTATTGTCATCATTATTATTACTATTACTACTACTAATAATAATGATAATAATAAGTAATAATAATAATAATAATAATAATGATAGTAATAATAATTATAATAATGAAATAAAATGAGCCGAAACAAAACAGTAATTCTAGTAGTAGTAGTAGTAGTAGTAGTAGTAGTAGTAGTAGTAGTAGTAAAATCTTGTTCTTATTATCATTTTGATTATGTTCTACTTTCAAATGATGGAAATGAAAAAATAAAAACAAAACAACAACTATTGATTTATGAATTTATACTTAACTAGAAAGTACCCGCCCTGGGGAGAGTAACCATGAAATTTTTCATATTGGCAAAAAAAGATCAGAGCCCCTAGATATCCGATTGCAATATCACTCATGATTGATTCTAGTTCTATCTTCTCAACACTTATTTTTCGTTTGACAACTCTTTTAATGAAAAAAAAATCAGAGCACACATATATCCCTGCGACCACACACTTAGGGCTACCTAACCTATATATCAATAGTTCAGAAAGCTTGGCTAACATATATGAAATTGTTCGTCATTTCTTAATGCTACGAGTATTCTCGAGGGGAGGGTAGTGAAGGTATCGCATAATACACAAACTGCACTCTTGCATTTTGTAGATCCTGCCTGCGCTGCCCCTCAGGAACACGTTGAGAGCAGAACTTGGAATTTTCATTTTTTGTCAGTTTTTCTGCCATATCGTGGCTAGGGCGTGTCTAGGCAGTTGTAACTGGTTGAGGAACCGCAGAAATCAACCGCTTAACCCCACTTCACTGGCATCATTCTCTCATGCCCAGCCGGGATTCAACCCCAGGCAGTGGTGAGAGACAGTTAGCAGTCAGTGGCAATGCCTTAGACCGTATGAAGCAGCCAGGGGTTCCTAGCGGGTGCCGGAGCGTACCACCGACATACCCTCACTAATCATTAGCATTCTCCTCATGATTCCGACCTGATTAAAATCTGGAAGGAGGTGAGGGAAGCGCAACAATCTGAGACTGTGCTTGCCTCACCTTTGCCAATGATGCTATTTACCGGTACATAGTTAATTGGAATACAGTAATATGCTTAGAGTAGTTGACCAATTTTAACTTTTGCAAGTTATTTGATTGAATACCACTGTTCAACTTTAACTTTATCAAAATCGCAAATAGTTTAGAATATTTCTATTGAAAGTAATATTATTTATTTAGTCACATCGCGGAATTAAGTACTCTTTACACCTCTGTGGGCGTCTGTCCATATTGTTTTATAGCCGCTCATGGATATTAATTGACCACAGTTCCGCAATTGTCATTCGTCGACAGTATTTTGGCCACATTTTTGAAAATTATGTACTTTGCGTATGCCACGATATAAAACACATTTGAAGTTAGGCAGTCGTATACTGTTTTTATCTATCAATCAAATTGTTGATAGCTGTTCCTATGTCATACTTTTGGTGGGAAATGTTGAGAGCTGATTCTTCATCTCATTTCGAGGCCAAAACTAAAATGACTGGAGAAGGGTCAGCAGGGAACGAGTGACTTCTCCTGAAAATGTGTTTTTAATATAGAGGGTAAAATTTCCTTCTTGCCACAAAATCAAACAGTATCTTGTTTTATGAACTATAAAAAAATTCAAAATCCGTTTAAGGGTGCGTATGTGGTTACTTTGTGAACATAGGTCAATTCAGATTTTTACATCAGTTAAAGCCGACATTTTACTCATAATCAACTGTGAATGTTTAGGCTATCACTGAGAAAAGTAAGAGACTTACTACTAGAAAGGCTCCCACAGGTTTCCACACAACTGGGAAATATTTTTGGCCCTTTTCTCATTATAGAATTTCATCAAAACATAATCGCTTCAAATTAACAAGCATTTTGAATATCAAATTTTAAAGATTTGACATATTTATAGTGAAGGGATTCACATTTTGTCGAATTTTGATTTCGTAGGAAGGTTATGGAATTGGAAAGGTGAATATCGCACTTTTCTCATTTTCAACAGCAATTCCCTCCACACCTGTGAAATCTGAAGGTCTCTGACTAACAGTTTGCAGCAGGGGCACTAAGCATTTCTTTTTCAGTCCCCCCCCCCCCCAAAAAAAAGAAAAAATCTGCACCCTGCTTAAAGGGTACTTTTGTAATGCTTAATGTATTAGCCGTCGGAAAACCTTTCAGGCATTCTTTGTATAGGTCGAGGTGTCAAATAAAAGTAGGATAGAGGAATGACTGAGTCAAAGAAGTTAATCCCATGTGCTACCTTAATACCCTCATGCCAGTTTTGAATTAATTCACCTAATACACAGTTGACAAATTCGTGAATCTTAAGCATCTATAGATTAAGATTAGCATGTCAGTGGCAGGTGTAAATTATGCGTAGACCCTGATTTACCAAAACACCTTGAATATGGCGTTGTTTTACTCAAACGCTTGTGTAGGGACCATTCTTTTTCATTTAATCTTTAGAATATGTATTATTGAAGGAACCATTTTAAAAAGTTTGAAAAGAATGGTTGTGTAAGAAGATAATGTGCGCCATTGTCCTTAACGATTCCTTGACGAATTAATAAGTTTCCGTTTCTAAACATACATGCCATCGTTTTTGCTTTATAGCATGTACATACTGATTCTTACACAAAAATCAATTAAATGACTGAATGATGTAAAATACCTACAACGTTACCTGCTTATTTCATGAAATGTAGAACCCCCCCCCGCTAGCATTTAAATGAAGAGAATACAGTATATGAAGATCTTTCAATAATCCGATGGTGCATCGGTCAAATTGGGAAGCTGGATCCGCCCCTGCAATTATTGCAGGGATGCGCAGGGAGGCTATCGCATACCATGGCGTTGATTTCTCTCGTGACAGAGGGCTCCGATAGTGGAATGGTAAAGTGTGTCGTGTGGGCGCAGAAATGGCTGTTAGTAGCTGTCTGTTCGAGACGCGAGCGTAATGGGGACAATACTATTGGGTACTGAACCAACAGTTCATTATTGACATACACACACGCTAGTCAGGAACAGTACCCAGTGCTCACGAAAAGCACGGCTGCGGGGGCAGGAGCGTGGGCGTTGTCGTGACCGGCAGTACTATCTGTTGACATCGAATGCTGTACTCGGTCAGTGGGCTACATATCGGAGGGGAGGGGGAACTCTGATCACGGGAGTGTGGGGATCTACTTTTGGGAGGGGTAACCCTTAGCCTGTTTCTTAGAGAGTATGATTTTTGGATGATAGGTATCAGGTAATGTGTGTTGCGGATCCATTATTTTGGATAGACAAAGATTTGCCGCGAATCAATGAGAGTAGATGTCATTTTTGTTAGTTCGGATTTCTATGTATAAAAGGCTGTCGAGAGTATACTTTGTATACGTTTGGACATACATTTCAGATATAGATTTCGATATGTATGAGGATATGGGTTTTCAACATTTTACTATAGATGATGAAGTTATCGGCTGCCTGTAATAGCCAATGTTTTCAGTTATGAGATAAACTCTAGGGAATTAAATTAATTCCGAACTGTTAGAAATTGGAATACTAGGAAATGAAAAGAAAAGTAATTTCATGAGAAGGGCACAGTAAATAGTCATCCTTAGTTTGGTATATTGCACCACTGAGCATTTAGATAAAGATGAGAATCAATATTCCAGACCAAGTCTATATATATATATATATATATATATATATATATATATATATATATATATATATATATATATATATATATATATATATATATGTATATAAATATATATATATATATATATATAAATATATATATATATATATATATATATATATATATATATATATATATGTGTGTGTGTGTGTGTGTGTGTGTGTGTATATGTCAGACATTGGGTAATAAGTAATAGAAAAGTAATAGGTAATAGATTGATTTTCAAAGTAATAGCCTGTAATAAGTAATAGATAGTCAATTTCTTCAAGTAATAAGTAATTGTAATAGAGTTACCCCAAAAGTAATAAGTAATTTTCTATTACTTTTCCCCATTTATGACCAAAAAATCAACTGTACACTGTACAGTACACAAGTCACTTTTCCATATGACTCCTCCTTGTCACTCCTTGTCTCAAATAGCTTGAATTTGAAGGATTGATTTCAGAATTAAGTATGCGAAACAGAACGTTTTTGTGAGTCATCTGAAAGGCAGTAGAATTTATTCACTGCATCTCCTAAAGAGTAATTTTGTCTTACTACCAAGGTGTAGGTATTTCAATCTAGGTCAGAGGCAGGGAAGTTGATTTAATTGCAATTTGATAAAGATGAGCATAAGCTGCCATTAGGTGTACAATGTAACTGAGTGCAGTGTTGTAGAATCCCACATGAGAACAAGAAGGCTCTGAGATTAGCTGCCCATCCTTATTCTTAATTCCTCTCGTAGGATAAGTATAGATGCCAGTTGCCTACAGGATTTAAGACAGCGGGGTGTCTGGGAGTCATTTGGACAACCTAACCCTTAAAAATCACCCTTCAGGACATCCCCAAAATGTTTGAATTATCTCTCAGAATGGTTCTACTGGGAATTTTAAAGGCTAGCTGGAAGCTCTATTTAATAGCCTTCATATTCACATTTTAAGGAATATTTTCAAACCTCATTAGGCACATTTCAGCAGTTATGCTCTATCCATGGTGACTTTGTAATGATCCCCTTCTTATATTGTGTTATTTAGTACTAAAATGACTAGATGGTCTCTCACAAGCAATGTTTTCCCAATAGAACTTTCTCAACATATATTCCACTGTATTTCTGACTATATGTGTGTGGCAAATACTAGTAGTTATTATATGATATGAATAATTATACTGTATGTGGACTTCCAGTTGGAACTGGTAGACTCCAAGACTTTAAGGGGTATCATCATTTCCATGAATGACCTAGGTCAATGAAACCCCAGGTGATTCAAATTGCAACTGTAACTTCCTGTAGCTAAGGACACTGTCCATCCTCACCTGCACATATATGTATATGAGGATATTTGAGCATACTCTGAACTCAAGGAGACCAAATGTTATGCTCCTTTGAAAGACTTTTGGGATGGGTGAGTGAGTTGCTTATCAGATTATACTGTGTAAAGTATTGTGGGTTTGGTATTTTTCAATAGCTCTTTAATTTAAACACTTCTCTAGGCTTTAACCTTTCAAGAAGCCTGCCTTAAGCTACATGTACTATCTTATTGTCAAATGTATAGCATTTCTAAATCATATGAATGCAAGGGGATCAAACACCAGGGTTCTTCAGCACATTTGTTCTATACTGAATTACTGATGGTTTTGTGCATTAGTCTTTGCTCCAAGACTTAAATACTAGGACACCCCATGTTTGCCTTCATTAATCAGTACCTTATATTCAGATAAACCCTTTATTAGATGAACTTCTGCGTAAAGTGAACTTATTTTCTTGTCCGCTATGTATTTAAACCAAGCAGTGTCCACCTTATGTATAATTTGCTATGGACTGAATAAAAGATAAGTTATGACAATTTGACAGAGGGTCACTTTCACCCGCAGCTAGAAAAGTAATAAGTAATTGTAATATATTACATTTCAAAAGTAATTGTAATAGTGATTTTCAAAAGTAACTGTAATTATAATTGTAATAGGTCCAATACAAAGTAATTGTAATTGTAATATATTACATTCAAAGGTAATTGACCCCATGCCTGGTATATGTATATATTTGTACATATATATATATATATATATATATATATATATATATATATATATATATATATATATATATATATATATATATATATATATATATATATATTTATATATATATATATATATATATATATATATATATATATATATATTATATTTATATATATATATATAAGTATATATATATATATGTGTGTGTTTGTGTATGTGTGTATTTACGTACACATATATATATATAAATATATATATATATATAAATATATATACATATATATATATATATACATACATACATACACACACGCACATATATATATATATATATATATTATAAAGAAGATATATATATATATATAATATATATATATATATGTATATATATATATATATATATATATATATATATATATATATATATATATATATATATATATATATATATATATATATATATGTAAAGAAAAGAAGAGAGGGGAATGGGGAAAATAACTTTCACTGTGAAAATAAACCATTTCCCGCTAAATGGACATATTTCCACAATTTGTCAATGAGATAATTATGTACGTGTGCCGGATTTTTTTACACTCGGACCCACAAGTGACAGATGGCGAGCTTGCACATTGACCACACATCTGTTCATCAATAGCT
The DNA here is from genome assembly GCA_963942565.1 of Maea johnstoni. Lineage (NCBI taxonomy): Eukaryota > Metazoa > Annelida > Polychaeta > Spionida > Magelonidae > Maea > Maea johnstoni. Next base: position 33,416,673 of record OZ012684.1, read on the forward strand.
TAAAAACGATCCCCCTATACCATCTTGATTATAGCAAGCCTCGAATCTTTCTCTGGTTCGGTATGCACTGCATTCGCATCTGGAAGCAGTCGAATGATATTCGTGCATATTGCTGACATCACCAGATTATTGCGAATACCGTATTTTTGCAGCCCACCATTGGCCGGTAGCCGGTAATGAAGGTCTACATTCATTGATACGAGCACGAGTGTGGATTCATCTAAAAATACAAGTAACCACTTGTTAACCCACGCTTACCCCATATGTCAGCGGCTATCTTTATTCTCGTGAAGTATGATATAGATATCTTCGTCTTTGGGGTTGCTTTCCTTATCAATATGTTTGTGAGAATTCCTTGTTAACACATTAGCAGTGCTGGTGCAGGTGTTGCTAGGAGACAAATATCCGTCGTCCAATCAGAGCGGAGCCATATAAATAGACCTCTATCAGCTGTGAACACCAGTGATGCGGTATGTTACTACGCAGAATAAAATGTAGTTCCTACCATATGGAAACGCATTTGTCAAACGGTGAATACACGTTATTAGATATAAGATACTCTAACCCAAAGAAATGCTATTTGAAATATAGTACTAAGTTTGCAATTCCTGTATTTAACACTTGTAGATTTTTTTCTAAATTGCGGAAGGATATACTATAGTAAGCAAAGCAATCTGTCCTATTATTGATTGTAAGTAAATCTGCGTACGCTGCAATTTTACTCGAGGGGAAAATCAGAAGCACCAAGTTGGACGTCTATACCTTGACATTCACACTGACAGTTGTCTGTTTCTTCTTTTCCAGTTGCAGCTTTCTCGAGTCAGACTAGTGAATAGCATTATGGCTTCCACGGAATGTTCCAACCGCTTCCAAGTTCTGTGCTACGAGCAAGTTGATCGGCTCCACCAAGTCCTCCAGGATGCTGTTCCAATTCATGGGAGAGGTAACTTTCCTACTTTGGCGATAAAACTCAAAGATTTGGTCCACGTCGTGCGTGAGAAACTGCGCCAGGATAACGTTCACGTAAGGGACATACGTATTAACGGAGGCGCTGCTAGTTTCATAGTCGGTGCTGAAACCATTCAGTCTTACAATGACTTAGACCTTATATTTGGTGTAGATTTGAATTCAAGCCAGAGCGAATTCCAGAAGATAAAACAGGCTGTTCTTAACTCGCTTATAGACTTCCTTCCTGACGATGTGAATAAGGAGAAAATGTCTAGCTGTACGCTTAAAGAGGCGTATGTCCAGAAAATGGTGAAAGTTTACAATGACAGTGACAAGTGGAGCTTAATTTCCCTCACAAACAACAAGGGGCGCAATGTCGAACTGAAATTCGTGGATCGTATGAAGCGACAGTTCGAATTCAGTGTCGATAGTTTCCAAATCATTTTGGACAGCTTGTTGACTTTCTACGACGTCTCAGAGAAGTCTATGAGTGAGCATTTTTATCCCACTGTGGTGGCGGAGAGCGTCTATGGCAACTTCCACGAAGCGCTCTACCATTTGGACAGGAAGCTCATCGCTACGCGGAGTCCTGAGGAGATTCGGGGAGGAGGATTACTGAAATATTGCCACCTTCTGGTGCGAGACTACACACCTGCAGAACAGGTAGACATTAAAGCCTTGGAGAGGTACATGTGCTCGAGGTTTTTCATAGATTTCGGAGACATCGGTGTGCAAAAACAAAAGTTGGACAGCTATCTGGTCAATCACTTTAACGGCGATGACCAGACCAAGTACGAGTATCTGATGACACTGTATAGTGTGGTGGATGACAGTACTATCTGTCTCATGGGCCATGAACGCAGACAGACACTTAATCTCATCCAACAGATGGCCTGTCAAGCCTTTATGGAGCAGGAACAGAAAGCGCATAACAAACACCTTCAAATGCAACAATTTGACCAGCAAAACAATCTGATAATTGATCAAGTCTATTTTGGACCATTCAACTGGGATCCTGTACAGTACGGCTACAATGGATACACCACATATACATTTAGTCCCTCTCAACAGTACCCGCAAAGCAGCTGCCCCCTGTGCCCACCGCCCTACCTGCAGTGCTCCTGAACATCCAACTGGTATGTTTAAACCCTGGGTGGTCTGGTGTAGAGCAGATATTTTGAAAACAGCAGTAAATATGGATTGATATATGAAGGAAACTTGTTCTTCCTCAACTGCGGAACGACCAACTATTCATATATTATTGCTTTCATATTTGAGATATCATCAAAGTAGGACCACCTGACTGTGATGAGAGTATTAATTTAAGGCCATATTGTGTTGGAGGGTACTTACTTTAGATTCTTTACCTGTTGTTTGAAGTCCTCCATGCTCTTTGGACTTAGGAGTGAGATAGTGACGAACTCTCATTGAGGGACATATATTGATTGTATACAATGTTATTTTTGCAATGGCTAAAGACAAAAGTGTTCATTGACTGTACATATATCACAAGTTATTCTGGAGAGTGCCCCAAGTTTAGGGCCTATTAATTGGGATATTTGTATATACATGGACTTATGAACCCTAGAACCATGTGCCAGTCACCTCCATACCCAACTTAACTACCTATCCTATAACTCCCGGTGTTTACTTCTGTCTTCTATGTATTGCCATTATTTGAAGTTATAGGGGACTACTGTATTGATAAGTGTTACATATTGTAAGGTTACTGATAGTAGTGCAGATGGTCCTTTAGTAGATTCTCTGCTTCAGAGGCAAAGTTCTTGGTTTAACAAGTGCAATCATAAGTTTTTACGTAAGTAAAACCCTACTGTGCCAGTTGTGTAGCTGTATGAGTGTCATTGTACTCCCAGCTGGAACCTTAAAAATCTAGTTTGAGCTGGTCAGGGCAAGAGCTGCATTATCAACATAGTGCTGCAGGTACTGTGGAGGGCACAAGGTTAAAGATGGGCAACAACATAAAACCTATTAGAATAAAGGGCTTCTTGATTCTGTCTGCAAACACCCCACTATCCTTTGACACCTTTAACCTAACACTGATGAGTGATCAAGCATGGTCTCTTCCAGGGTCTTAGCCAGATTTCAAAAATGCCTGCCTAAAACAGCAATTCAAAATTTCTGCCCATCCAGATTTGGCTACTTATCTACTTTAGATCCTTGCACAAACAACATTTAATAGCCTACTGTGTCAAAAAGGCTATTTACCTTTAGCATTTACCCTTCAGCTGTCTTAAACGATGGTTTGTTATGAAAATATTTGGTTATTACCAAACTATTTTCATGAAACTGCCTGTCCAAAAGACAGGCAGGAAGTGTCCTGGCTAAGTCCCTGGCCTCTTCATACAGTTAACATGTGGGGTTGCACAACGGTCATGTCTACCCATAGTCTTAGCCAGCAGGGCGTCATTGGGACAACCACACCCTCAAATACACCCTTCATTTTATTAGGTCTCGAAATTAAGGGCTGCTCTACTGCCATGGGCAGGTAAAAATTTTCAAAGTGGCTCTAGGGCAGGTGGAAATCAGTGTGCCTGCCATACTTTGCAGGTAAGAGGTAACTTAAGAGAAACTATAACTCAAGGGAAACTAATCATTTCTCAACAGTGCAAATAAAGCTGTAACAGGAAAGGTTAATTGGTACAAGTATGTCACTTTTATGTTTATTCTTTCACACCTTTTGCAAGGCAGGTCAAAGTTGTGTCGGGCAGGTAGAAATTAAAATTTACCTGCCCTACTTGATGAGTGCCTTCAACAAAAGTTAATGTTGAGACCTGGACATCCAACATTATTGTGAGGAATCTCTAAAAATGTCAATTTCAAGCATATAAGTGAATATTTTTCAACTCCATATATCTCCAATGTCAATGAATATGGATATTATGTTTCATTTCATTAAGCAAACACTTGTTTATGGTTAAAATCTGAGCATTTTTTGGTCTCCCTTGAATAAAGGATGCCCCAAAACTTTACAATTGCCACTTTTGGGCACCCAGTTTCTAAATCCTTGTGTATACCTGTGTCTACCTGTTGTCTCTATTGATTGTTCTTCTTGCTGGCTCCGACAAAGACTACATATGTTGGCCTGGAACCATATGGTGGTATTTCCTGATGATGCTGGCTCAAGTCTGATTCTGTATGATGTGACTGATCTTATCTCAACTCCGGGTGAACCTGTCACAAGTCCTTATCATGCTAAGAGGTACTGTATTCCCCTTAATGAGTGGGCAAAGAATTTGTTCGGTTTTGTAATGGGACTACATTGGTTTATTAAATGAGTAGTGTTGATCAATTTTTCAAGTATCATTTTCAAAATTTAGATTTGTTCCTGATTGGCATATTCTCAGCTGAGCACTAGATAAGGGTATTACCAATTACCTCCAAAAAGTAACTCCCTTTTGCCTCCTAGTAAAAACCTCATTTTACACACTGAACCCATGGCTTTGCTAATTTTATATTGCCATTAATCATAGGGAGTTTCAAGTGAACTTGTCCAACATCAGAGATCTAAAAACTTTGTATGTAAAATAGGTTGAAGCATAAGTGCACCTGCACTCAGTCTGTTTTACTTAATGATGGTAGATCGTCTGACTTTTTTATTATTACATGCTATTTATTTCAATTGAAATCTTATCTTATCTTTAGTTCTGTGCACTTTTAGTGGTGAATGGGATAAGAGTATGAAATCCTGCAGTTAGGGGTTGCGTCCACCATAGTAGGAGTATATTTTAAAGGGTGCTAATTGAAATATTTCACAAAAAACAAACTTCCATCTTGTGTAAGGGCTGTTCGATTTAAAGGTGTGGGGGGATGGAAGCATAATAAAAAATTCAACCCCCCTCCAGTCATAGTTCAGAATTGAGGAGGGGGGGGGGGGGGGGGGGGTCCCCCTCCCAATCAGAATTCGGGAATTTCTCCCCCTAGAAAAATAAAATCTTCTGTTCCTTCGCCCCCACACCTTTTAATGGAACAGCCCTAAGAGTTTAGGTAGTTGTGAATGGCCTCTGCATGATATAAAGCAGATTCATTACCCTTTCCATTCATGCTATGAGGTGGTTTATGGTTATTTGACTTGATGCTTTCTCACAATTTGTTGCTGTTGGACCCACACCAGCTGGTGGTCCAATAGTTATGTATTTGTTCAAAGCTAAATGGTAGGATTTATGTTTATAGCTACAGGAGTCTGTCACATACTGTATACCGTGTTAATATTGCGCATATAAAGTAATGCGCTCAGCAGATAACTGCCTTGGATGCGCAGTTTAATTATTGCGCATTGAAAATTTCCATCCCAAGCTGTGTGAGGGGGCCAAGGGTGTGCAACCTACCCGGCTTTTGGGAAGGGTGGTGCCATAAAATGCCAGTGGTATGTAAGCAAGTGCAATCTATTTCGTCACCGGCAGTGAACAGTGTTATGTTGGTTGCAATCAGTGACTCTGATTAGTGGTTACCAGCGTGTTTGATCACACTCGAGTGTGCAAGTTGTCTACATCATAATTAAACACTGTACTAGCAGAGGCCGCAATGGGTCTGTATGTTGAATGACAACCTATCATATTAGGGTGTTGAACCGCACAAGGGATCCAATATCCTAATGATAGTTGGTGTTATTGTTGATAAATAGTTTATTGTCTTATCCATAGTGCCCAGTTTAATTAATGCGGACTCCAAGGGTGCGCAAAGTACGCATTAATTAAACTGCCGCAATTTTAACACGGTATACAGTACTTAGTGCATACAACTTTGCTGAGGCACGGTTGTGAATCCAATGCCCGTTGAATATTGTTAAGTTCATGTTAGAGGTAAGTTAATTCCATCACTGAACTTAAATAAGACTCCGCAGGCAGTAGCAGGGCTTGACATTTCATTTTCTGAGAAGACAATAAGCTATGTGCATCGATTGCCATCGAAGGTGTCATCCATATAAATCTGTACATATTGTACAAGTACATCAGCTCCCAATGAGAGTGGGTGGCCTGCTAAACATCCCACCTAATGAGATATATGTTCTGAAAGCTGTTGTTAGTCAACTCCAGATGTGAGCCATTTTATCCGCTCATGTGTCATGAACTTAATCATACACACAAACGCCAAAAATATATTTGTTTAAGTTAGAGAATGATGTGATGTGATGAAAGTGATTTATTTCTGAAAAGAAATCTTAATGTTTGTATAAGAAAAGGTAGAATTGAGCCAGATGAATTGAGGTACTCAGTTTTTGGCACATAATGTAGAATCGTCCAGATTCAGTATTACATTTCAGACAATAGGTAGATTTTTTTGACTACTTAAATTCCATGGAGCCAAATATATATTTAAAAAGTCTCACAAAGCAGATAATGTGTACAAAGTATGCTGCTTGCAAAATTACTAAGTTACTTCATTATGATACAATGTATATGTGTATGTTTGTATGTATCCAATGGCTAGATAGTGATGGATTGACTTCCCTCTAAGCCTTGTTTGTTGATAGTTGATGAAGAGAAGACTTTAATGTTAGATTTTTGTAAATATGTGATATTTTTGGACGTTCATCAGGCTAGTGTTTAACTGTGGTCCAGGTTCAGTCAGTCAGGCTGGATTTCAGAGAGACATTTCCAATGCTCCCCAGCCAGTGGGGCCAGAAGCAGCTAGGGAGGAGGGCTGCCATTCTCCAGTAGAAGCTGCTGCAAGTGATTATGGGACTGGGATGGTTTTTCAAGCATATTCTCTACAAAATTATTATGGCAGCATGTTCCCTTCGTACATGACTGCATATTGAGACTTGGAACAAAAGCTGGGGGGTAGGAGGGCTTTGATACTTTCCTTCCTCCTCATGTTTCAAACACTTTTTTCTTTGGAATTATTAACTTCTGCATGGTTGTGGCCTAAATAATGAGCCCCCTTTCTGCAATCCTGTGTAGCCACTGGAATGCTACACATAGAAGTATGCTAAAATGTTGAATGCTGTACAAAGTTAGCTGGTATAATTGCTTCTATTCACTGGGTCACAATCTAAAACTGGCTAGTCATTATTTAGCCTCAGTATGACAGAATTCATCTGATACTATGAAAATCATTTGGCTAATTTGAACACCTCTATTGCTGGTCAATGTTTTGCTTTTTAGCTTGGCGGTGCTATTTTTAGTGAACATTTTGTTTTACTATTGAAGGCCAGCATTTTCTGTGTATTTTTGAAAGGAAGCAGGCATTCATTTTATAGCCTTCCACCTAGAACACATTGGTATCAAAATATATTTTTTGATTTAAGTGAATGCGTCTAAAATTAACCACTCCAGTTTTACAATTAGGCAGTGTTTGTAGTGAAAAGGAGCTGATGTCTACAGTATTGTACTAGTGATCATTTAGATTTACCAATTTCATCTTGTAGTTCTCCCATTTAACATCTTTAGGGGCTACTATGTAATGTGAAGGCCTAGAGTTCATATGAGTTCAGCCAAAGTGAAGGAAGACTATATAAGCATACTACATTCTACACAAAAAGGGAGTTCTGCCCCCACTTAAAATCCAAAGCAGCCAGGCCAAAGGCCTTTGAGTTCAAACTTAAGATCAGTGGCATGTGGGGGTTAGACAGAGCTGTTGGGGCAACCCACAGTTGTATGTCAGGTTGCTCTCACCAGCTGACAATTTCCACTTCACTGGCCACTAACCACCATGGTGTTTACTAGTCACAGCAGTAGCAGCAGGAAGACGGACTTGTTAACTAACACTGTCCCCCGGATGGGAACTCAGCCCGACTGACTAATACTGTTACTACTTTCACCCCACTATCAGTATGTAGAGCACAGTAGGCTCATTATCCTAGAAAGAGACTGTTGGTCTCTGATTTTATTTTTGTAATACTTTGTTACTGGGAAACCTGAATCATATTTCCCCTTCATCGATTGAATATTTATTTTAAGAATATCAAAAAGAAATGACTAAGTGAGGTGTCCATTGTTCTGGTGCATTTCCTTTCTTCTTACTTAGGGATCTTGTTTATATACATCTGGGATGTACAATAGTTCTGCAAAAGTTGATAGTGAAACAGTACTAGATAGTACAGGTAGTTGTGCAGAAGTACTTTAAAGGAAGTTGTGCAATGTTACTTAAGAGGAAGGTTGCTAGTTTCTATTACTAAATTTCAAGGTCTAATTTAACTGGGACAGAAACAATAATTCATTACTCTTTCAATATTGAGGTGACTGTACTTTGGGTATCCCAGGTAGTGAAAATTAAAGTGCTATACCTACATTTGTGATTGGTGCCATGTTCTCAATAGGGCTCATTACCATTGGGATTCCGACCCACACAACCTCTAGAGTTACTTTTTGGGAACTGAGAGGGAGAGCATATTGAGGGGTTTGCTATGTAGACCAGCATATGGTAATGGTGCCATGGTCTCTGTAAAGATCACCCCTCTCTGTCTCTTGCCGCCGGCAACCGCAGATGCTCGAGGCTAACAGTATGGAAGGAAGAGGGATGAGACATTAAAAAGCTGAGGCAGAGTGAGAAATGCACACATGGTGTAAGAGATTCATATGTGTGAGTGTGCAAAAGGTTGCTTGCCTGTAAACGGAGAAGTTGGTCCTAAGCAGTAGTATGCTACACACAGGGAGCCATGTGGCTATCTAGTCGTGTTTCTTGCCAGTCTGTACTCTGGCTGAAGCAACATGGGGTTGAGGAATTCACAGCTGTTTTGCTATGCCAGCTGAGTATTGAGACCTTGAACCGTGTGGTTAGCTAACATGTAAGTGAATGTGTAGCTACTAACTAGTTACTAGAGAGCTCAAACTCTCAACGGAAATGCTTGATCTGATATATTTACACACACCCACACATATATATATATAAATATATATATATGTATGTATATATATATATATATATATATATATATATATATATATATATATATATATATATGTATATATGTATATATGTATATATATATATATATATATATATATATATATATATATATATATATATACATATATGTGTGTGTGTGTGTGCATATTGTTTTGGTAATTGTGACCTGATCTCAAAACCCCAAGAGTCTCTCCTGTCTTAGCAAATCAACGGGGTCACTGGCTTGGCCAGTTTATTTATACCCTACCCAGCCCCAATCAGTGTACATTTTTAAGCTCTATTTGTGAGTCTGGCATTTTACCTCTACTGGCCCTGTAGAATAATCTTATTAGCCATGCCGGGTAATGAAAGGAATAACATTTCCAAAAACTTTTAAAATCTCTGCACGAAAATAAAATGGTGTGGGCATACGCAAGAATAGTGAGAATAAATATATATTTTTATTGATTGGCCCTCGCACAGATCTGTTGAACATAATTGAGGTGGTTTATGTGCCCATTACTTACAGTAGTATACATTTTTGAATGAGTAGAGATTAATGCCTTTCAAGCTGTTGGGGTTGTTTGTGTGTAACATAGTCTTAGCCAGGATTTTGAAAGTGGGTGACTAAAATGGGATATCATAACATTTTTGGGCATCCAATATTCTAAGGGAGACCATAATATCTTCAATTTACAACCATAAGAATCCATTTTCTCATTAAGAAGTTGAATGATACTTTAAGTAATTAATGCCCTAGCATCCACATTGAACTGAAAATTTTAAAATCATTTGCTTGAAATTAGCATTTCTATAAATTCATTCCAGAAGATTTGGTTGTCCTAATGTGGGATTTTTTGAGGGTTTCGGTGTCCAAATGACACTTAGACGCCCTGCTTGGAAAGACACTGGAGTAGTCTTAGAGAATATTCCTAGACCAAACGGTATTTAAAATCTTGCAAGCCTACAATCTAATCCCTGGGTATGTTACATATGGCCAATCTGGAGTCATTAAACAATTTACTGAACATATAGAGATGGTTTTGTAAAACTGGTGGTTTAAGTGACTGTCATTGTATACTTGATGTATATTGTCACAATAGATCACAATGTGATCTATTGAATCCCTGTCCCTGACGTACCTGGCAGCTCAAGATTGTGAAGTTAAACTGACTTAAGTGATCCCTGATGCGTAATAATGTAACTGTACATAGGTCATACTTCATAGACCACCATGTCTTTAATGGCAGCCATTGAGACAAGTTTAAAGTGAATGTTGTGACCTGGTGCCATGCTTGCATATGAGGCATGAACTCACTTCTCATTTGGTGAGGATTTAATGCTGTCTAGATAGTGCCACTGAACTGGGATGAAAAAGAACTGATGGCTTTAGACTTCATTCTGAAGGTCATCATTGGCTCTACATGTGACATTTGAGAATCATTAGAAGGTGGAGAAAAGTAGCCATATGGACCTGATAGCAGTACTGGTGACTCATAAAGGGCATTTGATATTTATTTTACATTTGAGCCCTATGTGTATAAGGCACAGGGTGAGGGAAAGTGTACCAGGATTTTGGGTGTACCTTTCATGTATGTACTATAGCATCAAAGTATCAGTTATTGGCTGAGAGTAATCCTCTTAACATACATGTGCACTAGCATGTGATATATATCCACTTGATGTATGCACCAAGACATTTGTGTACATGTAATTTGGGCTCAGGAAATCCCTTGAACTAAGCATCTTGGACATGTCCTTGATATACATTCTAAGGCATTTATGTGCAAGGAGGGAAATCCTTAATTACTTATTTGTACTAGTTATCTTCTTAGTAGAAGGAGCTGATGGCTGCAAATTTTATTCAGGAGCAGAAGCAGTAGTGAGGTGTTATTTTAGAGCACATGATGCTGGCTGGCACTGTGGGTGGTGGCTTGTGTGAGGGAACCCTGGATACCATCTACTCTACATAGCCATGGCATTGATAAAGCACTACATTAGCTGTCCTTGACAACATCCACCAGCCAGTACTGCATTAGTGCTGTGATGAACATTGGGGTAGCTGCTGAGAAAGTCTATCCACTTCTGCCATGTGTTAATTTAAAACTATTCACATTAAAAATACACTCCCTCAAAGAAATGATGACGTCTCCAAATCCTTCATTTTGAAATCCTGTATCAGCTCTTCTGTGGTAGTATTGTAGTAATGAACACAGAAGCTGATGAACTGCAGCAAATATCCTGTTCACTTCATATTAACCAGCTTCTTCCTCCCATGCTCTGCTTATACCTAGCCAGGCACACTAGAAGCTATGAGGCAGGCAGAGCCAGGCAAGGGAAGCAGCTAACCCAACTTTCAAATAGGACACGTCCCCCTGCTGCTCTCCTGAATCCTGGAAGTTAGTGGTTTTTTGGGCAATCCCGAAAATGGTTTGAGGGCACCTGATCTAGAATTTGGGGCGGAGTGATGTCTCAGCTGTTGAAGAGTTGCATGTTTTAATAGGCTGCCATGCTCCTGAGTTTTGTGGCAGTGCAATATTTTGGCTGTTGGTCCAGTTTATCCTTGTTACCCTACACTGACTGCTGCTCGGTTTCTGGATGTACTACTGTCTGAGCATGGGATATGTAGTTGCAGTGGAAAAAGGTTAATGAATTCTTTAGACGACTGTGGTGGTGCAGACCGAATTTGAGAGACAGGATAGTTCTGAAGGCTGGCTTACTTTTAGGCCAAGTAAAAAAACTAAGCTTTTTGGCTTGGCTACTTTGCAAATATTTGAAACAGGTTAACAAAATCAGGGAAATTTAGCAGCCTAGCTATGAAATTCTCCTTAAATCAATTTTTACTTTAGATTTTTATGGGAGTTTTGATTGAATCTTTGCAAGATGGATATGGGTTAGAGCTCTGAGCCCCTAACCTAGACATGCATTGGACAGTTGAGTAGCATGCTACACCTGTATAAATGAGCTGGACAGGTAGGGATTGGGGAGCAGGAGGGTTAGGTGCCGCAAGGCAACACAGTCTTAAAGTGCAAGGGGACAAGAACTTGTGCTGAAAACAGTCACTTAAGGTGATGGGTACCATTGCAAGCCAGTTAAAAGCCCTGTCCCAAAACAGACCTCAAAGCAGCATAATCCTATAACTAGGTGTATCTCCAGGTTCCTGAGTGTTATCAGGTAGAGAATATCATCGCCACCTGTCATTATTCAATCCATATTCTGTTTTATTTCAAAATTTACAACTTTTTTTTCAAATGACATATTCTCATTAATTACGCAGGTGATGGTTACTATAGGTTCACAGATACCTTGGGGATGTCATTGACTATGCCCAATAAAAAGTATTTTTTTGATTTTTTACTGCTGAAGATTTTTACAGGCCATAACGTTGAAAATTTTAGTGACCATCACCTGCGTAATTAATGAGAATATGTCATTTGAAAGAAAAGTTGTAAATTTTGAAATAAAACAGAATTTGGATTGAATAATGACAGGTGACGATGATATTCTCTACCTGATTACACTCAGGAACCTGGAGATAGAGCTAGGTATAGGATTATGCTGCTCTGAGGTGTGTTTTGGGACAGGGCTTTTAACTGGCTTGCAATGGTACCCATCACCTTAATGTCCTGACGATTCTTGGTCCTTATGCCCTGCTTTGTGGTGTGGATCAGTGAAAAGAAGGCTGTTCACAATGCAGGAAATGTTTGGTATGCAGAAAGATTTCAAGGGTACAGTACCACTCCCCTCTGTTTCCAATACTAACATGATGTTCATAGTAAAGACACCACTTCATAGTAAAAAAATAAAAAATACTTGCAACAAAAACTTAACCTCTATTACTAAGATAGTGTTTTGTCTGTGAGAGAGTCTTGGTGAGGTAAGTGAAATGATGATGCTAGAGCTATTCTTTTCATCCTCTACTGTATCTCACTATACCTGGTTCGAATAGACTAGGGTATCAAGGCCATGTTCCAATCACTGTCCTGTGTTGACTATATGGACACAGGGTGATATGAACCATTTAGTTTCACAGACTACTTATGTCGAAGGTTTATGCACATTTAAGTAATGGGATAGTAAGTAGTTAAAAATGTTAAACATTGAAGTGCAAATATCTTGCAAATTAGGGAATTTCATCCAGGATGCCTTGGATTTAACATGTAATGGGCAAAGGCATTGTTATTAAGGTGCCCATCCCCAACACCAAGTGCTTTAACTAGCCCTCAATTCTGATTCAATTAATTCTGCCCATTTCTAGTCACTTTTTTATGACAAAGTTTTCTCCTGTACTAAGGCATGTTCTGCTGGTTAGATGGCATGTCAAAATGAAATGAATGAGTTTACTGCCGATAACTAGTTAACATGTGACGTGCCAGGTTTGCATGTGTCATTTCATTTTAAATGAATTTACTGAATAATTTAGTTTTATGTAAACACGTGTATAGAAGGTTTAATGGCTGTTATGAAGTCATTTCACTCCTAGATAAATTTATAATCCATGTGTTATTGAATTTATGTAAGTACTGTACTGTTGAGGAGGCTTATGTTACTTTTTTCATTATCCTTATCTTTATTGCATAACTGGATTTGATTCCCTATTCTAAGGATATATTTTGCCACTGTTTATGGTTCTCATGTCTATATGAGTATATCTATATAGAGGTTTTGGGATTTTGCTAATTGATAGATGCATACTTTCACATTTGACATCGTAGTTAAAATATGCACCATAGACATACCAAAGACAAAAGATACCATCTAGCAATGTTGTCACTGTAGTTGTTGGTAGACTAACATCTCAGAACCCACTACCTTGTACAGTTAGCCACATGAAAGCATGCAGGAACCTTCTATCTCTGTATATTTACAATAAGTGTACATCATAACCACATGTACTTGCACTGATATTTTCTCATGGTAATTTCATTTTTTTTTCAAGCATTAGTTAGGGCACAGCTATTTCATTCAAAATAATTTGGTATCTAAGGGGCCAACATCTGATTTGATTGATAAATCACTATCCTTTTACATTAATTCTACAAGAAACATGAGTTGACTGTTTTTAAATTGTCATCAAATCTGATATTTTGGTTCCGTGGAAAGTGGCTATGGTATTGTTTCACCTCTCTAAGTGAATTTCTTATGGTCATAGAAAATACAGTTAACGCATTCATATTTGAATCCTGATGATGATTGTGATCAAACTATGTTGTACTATTGTTAGCATTTGCATTATATGTTAATAATTTGAAAAAAAAATCAGCTGAATAATGCTGTTTCATTTGTAACTAGTTCTTATTTTGATTTTGATGTAGATACTTTTGCCAGTAGCCTGTTGACTCTACTATACAGAGGCAGTTTAAAAAAGGGTGATAAACATTTTGGTTGTTGATTCATGGAAATGTGGTTTTATCCATGTTAGTCAAGATGGAATATTTTACAGAACAACACTCTTTAAGTGAGCACTTTCTGGTCTTTCATTTCATGATCTCAAAATCTGAGAATAAAAAAAATGCCATCAGCTTTTTGTGGGAAATAAGAGCATTTTGAGACAGAATGAGTTAACTGTCAAGTAGTAAGTCTGAAAGAGCATTCCAATCCATTCTCCCTTTAACAGAGTTGATGTGTGTTTGTTAATTGTGAAACTTCAAATAAAACAAGTGTGCCCTAATTACATATCAAGCAGGTATCTAGGCCATTGCCAAAGGTTGGAATGCAGTGTATGCATTATCATTATACATCATGGTATTTTTCTTGCTTCTGGATATCTCCAGGTAGCTCAATGTTGACATATTGTGTACTATTTTTGTTCTCTCTCTTCTGTAAAGCACTCAGTGCTGAAAGGTATATTGCTGTATTAAGAAAAAAAGAAAAGAGATGTATTTTCAAAGAGGAAAATGACTATATGATAATAAAAAAGTATTTTCAGTTAAAAAGGTTGTTTGTTTTTGATTGAAAACACTGCTGTTACATATTATTGTATATGATGTTTAGGCAGTACCGTAGTGTGTAGGAGTAGTTGATATAATGGTATGGTACATTTAAAGGGCTTGACCTTAAAGCTGTAGTGTCAGATTTAAATCGGGTGATCTAAAGGTTACAATCCATTCTGCTGTACCAGCTGTTTATATTAGTGCGCAAGAAGGTACTTGTAAGGGAACTGCTCCTAGGATCAGTAAATAAGGGAGGAGACGAGTATGCCCATACGTTGCCCTTCATACATGGTTTGAAATAAATAAACGATGTGAATGTATACTGCATTTTATTATTGAAATACATGACAAATATTTTATTTTCAGTTGCTCATGAAAAACCTTGGCAGAGGTAAAGTATTTCCAATCCGTTCGTTTTACATGGAAGAAATTGGAGAGTAGCTCATGTTGCCACCATCAGCTGAGAGCTGAATGCAGTGAGGCTAGCCAGTAAATTCTGCCCTTGTATAACATTCCTGTGAGCAATTCTACCGTACCATATTGAAAACTAATATTGCTAAGGGATACAGGGCACTCAGTAACCATTACATCTCCTAGTTTCATGGTGGCGTGTCAGCTTTAAAGGGGAGTTAAAGGCTCACATACATATTATAGCTTATATGAAAGTAATACACTTCAAAAAATAGGATGCTGTCCTCCATTTTCTCTCGGTGATCCCGTGAGGGGAGAATTTATTTTGCATATTGCCACTAGCCTGCCCAGGCTCTGGCAGCCCCTGCTAGCAGCTATGTTCTCCAGTTGCTATCAACTGTGACTGACTGAGTGGCAGCCCACTTGCTGTCCCCTACTTTCTGAGCAGTGTATCATAGACTGCAGTGCTTTACACACAAACTCTCTTCGAAAGTTGCATAAAAACTTGTATGAGTATCAAACAGGTAAATTGTAAAATCGTGAGCTGCTATTGGCTGTACAAAAAGACAGGGTGGTAGAGTTATTTTTCATATTATTCCTGTAGGTTAAGTCAGATAAAAACAGTGGCTAGCATCACTGAAACTTGTAAATCCATCTGTCATGAAGTATGCAGTTCTATGTTCAGACCACTTCCCTGATGCGTATTATGTCAGGAATCACAAACTACAGTCAGGATTACCTATAAAAGGTGAACTTGGGGAACAGCAAATTATAAGGTTATTTGATAATTCATGAACATAACTCACCATCTGTCATATGCAAAGTGGATACCTGTGTGACTATGAAGAAAGGATTGAATAAAAACAATACTAGTATGTGCATCACCAATCATCCAGATTTTTAGTATTTGATTTTACTTGAAGCTAGCTGTTCTACAAACTGTTTCCTTCATGTAACCTACACAAATACTGAAGGAAATGATTGCTGATCCAAGTATCAATAGCTATTTCCTGTGTTGCCTAAATTCTGTGTCCTGGGATCTAAATGTGTAATGCCATAAGGTTATAATTAACCCTTTGTTTATCCTTTTCCTTTAAGGAGTTGTTACTTCCTTTTGTTGTTGCCAAAGGGACCTGGATATTAAACAAAACCCAAGTTGTAAGACAACCAACAAAATCCTAAACAGTCCATTTTCAATTGTACATATTAATGATGACCATGTCTAGGTACCTATAATTGTATGCTAATAAACTTAACTGTTTGCTGTCCCTCTGCGCTTGCTTTGTTAGCAGTTGATACAGAAGGGTTGAAAACAAAAACATTAAATGGCACAGCACCATCCTGTTAGTGATCCTGACTGCATTTATGATTCCTGGTATAAAACGCATCAGCCAATTGCTGCTCATGATTTTACCATTTACCTGTTTGATACTCATACAAGTTTTTATGCAACTTTCGAAGAGAGTTGGTGTGTAAAGCACTGCAGTCTATGATACACTGCTCAGAGAGTAGATGACAGCAAGTGGGCTGCCTCTCAGTGAGTCACAGCTGATAGCAACTGGAGAACATGGCTGCTACAGTACAGAGCCTGGGCAGGCTGGTGGCAATACGCAAAATTCTCCCCTCATGGGATCACTTAGAGAAAAAGGAGGACAGCATCCTCTTCTTGAAGTGTATTACTTTCATATAAGCTAATAAGTATGTGAGCATTTAGTTCCCCTTTAAGGATTTAGATTCATTTTGCAAGAACAAGAAACTTTCTTTGTCCTACAATTGTTCTAATACTAGAGATGAGATTTATTTGTCTGCCCTCTAAAATGTTCAAAATAATTTTGATTTAAAGATGAATTGAGGCACTTTTGGAACATGCTTAACCCCTATGCTGCTGTTGTCTATTTTGGTCATTACAGAATGATGCAAATGATTGAAACTGGGGCACATGGGTACTCATCAGAGAGTACTCGGGGAGAGCTATCTAAAGAATAACGATATGTCAGGGTTAAGGTGGTTTTCGTCCTTGTGCTTCGGATGGAAGTAGCCTCAGGATTGAAAAGGTTAATAAATTCACTTGCCCCTCCCTAGGACAAGCCACAATGTCAAGCCCTGATTGATTTAGAATATTTAGATACCCCACTTTGCAGGGCTTGCATTTTTAAAGATTTATATAATGTGTCATTTAAGTTGCAATGGTCCCCAAGCAGACAAGTGCTATATCAGGGGTTGTAACCGTTTGCTACTGCTAGCTCAGGGTTAATCTGAGGGTTGGTTACAATAAGGGTTAGGAGATCAATCTATGTGATGCAGGGTTTAAGAATGACAAATAGAAGCTAGATTACAATGTATACAGATGCTTTATTACTTACTACAAATACAGGGATGAGCCTATCCTAATGTTCTAATATAGTCCCACTAGTAGATCCTAAAGTGTGCTGCCACTGCAGCCCATAAGCACATGTAATTCCTCAGCCCAGGAGTCAGTTAAAGCACATGTTAGCAGTACAAGGGTCGGCTAGAGAGTGAGGGAAGGACAAGTACCCATGTGGCCAACAAAAGGTATCTGTATTACTTTGGGTGAGATTTGAAGACCACTGGCCCAGGCCCCCAACAGGGTACTTCCTGTCATTAGCCCTGCCTGCTGAAGGCAGGAGGGCTCTAAATGATGACCAATAGGGCAGAGGGCTACAGCAGCAACTATAGTGATAATACATTTCAAATAACAAACAGGGTACAATAGATCCCTGTTACAGGGGTTAATAAGGTTTTGAATTAACCCTTTCACTGTTTTCATTAGTAACTTTATTTTGAATTTGGATTCTATAGACATTGTCTAATAGTTGGGCTGAGTTCAATCAAGTGAAGGAAAGGACTGACTATATAAATGCACATTCTGATTCCTTTGAACGAAGGAGTATGATTGGATTGTGCCTTTCAACATGAAATCTGCATTATTCTGAAGTCTGAAGCCGATGTAATTGTAATTTTTTGTTAGATTTTGAACAGCATGTAATGGGTTTCCAATCGAAGGTTTTGGGTTCAAATACTGCGAGTGGTATGTGGAATTCACCATAACGTAGGGGTTAGTCGATGGTTTTTCGGAGTATTCCAATTCTTCTATACGGCAGAAGAAAGTAAAATTATATTGAACAAAATTCATAATTCTTAAGACCAATGGCTTATGGGCACTCTTGCTGGATGTATAGAAGCTACATGTACATATTTGCCCCCTGGCCTTAATAAGTTACTAGACGCGAGGTTCCGGAACCCGCCGGCGGCTTCAAACACGTCGAATGCACTTCGCGGAACGCCATGAATTGTTTTATTACCGAAAACTTGGTTCTTCCAGTTATGTATGATAGCGTCCAATCTGTCTTGGTCAAACAGCATGGATACATTCAATGGACCAATTGTACTAAGAATACACTTTTAGGAAATTAAATAACCTTTTTTAAATCAGTGAAATTAGCGATTTTACAGTTTTGATGACGTCACAAGTAATTATGATATTATAATACGCGACGGTGGCGACGCGTAGCGGGTGTTCATTTACACTACAGACCTGTAGTGTAAATGAACGCCGAACACGTTACAGTCAACCTCCCCCCCCCCTTTCTACACCCATTCTACTGCCGACACATGGCATCCAACCCTAGTTCCGAAAAACTCTGGATCCAGATAGGGCCCCGTTGAAAGAGGTACTGGGAGGACAGTATAATTACAGAGAAGGGGGAAGGCAAGTGTTGCGGCAAGGCGCTAAAGACCGCAGGAGGAATAGAAAGTGGCAGTGTAGTAAGGATCCGTGCGCCCAAAAAGTGAGTGGCGGGCGCACGGATCCAAGCCCAAAGTACAGGTGGAAGGTGCATGGATAGGGCACTGATGATCACGTGGGGACGTGTGAAAGGGCAGATAGAAGGTAGATGGGTGGGAGTTGCATAAAGTAATGCCTTATAGTTAAGTGCTGGACTCATGTCAGGAGTACCACATAAGCCATCAGCGCGGGCTCACGTGGGAACAAGGACCAATCAGGGCTCTCGCATCGATTACATTACTGAGACACCATATCTCCACCACCAGCTGGGGGTGCCCAAAGCACCAATTTCTGGCCTATTAGCGGCTATTAGTTGACATTAGTTGAGGCTTGCATGTTCATGTTGACCGGCTGGTTTCGAATCCACTTGTGTTTGGTGATCTAAGGTAAAGTCATGTGCAGCAAGTGTGCATGCAAGTGTCCTTCATCAACAGATATAAATTAATACTTACACCCATTAAACTTCACAGATCTCAATTTTTATATGAAGGCTAGGCATTACTTGCATCCATTAAACTATATATTTTCTCGAAGAAATTCCTAACTTCACAACTGTGGAAATGTTTTTTATAATAAATCAAAGATAAAAGATTGTTTTTAGTCTAAGCCCAACATAAAGTCATCGGCCCTTATAGTCCGGCAGCCAAAACCCATTTTGGGGGTGAACCTGTTTTTGTCAGGTATAGTTTTTTTTATGATTGATTATAAGAGAGTAAGGCATGCCTTTTCAGAAAATGCCGGATGACACCCCAGCATCCTTGAGCATTTTGAGATATTGGCCCCTCTTACCCACCCCCCTGTGAACAAATCAGCATATGTCGCATTTTCAGGCCCCTGTATTTCAAAACCAGAAAGACCTACACAGCTGAAATTCACTAATCCAATAGCAAGTATAGCAAGGACTTCACAAAAAACATTCAAACACATTCCTATTTTTCAAATGGGCCGGGGTGACCTTTGAAAATAAGCGATTTGTTCAAAAACGGCGAACTTTTTAGCGTCTTTCGTATTTTCAGGACCCTAATATCTCAAGATGGAAAAATTGCACAACCCTGTCGGTCATTAATGTGCAAGAGTTCTATGTAGGGAGGATGGAAATTATTTAGAAATACTGCCTGATCTTTCCATTAGTCAAATGTGAGCTTGTGAAAATATGAAATGACCTCAAATAAATGAACATTTAGCATTTTTCCTGATTTTCGGGCTTGTGGATCTCATAAAAATAAGAGGTACATGAGGTTATTTCTCATTCAGTAATAAAGACTATTGTACAAGGATGTCCTAGCTGATAGATGAGCTGTCTCCTGTGTTCATAATATTTAGTTAGGAGCTTGGAAACTTAGCATTTCATTATTTGACAATAATGTAGTATAGTCAGGCAGCCAAAACAGATCTTTGGGGTGAACCTTGTATTGTCAGGTATAGTGTTTTTATGATTGATTATGAGAGAGTAAGGCATGCCTTTTCAGAAAATGCCGGATGACACCCTGGCATCTGTGAGCATATTGAGATATTGGCCTCTCTAACCCACCCCCCTGTGGACAAAATATGAAAAAAAACTGCCTATGTCGCATTTCCAGGCCCCTATATTTTAAAACCAGAATAACTTAAAAAGCTGATATTCACCAATCCAATAGGAAGTATAGCAAGGACTTCACCAATATCATTCAAACACATTCTCATTTATAAAATGCGCCGGGCTGACCTTTGAAAGTAAGGCATCTGTTTAAAATGGGCAAACGTTTAAGCGTTTTTCGTATTTTTAGGACCCTTATATCTCAAGATGGAAAAGTTGCACAACCCTGTTGGTCATTTATGGTCAAGAATTCTGTGTAGGGAGGATGCAAATCATTTAGAAGTAATACCTGATTTTTCCATTAGTCAAATATGAGCTTGTAAAAGAAGGAAATTATCTCAAATACTTGATATTTGGCATTTTTTCGGATTTTCGGGCTTGTGGATCTCATAAAAATAAAAGGTACATGAGGTTATTAATCTCAATAGCATGATCAGTATGTGCCTCTCTCTAGATAAATAGGAGTACAAAATAACACATAAGAGTTGATGAAACCTGAAGGAGTTACCGTATTACCCCGCATACAACACGCACCCCATAGATAATACGCACCCCCTCCCCAAGTCCCTTTCCCATATGTAAAATACAATTCCCCGTTAATAACACGCAGGCGGAGATGGGGAGTGTGGAGTGTCCGGTCAAGTACTTGACCCTTGTACCGTAACCCGCGTTGCCTCTTGAATTAGAGGCTTACAGTGTTTATAGTGCTCAGAGTCACTGTACAGGTGATACCAATTACCAGTACGGGTAGTCTATTTTCAAACATGAGCTGGTACATATAGGGTATCAGAATAGCAATCGTCATAACATCGTCATGGTGACAGGACAATAGACAATAGGAACCCACTAAAGATAGATGTTCGCTACCATGCACGCCCCGCACCCATAGCATCGATGTTAAAAAAGTTCTGTTTATGTACCCGTTGATAACACGCACCCCCTCCTTGACATAGGTGTTATGGTGTATAAAAGTGCGTGTTGTATGCAGGGTAATACGGTATAGGCAAATTGGGCACCACTGAAAGATGTCTAATTAGGCTAACCACCCTTTGCATCTCTTTGTTATTGCTTGGGAAATATAAAATGAAAGTAAGTTAAGTATAATGGGATTTTGGGGTGGAAAGGGAAGTGATCAGGATTCCAGTTTTCCATTGACCATAAGTAATCAGAAATCGAGATCTAAGGTGTACAATAAAAAACTTCTCTTGAATGTGACAAGCAATATTTTATGGCCTCCATAAATTTCCTAATTCTATATTAATTTGCCCGTCTGGATAAGCTGTGTGGCAAAGTATGATATCCTATATCCTTGGCATCCTTGCTATATATTCTTATTATGTGAAACATTCCAGCATTGTATATAATAAGTATTTTGAGAAACAAAGGTTCGGTGAATGAGAAGGAATGAAGATTTTTTTTGTCAAATAATGAAATACTACTAGGTTTCCAAGCTCCTACCTAAACATTGTAAACACAAGAGACAGTTCTTTTATCAGCTGGGGCATCCTGTTAAAATATGTCTTTATAACTGATTGAAAAAAGACCTCATGTGCCTCTTATTTTTATAAGATCCACAGGCCCGAATACCAGGAAAAATGCTAAATGTTCATGTATTTAAGATAATTTCTTACTTTCACAAGCTCATATTTGACTAATGGCAATAGTCAGGTAGTATTTCTAATTGATTTCCATCCTCCCTACATAGACCTCTTGCTCACTTAATGACAGACAGGGTTGTGCAACCTTTCCATCTTGAGATATAAAGGTCTTGACAATACAAAAAACGCTAAAAAGAATGCCGTTTTATACAAAATCACTTACTTTCAAAGGTGACCCTGGCCCATTTGAGAAATAAGAATGTGTGTTAAAGTTATCCCTGAAGTCCTTGCTGTATTTGCTATTGGACTAGTGAATATCAGTTTTATAAATCTCTTCAGTTATGAAAAGCATAGGCCTGAAAATGTGAAATAGGCTGATTTTTTCATATTTTGTCCACAGGGGGGTGGGTTAGAGAGGCCAATATCTCAAAATGCTCACCGATGCCAGGGTGTCATCTGGCATTTTCTGAAAAGTCATGCCTTACTCTCTCATAATCAATCATAAAAACACTATATCTGACGATACAAGGTTCACCCCAAAGATCTGTTTTGGCTGCCTGACTATACTACATTATTGTCAAATAATGAAATGCTAAGTTTCCAAGCTCCTAACTAAATATTATGAACACAGGAGACAGCTCATTTATCAGCTAGGACATCCTTGTACAATAGTCTTTATTACTGAATGAGAAATAACCTCATGTACCTCTTATTTTTATGAGATCCACAAGCCCGAAAATCAGGAAAAATGCTAAATGTTCATGTATTTGAAATGATTTTCTACTTTCACAAGCTCACATTTGACTAATGGAAAGATCAGGCAGTATTTCTAAATAATTTCCATCCTCCCTACATAGAACTCTTGCACATTAATGACCGAAAGGGTTGTGCAACTTTTCCATCTTGAGATATTAGGGTCCTGAAAATATGAAAGACGCTAAAAAGTTCGCCGTTTTTGAACAAATCGCTTATTTTCAAAGGTCACCCCGGCCCATTTGAAAAATAGGAATGTGTTTGAATGTTTTTTGTGAAGTCCTTGCTATACTTGCTATTGGATTAGTGAATTTCAGCTGTGTAGGTCTTTCTGGTTTTGAAATACAGGGGCCTGAAAATGCGACATATGCTGATTTGTTCACAGGGGGGTGGGTAAGAGGGGCCAATATCTCAAAATGCTCAAGGATGCTGGGGTGTCATCCGGCATTTTCTGAAAAGGCATGCCTTACTCTCTTATAATCAATCATAAAAAAAACTATACCTGACAAAAACAGGTTCACCCCCAAAATGGGTTTTGGCTGCCGGACTATTATAGCGAACGGCAATTCAGGCAGACGTCTTTTCTGGGATCAACGGTTTTGACCAACAATTCATTTTAGCAAAGTTTAGTAAAAAAAATAATAGAAATAAAGCCACCGTTATTTTGAGTATGAAATTTTTCTAAGTACCACACGAAGCACTGGGCGGGTGGAAAAAAAATTGCACGATCGAGAGATGGAATCGAACCCGCGACCCTAGGATCGGGAGTCGACTGGGCTATCAATCAGGCTATTCCTTCTATTGTGTGAGACGGAGTGAAAAGAGAACCATATTGATGAAATCCCGTAACTCTATTTGGGATCGTTCCTAGTATTCCGAGTCATTCTTGTCATTTACGTGACTGACAACCGTAGTAGATCTTTGTTAGGTACATGTACCACTAAGCCACTTTTATCAATGACCCCACACATTTACATACGGGCCGAAACTGATTATGACCTACCTTCGTCACCTTTGGTAAATAACCAAATCAAATATGGCGCCTGTTGTCTAACTACTGCCAGACGGCTCGCCATCACCCGAATGTCGTTAGAACCCAATAAGGAGCGCCAAAATAGCTGAAAAATTGTTTTTGATCTTTTAATCTAATGCCTTTTCAAATAAATAAACAATAATAACTATATCAATACGCCTTTACATGTCGTTAACTTTGTGGCATCGCCAGTTTCGCAATCCAATTTTCCTAGTGCTATGAACTTGCTATTCTGAGGTTCAATTAGTTACATCTGCTGCCGTTTCACTTTAGGGGGCGCTTCGCGCTGCATGAACATTTGCGTCTAGTATAGTGTCAGTCTCCTCATAGGGGCTGCCGGCTGGCATCGCACAGGGGTCTACGTCATTGTGTTTTGACTTGTGCTGTCCGAAGAGTTGAGGGCTATTCCATTTGAATATACATGGGGGGGGGGGGGATGGAACACTCACCTATTAAAAAATCATGGGGGGAGGGGGTCAAGATAAAACAATCATTGGGCGAGGGGTCTGTCAAATATTAAAAAACATGGGGCGGGGGGGGGGGGGGGGGAGGGCTACCTGGCAAAAAAAATAACATCGGGTGTGGGGTAAGTCGCAGGTCGGATGCCAAGACACTGCCATAAAATGCTGTACACCCCTTCTTGAAAATGGAGCAGGTGGACCCAAAAACCCAAAGAGAGTAGACGCTTGCAAATTTCAGTCAATGAAATTTAGAGCTGGGGCTCTTTGAGCAAACGTTCGCCTTCATTTCTATATTTGAATACCAGGCCTCAACGCTAACTCAAAATGATACTGGCCTTGTAGGACCAGTAACACCTAGCATCTGCTGGTCTTGAAATTTTTTTACTATTCCTACACTTTTTCATTAACATAACGAGAAAGAATATGCATAAAATTCATCACAACATTTATCTTTATAGATTTTATCTTCATTTATTTCCGAAACATTTGGGGACATTCTCGGAGGGGAGGGGGGAAACTTTTTAACAAGAATGTCTCCAAATGTTTACTGGGCCTGTAGGACCAGTTGAGGTCTTTTTTTACTGGCCCAAAGCTGTTTTGGGGAATTTTTACTGGCCTGGGGCCATGGGTTCACCCTTAGCGTCGAGCCCTGAATACCCAGTCCGCTGTCAACCCGCCATGTTTGTCCTGGCGTTCAGCTCCAGTACCGGACTAGTTCGAGCAATTCTAACTGTGGTATCGGCCGTTGTTTACTATATGATGTCTATTAGCCGAATCACAATTAGAGATCCGAGCATTTAAAATTTAGCATCTGCGCCAAGAAAACTGGGCGCTCATATTTATAACCTGAAACACCCGCCAAAACCAGTCACGTTCGTACCATACCTTGTTTCTTTGTATAATTATATCTTTATTTGATAGAAGGGAAACCCCAGCTTCTAAAATAAGGGGTATAAAAGAAATAAAAACATGGGGTGTGGGGTTTTGAAAAAGTAATGAAAATCATTGGTGGGGGGGGGGGGGGTTTAGATGAAAAAAAATCATTGTAGGGGGGGGGGGTTTACATGAAAAAAATCATTGCGGGGGGGGGGGTCTGAAATTGTGAGCGTTCCACCCCCCCCCCCCCCCCCCCCCCCCCATGTATTTTTAAATTGAATAGCCCTGAGCTTCAATTGAGGGGTATGGAAGTTCTATTTCTATCTGGAAGTTCTATTTCTATCGCGTAGTGTGTGTGCACTGCATATGTTTTCATCTGGCGCAAAACAACAACGGAAATGATATCATAATATTGATCTTTTTTTCTCGCGGAGCTAGAGTTGGCCGGGCTAAGTGTGTGTGAAAAACATCGATTTTAGTAGATGTATATACTTGTAGTTGTACTTGTATAGCCATACCAGCTGTTCATGACTTCTGCCTCGACTACAATGACTGAATGAGTGTGAACTCTGAAAGAGTCACGTGGTTTGTCCAATTTCGTTCACAAGTACAACAATTTTGAACAAAGCTACGGAGTTGATAGATTAAAATCTTCTCCGTCCTTTTTCGCGGCTATACGAAATTATAAAAGGCCCAAATACCCCCAGGCTATCGGTCAAGTCCCAAAAAGGGCTTCCATTTGCGATGTACAACCTATTTTATTTGAAGGATATATTTGTCTATTGTGGGAAAACCATTGTTGTACCTAGAATGTTTGCAGGTCAGTGTACAATAACAATATAGGTAAGATGCAGGCATTCTGCCCTAAATCATCTATTTATTAATGGATATTTTTCTAGAATCATGAAAAAAGGCTGAATTTGGTATTCAAGAGTCTTATTGGCTACTAGTATATATGAATAATTAGATAGTCAGTTTGCTCAAATTGGGTATCATATTCAAGACAGAAAAATAATTTTCCCATGCGCACTTTATGAAATATGAAAACGGAGCACTTAAGTTTTGGAATTGAATAAAAACTGCGTTGCCCAGGGACCTTGGGCCCAGGACACGTGATAGAAACTGAAAAGCCTTGGGATAAAATAGGGCAGAAGCAAAGCTCACAAAATAAGTTGACTGCCAGCCTGGACCAACTAAATTCGTGACCTAACCTAAAACAATCATGATAGGTGTAATAGGCATGAATAGATACTGACGTAGAAACAGCATTATATATTAAAAAAATGAAAGGATGTCGCAAGTAAATGGACCCTTAATTTAGCTGAAAAAAATTGACTGGATACCTTAAACAACTTAATTCTTTAAAGACCTACTCTTTTCCCCAGAAAATTATGAAAGGTATGGAGTCAGGCGGAAATGCTGATTTCATTCTGGAAAAACCATAATGGCACACGAAAAAATGAAATAATGTTAGAATTATAATGAGAGCATTGAGTCTCTTTGACAATAAGCTTTTTGAATGGGGCTTATGTTGTGGTAATCTCAACAGGGTCATGGAATGCTAGATAAACTGATGTGACAGTAATCTGACTACAACCTTGAATCTTGTACGCTTTGCAACATTAGTCATCCGTATTATTTCCTGTCTCATAACTTGCACTGCCGGCAACCTAATTATTTGATAGTAACATGATGCATTTAAGCCATTAGCAGACTGGATGCACCTCACCTCATCACATTGATTTCTTTTCTACCTAGGACTTACCTTTACAGGTGATAGAAGGACAGAATATTAGAATGATACGGTCATCTTGTGAGGCAAAATCACCATTCATTCATTTTAAAATGAATTGTGAGAGGCTTATTTTCAAGGACATTATATGATGCATATACATGAACATCCAGATTGGGCCCCGTTGAAAGAGGTACTGGGAGGACAGTACAATTACAGAGAAGGGGGAAGGCAAGTGTTGCGACAGGGCGCTTAAGGCCGCAGGATTAGTAGAAATTGTCAGTGTAGTAAGGATCCATGTGCCCAAAAAGTGAGTGGCAGGCGCACGGATCCAAGCCCAATGTACAGGTGGAAGGTGCATGGATAGGGCACTGATCAACACGTGCAGACGTGTGAAAGGGTAGATAGAAGGTGAATGGTTGGGAAGTGCATACAATGATATTCATGTGCAGCAAGTATGCATGCAAGTGGCAATACCAACATCATAGGGAACATTTCCTTCATCAACAAATATGAATTAATACTTACACCCATAACACTTCACATATTTCAATTTCTATGTGAAGGATGTAAGTATGTGAAGGATGTAAGTATCATATATAATTACATCCATTAAACTATATATTTTCTTGAAGAAATTCTTAACTTCACAGCTGTGGAAATGTTTATCATAAATCAAAGATAAAAGATCGTTTGTAGTCAAGGCCCAACATAAAGTCATCGGCCCTTATAGCGAACGGCAATTCAGGCATACGTCCTTTCTGGGATCAGCTGTTTACACCAACGATTCATTTTAGTAAAGTAAAGTAAAACGAAAAACAGAAATAAAGCTACTGTTATTTTGAGTAAGAAATATTTCTAAGTGGCACACGAAGCTACGGAAGCCTATTAGGACCACTGAAAAAAAAAGTTTTTATTTTTATTTTTTTCCTTAGAAATCCGAAAATCTACAAAAAAAAAAAAAAATTGTCTCAAGATCCTTGTTCGAAATTTCTTTTTTTTTAAAATATTTTTTTGTGTTCTGCAAAGTTACTAAAATAGATAGCCAATCACTGCCTCGCTCGTGTAGCCTTGTCAATCACACTACACGCGCGTGAGGCAGCGCCGGCAGTGGCATTCTTGTCTGAACAACGGATAGATATACGTTTTAGCTACATAATTTTCCCTGTGTTACCTTTCATTATACTTTATTGAACAGGCATACAAACACACACACATGCACATACATTGCCGGGACTGTTTGCAAGCATCAGATAGTTCTGGTAAGGACGTAGGTGACATGTCAATATCCCTGCAACGCGCTGGGCGTGTGTGTGCGTGTGTGTTTGCATGTCTGTTCTATAAAGTAAAAACAATATTTCTAAGACCACTTACAAGGACCACAATTCTTTTTTAATTTTTTTTTCCTTAGAAATCCGAAAATCTAAAAAAAAAATTAAAAAATAAAAATACCGCCTATTAGGACAACTGAAAAAATATTTTTTTTATTTTTATTTTTTTCCTTAGAAATCCGAAAATCTAAAAAAAAAAAAAAGAAAAAAAAAATTGTCTCAAGATCCTCGTTCGGAAATATATATTTTTTTAAATATTTTTTTTGTGTTTGCAATGTCACTAAAAATAGATAGCCAATCACTGCCTCGCTCGTGTAGCCTCGTCAATCACACTACACGCGCGTGAGGCAGCGCCTGCAGTGGCATTCTTGTCTGAACAACGGATAAATACACGTTTTATCTACATAATTTAGCCTGTGTTATTTTTCATTCATTTTTCACTCATCTGTATCTGTATCTGTATAGCTGATAATGCTCCTTAAGGAGAACTGTCACAGCTTGAACAGGCATACAAACACACACACACGCACATACATTGCCGGGACTGTCTGCGAGCATCAGATCGTTCTGGTCAGGACGTAGGTGACATGTCAATCTGCCTGCAACGCGCTGGGCGTGTGTGTGCTAGATCAGGAGACTTGCCCCCCCTCAGGCTGTCCGTACCGTTCGCCGTGTATAGGCGAGGCCCGTCAGAGCAGCAAGCATAGGGCTGTAACGTTACGGCACGGAGGGTCTATGTGTGTGCGTGTGTGTTTGCATGTCTGTTCTTAATAAGTCAAAAATAAATAAATTCTAAGACCCCTTACAAGGACCACAATTTTTTTTAAATTTTTTTTTTTTGCTTAGAAATCAGAAAATCTTAAAAAAAAAAAAATACCTCAAGATCCTTGTTCACAAAAATATTTTTAAAAAATAAATATTTATTTGAGAAGAGTTACTAAAAATATTTAGTCAATCACTGCCTCGCTTTTGTAGGCTTGAAAGGAGTGCCCGGCCTTTGAACCAATCAAATCGCTCATTTTATTTGGAGCTCAGTTTAGGTCGTCAAAACTGGCCCATACAGTACGCTTATATATACCAGAATTGTGGATACCAGAATTGTTCCTTCAATATTCTGGTACGTACCACGATTGTCCAGTTGGGTATGAACCAGAATTGTTCCTACAATTCGTGTAAGTAAGAATTGTACTTTAGGAACAATTCTGGTATTAAATGAATTGTTTTCGAATTTCGGCAGTGTGACCTCTTTACGGATTTACACACGGAGATGAATGTCGCCAGAAGGGAGTATCGGCGCAGCTTGAGGAACTTAGGTCATCTCGATGGTCTAAGCATGTAAGTTCCTTCAAGCTGCGCCGATACTGCCTTCTGGCGACGTTCATCTCCGTGCGTAAGCAGGTAACACCTGCCCGTCGGAAGCCGTGTGTCAAACGAAATTTGAAAGCAATTCATTTAATACCAGAATTGTTCCTACAATTCTTACGTACAAGAATTGCAGGAACAATTCTGGTACATACCCAACTGGACAATCGTGGTACATACCAGAATTGTATGAACAATTCTGGTATATATAATCGTACTGTACGGGCCAGTTTTGACGATCTAAACTGAGCTCCAAATAAAACGAGCGATTTGATTGGTGCAAAGGCCGGGCACTCCTTCAAGCCTACACAAGCGAGGCAGTGATTGGCTAACTATTTTTTAGTAACTCTTCTCAAATAAATATTTATTTTCTAAAAATATTTTTGTGAACGAGGATCTTGAGGTATTTATTTTTTTTTTTTTAAGATTTTCTGATTTCTAAGCAAAAAAAATAAAATTTAAAAAAAAATTGTGGTCCTTGTAAGCGGTCTTAGAATATTTTTTTTTGACTTATTAAGAACAGACATGCAAACACACACGTACACACAGACCCTCCGTGCCGTAACGTTATATACACGGCGAACGGTACGGACAGCCTGAGGGGGGTCAAGTCTCCTGATCTAGCACACACACGCCCAGCGCGTTGCAGGCAGATTGACATGTCACCTACGTCCTAACCAGAACGATCTGATGCTCGCAGACAGTCCCGGCAATGTATGTGCGTGTGTGTGTGTTTGTATGCCTGTTCAAGCTGTGACAGTTCTCCTTAAGGAGCATTATCAGCTATACAGATACAGATACAGATGAGTGAAAAATGAATGAAAAATAACACAGGCTAAATTATGTAGATAAAACGTGTATTTATCCGTTGTTCAGACAAGAATGCCACTGCCGGCGCTGCCTCACGTGCGTGTAGTGAGATTGACGAGGCTACACGAGCGAGGCAGTGATTGGCTATCTATTTTTAGTAACATTGCAGAACACAAAAAAAATAGTTTAAAAAAAATATATTTCCGAACGAGGATCTTGAGACAATTTCTTTTTTTTTTTTTTTTTTTTTTTTAGATTTTCGGATTTCTAAGGAAAAAAATAAAAAAATATATATATTTTTTCAGTGGTCCTAATAGGCTTCCGTACGAAGCAGTGGGTAGGTGGAAAAAGGCATTTTCTTTCGCGGGTAGATGGAATCGATCCTGCGTGTCCTAGATCGGTAGACGAGTACGTTATCAATGAGGCCAATACGTCTTATGCATTGCGATTCCATGCGAAAAGAGAACTATTTTCATGAAATCCCGTAACTCTATTTGGGATCGTCTTGGCATTTACTACTTTGCCACTTTTATTAATTACCCCCCATATTTATATACGGTTCCAAAATGAATTTGATCTCCCCCTTGTCATGTCAACACGTGCTCCCGTAATCATATGCCTCAGGCTAAGATGGGAACAACCGGCAGAAGGTCGGTGGAATGTCGTTAAAACCAATTACAAGTGCCAAAACAACTTAAAATTTGTTTTTGATCTACCAATCTAAGCCCTTTGCAAATAAAGAAACAATAGTAATTCTATCTGTACGCCTTCACATGTCATTAACTTTGTGGCATCGCTGTCAAATTTTGCTAACCATAAGAACAACTTCTGGGTGTGTTCAGATTCTTACATTTGCAAACGTTTCACTTCCAGCCGCTCCGCGGCACGGTATGAACAATGGCGTCAAGCAGATGGAAGCAGATTTCATTTTCAAATTCTATTTCTTCATATCATGCCAAAGTGTACCTGAATAGAGTTTTGTAGAATATCCCATTGGAAAAGATGGTTCAGACCAGACTCGACATCCGAGTCAAAACTGGTCTAAACTAGATGATACTGTATACCCTCAAAGGGCAAACATGCCCTGTTGAATAATCGGGCCTTTGAATGTTTTATGTGGGTGAAAATATGTGTCAAACGAGACTATACGAGCCTCCTTCAGGTTGGAATAAATACTTTGGCCTGTTACTCTTTCAAAAATGTTCAATGGAGGGTATATGGAGGTTTTGTAAAGAATTTAATCTGCGCAGACATTCAGTCAAGTGATTCTCAAGCCATTGCCATTTTCTCATTAGTTTCGACAGCTGTTAATTTTTTTTAAAGCTATTATGTCTTGGAAGTTTCCGCAAACCAGTGGAAACACACCAGAAATCACACTGGTACATTTCTCTGCTCACTCCTGCTGAGCTTGGTGACAATTTAATGATATTTCCATTGTAATAAATTAGCTAATTATTTTGAAGAGATTTTTCTCATTACTGAATCCGGCCTCAGTTATGTCTTCATATCATTCCAAATTGATATCACCCTGCCTAGCTTTACTTTCGATTATAGGCACTTATCACTCCTGACATTTCCAAAATTATCTTGCTTTTTAAGAATCTTCAATGAGGCATCATTGAATATACCAGCCAAAAAGTTTCCCTCTAGTTGGCATAATTATTTCACATCATAACTTTTCACCTGTCTCTTCTTCCCACACCCCTCTCTCATTCTCACTCGCCCTCCTTACTCCTATGCCCTTCCTCCACAACCCCCCCCCCCCCAAAAAAAAAAAAATGAAAATGATATCACCCAGACTAGGGTTCTTATCCCTGACATCTCTTTAATTCTCTTGTATTTTATGAATTTTAACCGAGACATACCACAAATTCACATTCAAGCATGCATGGTCATTCCATATCATGACTTTTCAGCCCTCTCTCTCGCATCCCTTGCTTCCCCACATTTTTTACCAACCTGCCTAGTATAGTTTTAGGCGCTAACCTTCGATATCTCTAGAGCTAATTCATGTGCATTTTATGAATTTCAATTCTCTCTCTCTCTCTCTCTCTCATATTTCCGTGTCTCATCTTCCACTTTCCCTCTGCTCCCTCTATTTTAAACATTCAAGAGAGCATTCCCTATTTTTGTCCAACTCCTATACTGACAGGTACAGAGGGGAGCCGCACCTGCGTTACGTATTTCACGGAAGAAGGGGTGTTTCTTTAAGACCTCCACATGTCCGCGATTTGTAAAGGGGTATCTTTTGTACCCAGGTACGAAGTATGGGGGGTGAAAATCCCCTTACAATCCACGAAATATCCGCGGCTCTGACGCCGAATGACTCCCGAAGTGACTGGGCTTCCGAGACTACTGCCGCTACTGCTGTCGCTAAACCAGGCAAAGTACGTGTTCCCGTTCATCCAATGTCAGTGTTTTGATAAAAGAAGGGGTGTTTTTTACTGGAAAACGCCAGCGTTTTGAAAAAATAAGGGTGCTTTTTAGGCCTGAAATCAGTGCTTTAGGGGCATTTTAAAAAATTTATAACGAGCGCATGCACCCCCCCCCCCCCCCCCCCCCCCCAGGAAAACATCCGACAATAAGAATTTCCTCAAACTTGCCAGAATGTATCTTCGGGTAGCCCTCTTCCAAATAAAGAAAGAAAAAGGGGGGTCTGACAAGATAGGTGGCGCCTGCAAAAAGCTGCATGTTGGATCCAATCCCAACTTGGCTCATCAAAGAAAGTAGAAGTGAATTACTTCCAGTAATGACTAACATCATCAATTCTTCTCTCAGATCTAGCCAAGTACCAAAATCCATGAAGTCGGCTGTAGTCACTCCATTGCTAAAGACATCTACACCAAATCCAGATATTTTGAAGAACTACCGCCCTGTCAGCAACCTCTCTTACATCTCAAAACTGCTGGAGAGGGTGGTGGCAAAGCTACTAACTGACTACATGACTGAAAACAACTTGCACGAACATTTACAATCTGCTTACAAGCCTGGTCACAGCACAGAGACTGCCCTAATGAAAGTACAGAATGACATACTAACTAGCATTGACCAGCACGGAATAGTTATACTGGTCATGTTAGATCTGAGTGCGGCGTTCGACACCATCGACCATGATATTCTATTTAGCAGAATGGAAAATACACTAGGTATTACGGGTCAAGCACTTGCTTGGTTTAAGTCTTACCTGTCAGGTCGCACACTCCGCATCAAGATCGACAAGTCATTCTCTGAGATACAGGACATTCTGTGGTCTGTACCACAAGGATCAGTGCTAGGACCATTGTTGTTCCTGATCTACCTCCTACCTCTTGGGAAACTCATCAGAAAGCATGGTTTAGAGCTTCACATATATGCAGATGACACACAGTTTTATCTGTCAATAAAACCCATCACTCAACAAGCAGTTGATATAGGAGTTGCTAGGCTGGAGGGCTGTCTCACTGACATATATACATGGATGTCACAGAACAAGCTGAAACTGAATGCAGACAAAACATAAGTCTTAGTGCTTGGCACCCCTAAGCAGCGAGTCAAAATATCTGTGCCTAGCATTTCCGTAAATGGTGAGATTGTCAAGATTCTCAGTATGCCTATCGGCAATCTGGGCTCTGTTTATTTATCCAAGCATGAATGTGGCAGTACATGTGTCAAAGGCAGTGAAATCTGCAAACTATTACCTTTGAAACATCGGAAGGATCAGAAAATACTTGACTGCAGAATCAAGTAAAAGTGCTGTCATATCCCTGGTAACCTCAAGATTCGACTACTGCAATGGACTTCTCTGTGGAATACCCGAAGAGCTAAGGCCAAAAAAAAAAAAAAAACGGTTTCTCATCCCAGAGATTTTGAAAATCCGTCAGGCAGCCAGGGATTTTTTTTTTTTAATTTTTTTTTAAGGTGTTCATGTATGGGTGAAGATATATCATAGAAGACCTTTGTACGAATGGTATCTTTATTCAATCACAACAGAAACACTTTATTGAAAAGTGAAAATAGTGGGCATGAATGTAGTTTGATAATTTTTTGTTGTGGATCTCTTTTCATGCACTTACAGGAGGAGGTCTACACCAAATCAACATTAGGGCTGTCATCGATCGATGAACCAACAAAAAAACCTTACCGATTATCGATATCGAAGAAGGCCCAAGATATCGATTTATATGCAAATTAGGTAAATAAAGTTTAATTTTAGGACAGCATTAAGTCCCCATCACAACCGTGCGCTTCCATTCAATTTATACTAGAATTCACACATACAATATGTGTATGTGTGGGGGTCACAAGGTCAATCCACAATTCCATGCTGCAAGCGAGTGATAGTCAAACTCAGCTGGCGGATCCCCATTAAAAGGTGCAGCACCTGCTGCTCTCCAATGAAGTCAATATGAATCAAAGTACCGAATTATTAATTATTTTATCGATTATCGAATTGATAAAAAATTCCCACCAATGACAGGCCTAATCAACATGCATCCTTTGTGTCACTGAAAATTATTTTTTATGTGGTTTTGAAGAAATTAACAATTGGCTGGAATGCATTTAGGCGTTGGTCTTTCCAAATGATCATTACTTCTCTTTGAAAAGTTTGCGTTTTCTTTTCAAAACCTTGCCGTGGCTGTCCCAGCACCCAGTGCATATAGGATAATAAGCATCAGCTTGTGCCCCTTTAACAAAATCTGTGTCTCCTGCACAATTGGTACATATCAGGGGGAAAATGGCACTGGAGTAGTAGGGAATTTCAATTGGATTGAAACAATACAACGGGAAGTTATATAGCCAATGGTCATATTTTCCTCCGCTGTTTAGCCAAGAATACCACTCTCCAACCGGCTACATGTATGCTATGTGCGAAATCTCACGTGTGTGTGATTGACACCGTGCCGGAAAGAACTTTGCCCGCCCCATTATCATCATAAGGAACTCCCGACTAATTTATAGAAGCCTCATGAATATCAATGTAACTATAGCAGTAGATCGAATGTATGTGCCAGAGATTGCCTTAAGGTGATAGTCTAGTACACCAGGATTATCCCCACTAGGTGGTGTCCTTGGCTGGCCCCTAAGAATGGATATCAAAACAAAAGATGACACATGAGCAGTGTTCACCCGCCACGAATCTCGAGCTGGCAACAACCTATTGTTGGTCACCTCGAGAGCACAAAAGTACGACGGTGCATACGTGACACCTAAATAAACTTAAACGAACGTTTATTTTTAGCACTAATTTCAGAAAAATGCTAGAAAAATATGTAAACAAAGGTTTATTTTGAGCAAAAATATATGAAAGTGCTAAAAAAGTAAATTGAGGAACGTTTATTTTTAGCAAACCATTCATAAAATTGCTGAAAATAAACTTTCACGAACGTTCATTTGTAACAAAATTTCAGAAAAAGTGCTGAAAATTAACCTTTACGAACGTTTATTTGTAGCCACATTTCAGGAAATTGCTGAAAATAAGCCTTCACAAACGTTTATTTGTAGCATTTTATTGAGAAAAATGTTAGAAAAATAAATAAACGAACATTTATTCTGAACAAAAACTGTCAAAAAATGTTGTGAATAAATGCAGACGAGCATTTAAATACAGTGTAACATTTGCACCGTCATGGTGCATACGTGACATCTAAACAAATCTAAACGAACATTTATTTTCAGCACTATATTGAGAAAAATGTTAGAAAAATAAATAAACGAACATTTATTTTCAGCACTATATTGAGAAAAATGCTAGAAATATAATTAAACGAACATTGGTTTTGAGCGAAATCGAGGTGGAGATGCTGTGTTTTAAAACGGAAAATGTCATAGCATCAATCATTTATGGGGGCGTGTCCAAGAAGGGCGGGCCTAATTTCACGTATTGGGGAATTGAGACACAACACCATTGTCATTCTGGCGGGTGAATGGACCGCAACAACACGAGGTGGGCCTATGAATTCAATCAAAATGTAATTTCAAGAAAGGCTGTCTAACCTGTCATATCGTCGTCAAATTTGACAAAAGAGCAGGGCTTTCCCTACCCGACCTACACCAGGAGATGAACGGATAGGCAATAGTCTAGAGCAGAGCGACCTACCCGAAATGTGTAGGTTAGCGTACTAGTAGACCGAGACGTGCTGTGTCCCAGTTCCTTTTAATTGACGGGGAGTGTCCGCTTGATGGACATGCCTCTCTTATGATTGACATTTTGACAGTTTATATTTTCAGCATTTCCACCTATACAATGCTGAAAAAAAAGTTCGTGAAGGTTTATTTTTAGCAATTTTATCAATGTTTTGCTAGAAATAAATGTACGTGAAGGTTTAATTCTAGCACTTTTCTGAAGTTTTGCTACAAATAAACGTTCGTCAAGGTTTATTTTCAGCAATTTTATCAATGTCTTGCTAAAAATAAATGTTCGTGAAGGTTTGTTTCTAGCAATTTTCTGAAATTTTGCTACAAAAAAGCGTTCATGAAGGTTTATTTTCAGCAATTTTATCAATGTTTTGCTAAAAATAAACGTTCGTTTATATTTAATTAGATGTCACGTATGCACCATGATGGTGCAAATGTGACACTGTATTTAAATGGTCGTCTGGATTTATTTACAAAATTTTTTGACAGTTTTTGCTAAAAATAAATGTTCGTTTATTTATTTTTCTAACATTTTTCTCAATCTAGTGCTGAAAATAAATGTTCGTTTAAGATGTAATTAGGTGTCACGTATGCACCATCGTACAAAAGGCAGAGGGCCCTTTGGGTTTTCCTCGTTACATTGCACCCGAAATACATGGCTGTCTTCTTTAACCATGCAGATTCCTTCGAGATAGACCATTTTGACCAATATTTTCATCTCATTTTTCAGCCGAAAGTGAATAACGATACAGTCTTCGAAGCCAGTATTTTAGAATATGACAGATATGAACCCCGTCTAGGAGCAAGGTTGTGTCAGAGGTACCTTGAATTCTGACAGGACCTGAAAATCAGCATTTACTATGTAAACCACGTGCTGTTAGTAATTTCGAGGCTTATGGGAACATTCAAAAATGTTTTTAATATACTCATCGTGCAAATCCCTTGTTGAGGTAGGACCTTGCACCTGACCAAATACATGAATAATCATATGGTAGACTCTCATTTTCAAGTAAAGGGTAAGTCTTGACATTTTGCCAAAAAGCGAAACACATCCAAATATGTTCTTTAAGGGTGTCGCATTACCTCAAAATAGTCATTTATCAATAAGTATACCATTATTCTGTAACTATGAGATGTAACCTTTACAATAGCACAAGTACCGCTGTCTTCATTAAACTCAGTTTTCAGATATTCAAGTTTTAAAATAGACCCGGTTTGTGTCTCTATCAGGCCATCCTTTTTTTTTTATTGATGTTTCTGTTATTGGCCTTTCTGAGACACGGTACCACACAATAGTAAAAATCTGCCATCATTCCGGTGAATTCACCGGCGTGGATTTCTCGCGTTTAGAAGGCGAGTGTAACGGCCAGACTTATACCAATGAATTAAGTACATCTTTGACTAGTGTATTTGCCCTTAGTCGGCAGGTGACAATGGTTGAAGTGTTTTATATCTTAGAAAGAAGTTCTGAAGCGGCAATTTCCGCCATTTTAAATTTCCGCCATTTGCTAAAGACCTGACTAATCCAGCACCTGCCAAGACATTAGGAGCGTCTGTACGCATATAACAGACGCTTCAAATGTCTTGGCAGGCGCTCGATTAGTCAAGTGTTAAGCAAATGGCGGAAATTTAAAATGGCGGAAATTGCCGCTTCAGAACTTCTTTCTAAGATATAAAACACTTCAACCATTGTCACCTGCCGACTAAGGGCAAATACACTAGTCAAAGATGTACTTAATTCATTGGTATAAGTCTGGCCGTTACACTCGACTTTTAAACGCGAGAAATCCACTCTGGTGAATTCACCGGACTGATGGCAGATTTTTACTATTGGGTGGTACCGTGTCTCGGAAAGGCCAAAAACAGAAACATCAGTAAACAAAAAGGATGGCCTGATAGAGACACGAACCGGGTCTAGTTTTAAAAATGACCCATGGATCGAATGGGTTCTATCTTAAGGTGAGCCAATATGTGAAAAACATTTTTGAACGTTCCAATATGCCTCAAGATTACTAACAGCATGTGGTTTACGTAATTAATGCCGATTTTCAGGTCCTGTGATACTACGAGGTACTTATGACATGACCTTGCACCTAGAGGGGGTTCATATCTGTCATATTCTAAAACAATGGCTTCGAAGACTGTATCGTTATTCACTGTCAGCCAAAAAATTAGATGAAAATATTGGTCAAAAGGAATCTGCATGGTCGAAGCAGACACCATGTTGTTTGGCACCAATTAACACGGACGGCTCAATTGGACCCGCATTTTGTGCTCGTGGTCATACCACAATACAAAGTTGCGAGGTCGATATTCTTGGCGGGTGACCAATACTCATGTGCAATCTTTTGTTTTGATATCCATGCTTAGGGGCCAGCCAAAGACACCACTTAGTGGCGATGATCTTGCTGTACTAGATTATCACCTTAACCGGTCTTTAGGTCACGCTATCTGAAATTGGTGGAAGAAATTACAACAGAATTCTCAGATGTTATACTCGGCGAATGATCACGCCATCCCTAATAGTCCGTGAGCCAAACTCCATTTTTGGGGTTTTCGGTTTCATATTTGGGGGCCAATCCTCACCTTGTTTTTCTGAAAGCCTATTGTCTTAGCTTCATTTTGATGTATAATAGCCTTGTATTGGGTGGAGCTTTTCCGAGAAAATGGGCGGTGATAATCGGACTACTGGTAAAATCTGTGTGATATGTAAAAAGACAAATACCTTTGATTCAGTGCTTTATAGACACCCAATCATCCCCAAACTTTACAACTAGTTAACTTTGAAATTATCAAACATGCTTAGATAGGCTATTGCATAGAAAAGTACCTTTAAAAAATCTGGACATATTTTACCAATTTTGGGGGTGTCTCGTGAGAAAAAATCTGTTTTGTTCAACATTTTCCACTTAAGAAATTGCAATATGAAAGTTAGTTACCTTTAAGTATCAAATATGACATTCACCCATTCTATATTATTATTCAGTCCAAATATAGGTCTTTAAATGAATTATAATTGACACTGTGAAAGAAATTGCACCACTATCCTCACCATGAAATTCAAATGGAAATAATTATTTTTGAAAATATACGTAAATCACTGCATCACCAAGACATTTTTCCAAAAAGATAGCAGTATTGTTTTGTATCATCCTAGACTCCACAAGAACTGTATTTCAACTGGCAGACAATATAAACCTTGAATGTGACTGTCAGTGCAAGGAACTTAAAGGCATAGTACGGTATTGTACAAGGTGACAGTAACATCTAAAACTTAGAAGTCCATTTAAAAGTACCCCACAGTTAGAAATCCATTACACTTTGCATAAGCTATCATCATCAGATCCCCTTTGAAATCAAAAATAAAAAGGGGGGTCACCAGTCATCCCATCCATATAGGTGGCGCCAAAGTAGCACTTCAATTTACAAATGACATTTTTTGTCACTTTCACGCCACCTATATGGACAGCATGACTGGTGACCCCGCTTTAAAAAAAAATTAGATAGACCAATGGGACCTGACAATGAAAGCCTATGCAAGATTTGATGAACGTCTAACCATGGGGTATTTTCTTAGTGAACTTTTAATTTTAGGCCGCCACCTATATGAAGGGGATGACTGGTGACCCCCCCCCCCCCCCCTTTTTTATTTTTGATTTTCAGAAGGGGATCTAATGACGATAGCTTATGCAAAGTTAATTGGATTTCTATCTGTGGGTTATTTTTCAATTGGACTTAAAGTTTCAGATGTCACTGTCACCTTGACGAACACCGTACTTATAATGCCTTTAACAATTCAATTTATACAAGCCCAACATTTAGAACTAAAATCAAGGTTATTTTGTACCCCTTCAGAGTCATCTGACACAACTTGATCATTTGTATCAGACTCCAAGTCCTAAGCCTGGTTGTTGCAAGCTTGGACTTTACACATGTCAGTACACATGAGTCCATTTGCACCCTTCAAGCACTGACACTATTGCATGACATCAGGTTCAGTATTGCCTCTGGAGCTGGAAAACAATGCATCCAGTCAATTTGCAATTCCTCCTCATTGTCGCTGGACCTCTTTTTATACACAACATGTCCAACAGGCTAGGAAACATCTGGAGAAAGCCTGTATCTCAACTCATTCCTTTCTGTGGTGCCAGATTTTGAGCAGTATATCTCACATGTGAATGCTTCCAATTTTGCTATGAGGTCGCCTATAATTTCCCAACAGGACCCTAGCTCTGCAAACATGTCCTTCTTGTCTCTCCGACTAATCTTCAAAGTACTTGAGTTGTCGCGACCAGCAAAAGCACTTAAGCTATCACAACCCGTAAATGTATGTAAGCCAATCATTGACTTACAACAATCTGAGTTCACAACATCTTTTTGAATGCTAACAAATATCGTGTGGATCCTTGTACCACACCTGAGATACAATGGTGCATCAATATGTGGGGAAAAACGCCAGACATAAAACTTTGTGTCCTTCTGGAGCAGCTTGTGCAGCATGGAGCAAAAGGCGAATGTCTGCTTCCTCGAGTTGAAAGCAGTTACGGCACTTCTTCAGCACCACCAGTGGTCAGCTTGTAGCAAACCTCACCACAGTTTGCGAACATGACTCTTGACCCCAGGTCCTTCAGGTACACCGGTTGCCTCCACTCTTTTGGGTAGGTGCCTACCCTGATGGTTGTGTGGTCTGTAGGAAGGAAGGGATGGGGTTTTACGTCGCTTTCAACAGCCTAGGTCATATAGAAACCCGAAACCGGGAAGAAATTCCCTTCTCTTTCAGTGGCAGAAGGACCATACACAGCCCTCCACAACGCTGCACATTTATATAGCAACCAGGCCAACCAGCTTCGGGATCCAGCGGAGACTCGAACCTGCAAACTCACACTTGGGAGCCAGGCATCATAACCACTAGGCCACGACAGAGGCATTGCCATGCTAGCTGTCTCTCACCACTAACAGGGTTCAAATCCCACTCCAGGGCATGTGAGAAAGTTCACAGTGACTTGGGATTGGAACCCGGGGGGGTCACTTAGGTATTTAGGGCGGTGCATACGCTTGTTATCAAAATTTAAAAATACCCCTAAAGCACTGATTTCTGGCCAAAAAAGCACCCTTATTTTAAAAAAACGCTGACTTTTTCCACTAAAAAAACACCCCTTCTTTTATCAAAACACTGACATTGGATGAACGGGAACACATATTTTAACTTTAGATTTTATAATCCTCTGCCTGTTTAGCGGCAGCAGACTCGGTAGTTCAGACATAAACATTGACTATAACAACATCAGATGCATAAGTAAGGTTCAATATTGCTGAACTACAGACTCGTAAGCCCAGTCATTTCGGGAGTCACTAGGCATCAGAGCCGCGTATATTTCGTAAGGGGATTTTCAACCCCCATTCTTCGTATCTGGGTACAAAAAGTATCCTTCTTTTACAAAATGTGGAGATCTTAAAAAAGACCC
This sequence comes from Maea johnstoni, assembly GCA_963942565.1. Taxonomy (NCBI): domain Eukaryota; kingdom Metazoa; phylum Annelida; class Polychaeta; order Spionida; family Magelonidae; genus Maea; species Maea johnstoni. The sequence continues at coordinate 33,458,729 of OZ012684.1, forward strand.
CTTCCTCCGCGAAATACGTAACTCGGGTGCGGCCCCCCTCTATCCCTGAGTGGCCCCGCCGGGGATTGGAAGATGTCCTGTTTCCTCCACCAGTTACAACTGGCTAGTCACGACTCAGCTGATATTCGAAATTACACTCTTTTGTGAGAAATTCAATCAGGCTCTGCTTGTGTGAGTTGGACAGGAATCTTCTCCACAGTTGAACTTTGTGACCTGGAACAATATTCTTGACCTCTGACTGCTCTCTAGCTCTATGTCTTTAATTGTCTCTTCTTTGTATACATCGAATATGACATCTATTCTCATACTGTCAGAACACTCATGAAGTATTGCTTTGAAGATGATTGATGAAACGTCAACCAAGGTGTTATGGTCACCTCTTGTTTTCTGGACAGGGGCTATGACATGATGGTCATGATACTCAGACTGTTTCATATGTTAATGTGACTGTCATGATTTATATTGTTAAAGGTAAAGGTAAAGGTATTCGGTTGATAGTCTTGAATCTATCAAAATGTTCACACGACCTTCCTTCCCTAGCAGGCTTGTACACACGGACACCGTTTCAATCCCCTGAGGGATATTCCAGAGCAGATGGCTGCATATAGCGCACAAGCTCTAAGCACTGCCTTACTAATGCTTTTTAGCTGGGAGGACTGAGGCAATATGGAATAAACTGTCTTGCCCAAGGACAGACCAAAGTGCCCCAGCCTGGAGTTGAACCAGCGACCTACTGATTACTAGTCCGACACCTAACCAACTGAGCTACTTTGTCCTCATATTATTAACAGAACCAGGGCCCTAAATTATTTGCTTGGAATCTAGACAAACCTTTCAAAGCACATAGATAATTTTGCTAACATCACATTGATGAAATCTTCTTGGGCTATTTCTTTATAATTCAAGTCTATATGCACATACAGCATTATTCACTTTTCTGATTAACCCTATAACAGGAATAGACATTTTCTATTATTATACCTCACGTGATTTCTTGATTCTGGTCGGTCAAGGGCCATGGATTAATTGTCATGTTTTCCTCACTCCTTAGCGACAGACTGTGGTCCTTAACAGCTTATGGGCTAATCAATTAGCCTATAGTAACAGCTATGGGCTAATTGATTAGTTAACACTAGCTCGAAGAATACCAACGAACACCCACAGAGTTTGCCGAGTGACCTACCGGTGAAACTAGTTCAACAAGCCAGACGATGTGTTTGTAATTGTTCCTCCTTTTGTCTTTTGAATTTTGTTTGGTATAATAAAACAAATATGACACCCCACAGGGACGTCATATTTGTATAATATGGGTGGACATTAATGAACTTCTGGAACAGACAAATATGAAAATAAATGATTGAAACCAGGGCAAAGCGGAACATATTTGACAAACATATCACGATAAAAATACAGTTTCCTAGCCAAGCAACTCAAACATTGACATTTTAGAGAATGGCATAAGAAAGGTAAGCTCCAAGCAAAATGTGCATGAAATAATGTACATTATATCATTTTGTCATAGTAATATCAAGACATTGTTTTCCCACACAGTGCATACCAAAGTGTATTCGGTTTTCTGCCCTCTTTCTTTGCTCTCGCGCAGTCTCATGGCAACCACAATAAGGCCTTTTTTCGTAAATCAAATGTACCTTTTCTATAAATTGAACATAAAAAATAAGGCTTTGCCTTAGTAATGTATGGACATTTTTTTTGCCACACAGTGCAACCAGGGCTGGAATAACGTGTTTTTAGAGTCATTTGTTCACCTCACACGTTGTCATGGCAACCATAAGTTAAAGGCGCTTTTCCCAAAAATCTAAAAGCAAAATATATTTTTTCATGATATAATAGCCATTACGACCTCGCCAGGCTGCTGTGTTGGAAAACCCAAGGCCTCGGGAGGTCTGATGCATCTCAGATGAGATGCATCAGACCCCCTCGGCCTTTTCCAACACAGCAGCCTGGCTTGATCTTAATCCCTATACCAATGTATCAGCCCTGCCCTGTTACAGTCACTCTATATTCACAGTCCGGAGTCCATAATGATTTACAAACTGACATTCTTCAAAGCCTGATATCATGGAAAAGCTCCATACGTTTCTTACATGAAATTGAAGCTGGACAACAGGGCTTTTCAGAAATGTATGGTAGAATTGGCCCCCCAATATGAAACCGACCAACCCTCTGGCTCACGGACTATAAAGCCCCATTCTCACATTCACGATCTAGAACATGATCCGAACACGATCAAGCGATCGTGTTAAATTGAATAGAGATCAGCCTGTTGATCGGCATGATCGTATGAAGATCAGGCTGGGTCGGCGCAACTCGTATTACTACCTTTGCCTGTATGTTTGGAACGGCTGTAAATGTTCCTTTCCGTCCGGTCACATGACTATGGTATATACGCCAAAGTATGGTATAATGTAGGAATCAATCACGGGCATGTGAAAAAGTTGCCAGTGACTTGTGGTTAGGCTGTGATTTTCGCCGGGTACTCCGGTTTCCTCCACTACTTACAACTGACTAGTCACGAATCAGCCACGATTGGCATAAATGTGATGAAAAACGAAATTCCAAAAATTCCAATATCAGACATTTCTCCATTTCCCCTTTTGTGTTTTGTATTTTGTTTGGTATAATAAAACAACTATGATATTCCTGTGATGTGCACAACAGGAATGATTCCCCCTGGAGAGGATTGTCACCCTTGAACTACGCCCTCCCCTCTCAGGGGATTCATTCCTGTGGTGCACCCCACAGGGATGTCAAATTTGTATATTATTATACCTCACGTGAATATTCTTGATTTGGTTGGTCAAGTATGTCATATCCACCGATTGTTATATCCATACTTTTGTTGACTTTTGTCGAGACAGAATTCCAACATACAGGGTGTCCCAAAAAAAATGCAACAAGCTACATTTCCCTAGATTTCAGGGAAAATAGGAAGCCAGTATTTATTATTTATACACTGTTGGAAAGCTACATATCTCAGCTAAGCACCATGAAGAAATCACAGTGAAGTGATATTCCTGTGGGGAGGTATCCCCCCAAACATGACACCCCCTCTGATGTGAAATCGCGCGCGACCGGTACTGGCCTGTTAATTCACAAGCTAGCAATGAGGTACATTTTCCCTAATTGCTGGAAAACTATGAGACCAGTATGTATTGTTCTTACATCCTTGGAAAGCTACACATGTCAGCTAACTAACATAGAAAAATTAAAATCAAACAATACTCCTGAGGGGAGATATTGCCCAAAAGGTCACAACCCCTCCAAAGTGAAATTGCACACGAGAGGTTCTTGTGTGTTTGCATGTAATATTCCCATACAGATGGCTTGAACACCCCTAAAACAATAAATCTAAAGGCATATTGCCATAAGTTGAGGGCAAATTATATTAAAACATCTTTTTGGGCTCAATTAAATTTAAAAAAAAGTCTTCCTGAGGTGTGACTTGCTGGCCCACCATGTACTCATAACAGTTGTAAAGGACGCTTAGGAAGGGACCGTCCAGTGATCAGGCAATCGCTCCACTCATAATAATTCAAAATGGGAATTCGGACGAAGTCATTTTGCTCATGATTGACTGGTCATCCCTTTGCATTTTGACAGGTAAGCCAGGGCTTTGTTTCACACATGGTTGAAGCAGGTTAAACAGGGGAAGGCAGGTAAATCTCCCCTCCTAATCTTCCTCTGCATCTCAGATGCCCACGGTCATCAAATTCCAGTCCTAGTTGCTGTACCAGATTACATTTCCTATTTTCCTTGATAGCTTCAATAGCCTCCGGAAAACCTCTAGCTTGACCAAATGTCTCCCACATGATCCTTGACTCCATCAATTCTTCTGCAGTTAGTGGTCCAGATTCAGTCTTCTCCTTTCTGAGTTTTCTTATGAACCGCATGCACCATGACGTAACTCTAATAAGTTTTGTTATTGATGAGTACTTGGAGTCTTCAATTCCTAATGGAGCAACATTTGGAATCTGATGCATAACAAGTCCTGCTTCATACAAGGTACTTGTTTTTGTCTCTAACTCAATCTGATCCAGGACATCTCTGCTAATCTCGTCTATATTCCACGTTGGCCAGTCAGAGGTCTTCAGCCAGTCTGGACCATTCCACCAGATGGAGTTTTCTTGCAGACAATCAGCTTTGATGCCTCTTGTAGCAATGTCTGCTTGATTGTCATTGGTAGTAATGTATCTGAAGTTGATATCATGTGACTTGATTTCTTGGATTCTGTTCTTCACAAACACTGAGAGAGACTTCTTTGAAGTCAGCCACTTCAATACACATTGAGAATCAGTCCACAAAGTGATCTTGCCAAGAGGAAGTTTAAGTTAATCTTGCACAAAAGTGAGACACCGCACACCAATCAGTACACCCAAAAGTTCCATCCTTGGAATACTCATTCCTTTTTTGGGCGCAAGTCAAGTTCGCTTCAGTTGTTTCAGCATGGACTAGCAAATACACTGCTGCAGCATAAGCTTTCTTTGAAGCATCAGTAAAGCACAAAAGTTCATATTTGGTATTGTCACCTTCACCTCCACCAATGTATCTTGGAATGTTCAGTGTTTGTATCTTCAGTAACTCAGGCCATATTTCATTCCACTGGTTCTGCAGGTTTGAAGAGAGTTCTTCATCCCAGTCTAATCCTTTGACCCATAACTCTTGAACAAACAGTTTTGCAAACAGCATCACTGGAGCAAAAAATCCAAGGGGGTCAAACACTTGGGACAGTGCATGTAAGGCTTCACGTTTAGAAGTCAGTGAGTTTTCTATTCTAGCAGTGGAAAGAGTGTCTTTTTGAGTGTTCCAAACTAGACCAAGGACTTTAGTGACATATTCACCAACTTTGTCAATATCTGGTATTGCATTCAAAAATTCCTTAGAGTTTGATGACCACTCTCTGAGATTCATGGATGCTTTCTGAAACACCACCTTGCTTTCTTTATAGAATTCTTTGGCCTGCTCTGAGTTATCAACTCCAGTGATGACATTATCAACATACATACTCTGCTTGATAAGGTCTGAGAATTGACTCTCTGTGTTTTCCAAGTGATGAATGATGGTTCCTGCTAGCATGAAGGGGCTCGAAATTACACCAAATGGAACCCGACAGAACCTGTAAACTTGAATGTTCCCATTGAGAGTCAGTTTCTTAGGGTCCTTTAGCCAAAGGAAGCGAGTCACATCCCGTTCGGTATCTTGAAGTCCTACTTGCAAAAAAGCCTTCTCAATATCTGCTATGATTGCAACTTTTCTCAACCGAAATCGAAGTATCAGGCCACAAAGATAATTACAGGGCCTCTGTACAAACATTCATTGAGGCTTGGATTCTCACTTCTAGTCTTTGCAGAGGCATCATAGACAATTCTAATTTTTGTAGTAGTTTTCGTAGGTGTAATAACTGGATGATGTGGTATATAGTGTTTCTTACCATCACCACTGTTTTCATCTACTTTCTCCACAACACCCTTTTTCATTTGATCTTGGATAATGTCTTCACACTTGTCGAGAAGTTCTGGCATCTTTCGCAACTTGTGAATTAACGATTACAGGCGGCCAGCTGCGAGTTCGTAGTTTTCAGGTAAGTCAAACCCACTCTTTTTCCATGGCCAAGTTACCCAATATCGGCCATCTTTGAAATTCAATGTCTCCAAGAATGTTTGATGAGCTACATCGTCATCAGAATCCAAATGAGAATCCTTGATCCCAATTGTTTCCAAACTCCAGAATTCTTCAAGACATGGCTTCACTGGTAAATCACAATCTGGACTTGTGAAAAAACTGCATTCTGGAGTACTGGACTGAGCAAAGGTGAGTAGCAACAAAGCAGGAGTAGCTGTCTCAGTTGATAATTGTGGAACTATCTGAGTTCTTCCAGTCAGGATCCATCCAAGCTTTGAACCAAGTAAGTACAAACCAGATTTCAAGTGAACTCTGAATGGCTCTATCACATCTAAGTAATAGTCATTACCCAACAGCATATCAATATTGATGTTTTCCTGTTGAGCTGGAATAGTGTCAGCTAATTCAAAATATTTCAGTAGGTGTGTCTCAAAAATGTCCGTATTCATAGGCAATCGCTCAATACCACCTGTGATCTTAGGTACCACATTCACAGTCATCTTTAAACAAGTGCCATCTTTCAGAGGTACCACAACAGTAGCTGTAGGGGTACGCATGGTTACTAGCTTGTCATTTCCAAAAGTCACCAAAGATATTTCCTGTTCATCACCAAGGTCTAGTTTAAGTTTCTTGGCAAGATCATATGTAATATAAGATCGGTAGCTACCAGAATCGAGTAAAATTCTTATGTTCTCAGAATACTGTTTGTTGGTGTTTTGTACAACAGCTGAAGTAGTTTGCATTAACACCATCTCTTCTGATTCCATGAGACTACCAGTAGCAGTTGGTGAGTCCTGTGTCAGAGTAGTCGTTTCAGTCTTGGGAGAAAATATCTGTGGACACAAACTTCTGTGATGATTTTTTTTCTGACTGCAATTATAACAAAGCTTGTCACACAGGCACTCTCTAACCATATGTCCCTTGGCTAAACATATGTAGCAACGTCCTCTTATCTTTTCCTTCCTGGCTTCAATAGTAGAAAACACTGAACACTCATCTGACCAGTGTTGTCCATTGCAGTACATACAGACTTTTGTAATCTTGCCATACTGTTCCCTTGACCCAGCTAGTAGTGCTTCAGCAGTAGATCTATTATGAAGCTTGGACGTTTGCTGTGTACTTTCTCTTGTATTGCCAAGGTCACTTTGACATGTTGCTATGCTTGGCTGTCTTAGGATTGGGCTTGTGTCACATGATCCAGTACCAGATTGTCGTTCTGCAGCTTCACGTGCAGTAATATAATGACAGAGTTCATCTCGAAGGACATGCACTGTCCATTTATCATGATGTGGTTTTCCTATCTCCAACTGAATCAACACTTCTTTTGGTAATTTGGAGAGAATCATAGGCACAAATACCGGAGAAGAAACATCTTGACCAAGTGCCTCTAAGCTCCTAAAGTGTCTCTCCAACTCATCATACATGTAACGCAGTGACATAATGCTGTGGCTAGTAGGTGTCTTAATGTCCATTAATGCCATGTAATGGTCATTAATTATCGCTTGATCCTCACCAAAACGATCTTTCAAAATGTTGATGGCTACAGTGTAATTTGCATTGTTAAGTGAAAGTCCAGCCACCGACTGCAGTGCATCTCCTTTCAATTTGCTTTTAAGGTAAGTGAATTTCTCCAGCAAGTCTAGTGTTGCTATGCACACAAACTTCAAATGAATCCGAAAATTCAGGAAAATTTAGAACATCAACAGTGAAACAAGGAATTTCTAACTTGGGTAACTTCACAGTATTTGTAGTATGGGGTGTTGACTGTTCCTTCTGCTTCTGCTCTCCTTGTATGACCAGTTGCTGCATTAGTTTTGTCTGAGTTGCCAAATGTTCATCAAGTTTGCTGGCAGACTCCTAAGTAAATTCTGCCTTTTGATCCTTCAGGTATTGTTCAAATGCAGTTAATTCACATTCATGATCAATAACATCACACAAAAAGTCAGCATACCTCTCTTCCTCGGTGGCCATTTTGTTTCTTTGTTCCTCATTTTCAATTACCTCAACAGCTGAAGCAAGTTTTCCACAGGCAATTTCATACTTTTCCTTGTACTGTATCAGTTTCACTTTTGTAGCAGTTACTTTCCTCAAGGTCACTTCTACTTCCTCTGTACTTATGTCAGACTGCAGCAACTGAGTTGAAGTTCTGATCTCTTTCCACAGAAGATTAAAATATCTAGTTCTCAGTCCTTTCACATAGGAGAGAGCCATAGTGAGTGGAAATCAGTCACTAAGTCACCACAAAGCCACAATCAAAACACTGATGTTGACCCAGATTTCAAACAAAGAAGCTGCAGTGTCGATACAGTGCTGGGTAAAGTCCCACAACTGCATCTAAGTCCACCAGTCTTGTTGAAAAAATCTTCCAAATTCCTCCTAAGTCCATGAAGCTCCAATCTAGTGTTAACCAAATCCTCTAGATGTCAGTCAGTCCCTTATTGGGCGCCATATAGTGAAGATTGAAAATAAATCCTTACACTAGAAGTTGCTTGTTTTTCTTTCAGTTCCCTAGGTTCAATGTTCCCTCCAAAAACCTTCTCTTTCTTATCCAGTCTCCAAGTAGTCAGTTACAAACATCATAGCGTTGGTCATCTTCAAATCCAGTTCTCTGATTGGTCAAAAATCCTGATTCCAATCCATAATGAAACTAGTGCCAAACATTTAGTTCAAAATGACAGTGGTACCACATTTTCTTCATATGTACATTATGTACAATGCGTGGGTTCACGACATGACCAACAAGGATCAAAAATCTTCACACGAGGTATAATATGCTAAAATAACACATGGCTACCACCCCATCCACAACACATGATAGAATCTGCATTTATCTGGGGCCGGTTGCAAGAAATTATTTTAATGTTTGACTCTTTCGCTACACGAATCTTTACGTCACGTTAAAGCATGGCGCTGCATTTTTTGCAACAATTGTTGCAAAGCCCCGGGAAAATATGGGCAAAACTAACTCTGAGAGTGTGGCCAGTATATATATGTAGTGTTTGTAATAAGCAGTATATAGTATATCTCCCCCATATTGTATGAAATACATTGTATCATTTCAAATGCAGACAGTAGCCATTGGCAACGGGCTTGTGGAACTTTTTTTTAAATACAGACTTAGAATGCCTCACACATTAAAAATAACCACCAAACTGTTCCCATAGGACCCCAGGCTAATGATCCACGGTGGTAGTTATGGACGGCAAGGGGCAGGGAATTCAGTTAGTGCCAAAACCACCTCCTAAACTCAATATCTATATAATGATATCCAAGGAATGTCTTACCAACATCCCTAGGAATAAGTTTAATAGAACCAAAAATCATTGATCCATGACTTACAAACTTCCATGAAAGTTTTGAACATGTTCAAAAGATTGTGCTAGGACTCAGCCAAGATGTTATGAGATGTTCCTAGGAACTAACGGGAATATACGAGAATGACCTGCCGAATCATTCAAGAACACAGAAATTTGCCAATGGCTCCTTACTTTCTCTCGCCACTGCCATGTGTCCTGGCTTCGAATCTGTCTCCGTAACAATCAACTACAATGAGGCGCCGTTGTAGACAAAAACACACACAAAAAAACAACATAATTGTATTATGTAAAAACTTTGAAATTCACAATATTTTCAATGAAAAATGTTATAGAAGCAATGAAAAATAAAGAAAAACTTTAAAATTGAATTATATGTACTGTTAAAATAAACAAAAACATTAAAATCTATGAGAATAAAAACTACAAAAAGACTCAAATACACCGAAAGTTTGCAAAAAAATGCTGAAATTTACATTTAACTTTTCTATAAAATTTTAGCAAAACAGTGAATTTTATTGTACATTTTCTTTGATAATATAAAATTTTTCAATTTCTCAATGCTTTCCTTTAAAAAAATTTTTTGAAGTTTTTCTTTCTAATTCTCATCGAGTTTTACCCCTCATCCAGGTCGTAGCTACAGTGTCTCTGACGAAAGTTTGGCTGACCGCTTTTTCCTCTTTTTTGTTGCAAAAAGTTTGTACAGGTGAACTGGCTTAATATGGATGTGTTTTATCCGGATTATCGTATTTACCGTACAGATTTCAAAGGCCCGGTGCCTCCCAATACATCTACATGCAAATTTCAGTGATTATTAAGGACCACGCCTAAACCGTACCATTTTCGAGGCACGCTCTTAAGCATTTAAGGTTTAAGAGCATGCTTTTGTCCGGATTGCCGATCAGGAATTGAGCGCGCCCTATCACATGATACCAAGCCACAGAAATCAGAAATGTCCTCTCCCACGAAAAAATGAAGAGGACAGACAATTAAACAGACAGGCGGATATGGTGGGAGGGTCAGGGAAAGAGGGGAGATATGGGGGGTTGTAAATATATAGTCGATGGGTCACGATTCCGTCTTGATTTTTAAAAGGTACACGCCTTGCCGTGTGTGCTTGCTAAATTCTTCTATTTACGCCTATATGCATAATCCGGATTTTGCCTTATCTGGACAGAAATTTAGGGGCCGAATCCGTCCGGATTAAGCCAGATTAAACCAGTATTTGCTATCCAAACTTGGTAAACCTCTTAAGAGCACTGAGTCATGAAATTGTAAACCGTTATCAAAGAAAATGTAGGACAAAATTCACTGTTTTGCTGAACTCTTAGAGAATTAAATGTAAATTTTAGCGTTCTTTTGCAAATTTTCATTGATTCTTTGACTTTTTTGACTTATGAAGTGTTTTACAAAAGATATCAATGATTATTTTAGACTTTTGGTGTATGTCATTCTTTGAAAGGGAATAACATTTATTTTCAAAGATTTTAATGTTTATTTTTACAGTGCAAATTATATCATTTTACAGATTTTTTTGTTTTTCATTGCTTTTATTACATTTTTCATTAAAAATATTGTTAATTTCGAAGTTTTTACATACATTTAAGTTGTGTTTTTACTTCTGTCCAAACCGGCGTATCATAAACAACTGGCTTATCAGGACTTTGCCTTAATCTGACAGGAAAAGTGACAAGAACAAATTTTCTCATGACTGTTTACCTACTGGATCACGTGTAAGTCAGGTAGTTTGGTAGATCCACCCGCCATTCTGTGGGCCGTATGTTTATGCCTTATACCAGTGCCAGGAACTTTATGAACTTACCGTTTAAGACACTTTTCACAGTGGCTACAGAAACGGATTTTAGCGCCGAGTTCTCACCACTTCAAACCAGATGGCAAATATGATGTAAGATCTGATGGTTCTCCAATTCCTTATCAGCCCTATTCACCGAAGGAACGGAACGAGTTTTCTCAACAGACAAAGTAGCAATGGGACCTTGTCTTTCCTTCAGCAACAACAATATGCAATTTGATGTTGCCACAGCGGGTGTGAATTATTCAGCATGACATGTTATTTTAGTTGGAGGGCACATGATTACTGGCATCATGTTAGTTTGATTGATTGGGCATGTACAGGACATGAATTATGAATGACCACACAGGGCCCGTGCCAGGCCTGGCCTAAACCCAATCACTTAAGACTGCGCTGTCAGAGGCAGATGTGGCTGCCTGCCTCGATGGCTTAATACCAGACTCCACATGACCTGATTACTACACGAATACAGCGGTCACATTTCTAACACTAGAATACGGAGTTCCTTTCCCTACTATTATAGCTAGGTATGCAACACAATCTTGAAAAGCAATGATGGCCAATTGCGTCTAGGCAATGCACCGAGAACGCAGAATGCAATTTGTGTTGTGTGTTCCGCCTCAATGTGCTCCAAGTGATTTGGCATTAACACTAACCAAACCATGAATGGACAGATTAGGTGTACACTTCACTTGCTAGAAATATGCATTTCAATCTATATCCTTTAGAATCAAATGCGAATTCTTCTCCTGAATGAACGCTCAGGGAGCACAAGAACTGACAAGTTCTGACTTAAATTATTTTGTGTAAATTACAACCTACATGCACATATGCACAAGGCAGTGATGAGACAAAGATGGCAGTCAGTGGCGACGCCTGAGACCACATGGCCATCAGGGCAGGCGCGCCCAGATGGTCCAGTCAAAAATATTGGAGTCAAAGTGCAACCTCGGAAATAAATTAGTGAGTGGCGTTTTTTATAGCAAAAATGTGTAAAAACCGATTAGCTATGTGAAAAAGTTAACAAAATGTACTACATGCCATATTTATGCAAATTAAGATGCTATTATGGAAATAATAGTTATTTACCATATTTTTGCCAACTTTACCAATTACTGTAAAATAGTCTCTAGAGAAAGGAATTCATCAAGACAAAGGAATTCCTTCCTGGTTCCAGGCCCGGGGTAGGGGGGGGGGGGGGTGGGGGGCACTCAGGTACAAAGGGGGGGCCGCACACCCGTTACATATTTCGCGGAAGAAGGGGTATTTTTTTAAGACCTCCGCATGTCCGCGATTTTGTAAAAGAAGGGTACTTTTTTGTACCCAGGTACGAAGTATGGGGGTCAAAATCCCCTTACAATCCACAAAATATACGCGGCTCTGACGCCGAGTGACTCGAGAAGTGACTGGGCTTCCGAGTTTGCTGCTGCCACTTGCTGCCGCTAAACGTGCAGGTGATTATAAAATCTAAAGTTAAAATATGTGTTCCCGTTCATCAAATGTCAGTGTTTTGATAAAAGAAGGGTGTTAATTTAGTGGAAAAATCAGCGTTTTTATTAAAATAAGGGTGCTTTTTTGGCCAAAAATCAGTGCTTTAGGGGTATTTTAAAATTTTGATAACGAGCCTATGCACCCCCCTGAATACCCAAGTGCCCCCCCCCCCCCCCCGGGTTCCAGGTTTCTATCTCATTGCGGTATAACTTAAGTAAGCGATGGAAAGCAACGTAAAATCACATCCATTCCTTCCTTCACCAGGTTTATTGGGGTTGAGGGTAATAGATTTATGGTATATAGGCACCAGTAATAGACAAATGTTTTATAACAGATGAATGGTTTATACCCAGCCTATTGAGTTTAAGGGTCAGAGCTGAGGTGGGATACAGGGTAATTGCAGAGGATGGTTGTAAGAGAGCTGCGATGAAATGCAGGAACTCATTCAGTAGGGGCTGAGGCTAACACAGGATGAGAGATGAGGACGATGAACTTGAAGCAAAGTGTGGTAAAAAAAATGTGTTTTTAGAAATGATAACAGCCTCTTCAGAAACGATGATATTAAGGTAAGTAAACTCGATCGCTATTTGCACTTATGTGACAATCTATCATTACAGGAAATGTGCACATAGAGTACCGTAGCGGCCACTCCACTTGTGGAGTGTCGCCGGCGATGCTACACTGTGCTGCCGCTGTGCTTCCTGCCGTTTGCTCTCTCCAGAGAACGCTATCTATCTGGCAGGTACTTTCCGTGCAGGTCCTTATCTTTATGGGTCAAATGCAGTCAGCTGTGGCAGTGTGGGAGGGGTGTTAACACAAGAATAGACAGTCTTAAAGATTTCCACTTGCAGTGGAAAATTGAGTATAAAAGCGGACTTGTTGGAAATAACTACAAAACAAAATAGACGTCTGTGGCGTCAAGAGGTTGATTCTTTGTTATGTCTTTTTGTTGTTAACCTTTTTCATTTTTTTTCTTTTTTAAACATTTGTTGGTTTTGTAATTTTTTGGACTTCTTTGTCTTTTTGTCAGGGGGATGAGTGGCTGCTGTATGTAGGTGTATGTTGTTTATTTAATTGTTATATATATATATCTGATCGTGGTCTGAGTAGTATGTTGTTATGACTCCTGAGGAGTGGTCTGTTGTAATGTTGGTATGTATGTGGTCTATTGTTGTGTTTTGCTTTGTTGTTGGTTGGGTTATTAGTTGCTTTGTTCCTAGGGCTTTGCATATTTTTTTCTATAGTGTTTGAGTGCTTGCTTTGGGCGTTGATGTTTAAGTCACCAACTAGTATTTTTTGATGATTTGTTGTTGCTGCAGATATTGTTGTGATGTCATTAATGAAGTTTGGAATGGAAGAGTTTGGGTAGTGGTATATGCATGTGATGTATGTTTGTGTTTTGTTGTCAAAGGCAGTTGTTGTTTCCATTGTGCTTGTGTTCATGTGTTTGATCTCTGTTAGCTGGTGCTTGGCATAGAGTGATACGCCATGTTTTGCGCTTGGTTCTAGTGTTTGAGTGTACTGGGTGGTTGTGGTATCTATGTGGAAAGATTAAGTCAAGGGCTTTGGTGTCTGTTTTTATTTTGAGGTTTGTTTCTGCAACACAGAGAACGGTTGTTGCCTTAAGGTGCTTCAGTACAGCATAGCGGCGCCACTGGTCCTTCAATCGGCTGCAGATGGAGTGGACCCGTCCTGACCGCAGACACCACAATCTCGAGCAAGGGCGCGTTTTTCAACCTTGACCACATTCATGCCTGTGATCCCAAACATTGACCTGGTTAATTAAGGCATTCTCCTGTGTTCCGAGTTATTTCAAAAATAGCCAGAAGTGAACTGTTGGTCGAAAACTAATTAAAAATCAAAGAACGTCTCCTTTGCAAGCCCTATTAATGCACGACTGAAATTAAGTTTATTTTGGTCACAGGCAATTTCAATATTAATTTCTATATAAATATATGTATATTTTCTATGTTTCCAAATAAATTACAGCAAAGGAATTTTGAGTGGTTGAAAATGAAATACTACAGAAACTGTCTGCGATGTGCGCATAACAGACAACACACCACTAGCAATCAATAAGTACCATTCTCTGCTATACAAGAACAAACCCTTGGTTTACTGCATAGAAAACGAGGTCCAGTGATTTGCCGTAATACCACTAGATGGCAGTACCAATCTAATTCACGAGTATGTCGTTTTGCGAATTTCAGATAAACAACAACTCGAAATTCTAGTTTTATTGGCGTTATATGTACCTTGTACCACTGCGCACAGGCATACCACAATCGTAATTAATGAGACAGTTGCTAACTCGAGTGTGGGGCCATGAAACCCGCCCAGCGACAATGCAAATGGCGACCGAGTGAGTATTTTCGTGCACATGATCACTTCAGGCATAAACTGTATAGAGTTGGCAGCATGATATGAGTTTATTTTGCGGTATGCCTGTGGGTATGATTACAAACAAACCCATATTGGACGTCAAAAACCTTACTGTTGCATAATATGGTCGTCAAATCTAAACGTTTGGATGTTGTAATTTTCCCTTTATTTTGATCAATATTTTCGTTTGTTTTGCACTATCCAGCAGTTTAATGTTATGGTTTTCATGCAGGTTGGGTGTCTTCGTGCTCTGCACCTATACATTATATAGACCCTCTGATATGATGGGCATACAGCCTGATACAGGGTGTATTCTAGGGAAGTCGGTTAACACTCATTAAGCCCCTACTGAAGCACCTTAATGTTGAAGTCAAATGCAAGGTCTTTGGCGTGTTTATGTATTGTTCGGACATTTGCAAGTGGATGGGACTTGATTGAGTTTATACCAATTTGTTTCAGTGATTATAGAATGATTTTGATCAAAAATGCAAAGTAATCCAAAAACATTTCCATCTCCTTTTGCAAAATAACAGTGAATCTGTCATTGTTTAAGTATATACCACTTTGATGGGGAGATTATAGTACTGAAGAGTTCTAAATCAAACAGTTTAGTGCCAAGCAATAAAAGGAATTGACCCTGTCAAGCACCTAAATAGTTTCTGCTGATATTGCAAAATGCATTCTTATTGGGAGTACTGTATTACCTTTAAGCTGTGATGAACTGTGGAATAGCCTCCTGCGATACGGCGGGCTGAACGTAGATACCAGGCCGTATCCCTTTTTTACAAGGAGAATAACGAATTTGTCATCAGCTCCCCCTTACTTACTTTGAATTTCAATAATGACAAGGAAATTGGATATTTTTTTTCCTTTTTATTATTATTATTTTTTTCTATATATATGTATTTTTAATTATTTTTACTATAATTATAATTTTTTTTTTGAAAATTTTTTGAATTTTTTTTTTGAATTATGTTATTTTGAATTTTTTTTGAATTTCTCTAAATGAATTTAAAAATTATTTTATTTTATTTTAATTTTTTAATTTTTCAATTTGTTCTTATTTTTTTTGTGTGTCTTGTGATATGAAAAAACAACGAGGCTGTGACCTGTAAACTTGAGGTCAAACCCATAGTAACCATGGCAACACTTATCCGAGTCCTAACATTGACAACTAATGAAAAGCAATGAAATACAATCCAGTACCCAACAGCAATTGACCAATCAGCTGCGAATATCAGAGTGAAGCTGATGATAAAAAAAAAAATATATATATACAGGTGAACTTGGATATGACGGACCACTGTACGACAGATTTTTGCATATGACGGACGATATGCTTGGTCCCAGTCCGATGCATATCAAGTATTTGTCATATGTATACAACAGATTTTTCATATGACGGACCAATTTTCCTGGTCCCATTGAGTCTGTCATATCCAAGTTCACCTGTATATATATATATATATATATATATATATATATATATATATATATATATATATATATATATATATATATATATATATATATACTATATATATATGTGTGTGTTCGTGTTTGTGTTTGTGTGTGTGTGTGTGTGTGAGAATGTATGTGTGTGGACATATTTATTTTCTAATCCCAAAGGTTGTGAAAATAGTTTGTTTTGTGTTTTTTTGCAAAAAAATGGGAAAATAAATCATTTGGTTTCTCTTTCAAATGGTCATGGAAAAATAAAATTATATTTTCTCTCCACAAAAAAAAAAAAAAAAGTTGTGAAAAAAAATAAAATGTCATCGGCCAGGATTTGAACCCGGATCTCCCGTGTCACAGTCAGCAGTGTAGAGCCAGGAACCAGGAACGTACAGAAAGTAAAGTTAACATACACAACATCCAATAAAACATAAACAAAGCAACCGAACCCAAAACAAAAAAGAACATTATAAACTACTACCAAAAAACAAACAGAAACTAAAAACGAAACAAAAATACAACACCCCAGTCACCAGAACATTTGGCTAGAAAGTCACAAAAACCACTATGAGACAACATAAAAAAATTGATGAATCCCCCATAAAATCACTGAAAAAAGTGAGACAACAATTACGATATTAATAAAGGTTGACCGATGGTCAACCTCTAAAAAGTGGTATATTTAGGTAAGGAGGTATATGATACACCGGTTTACAGCTTAGTATACAAGTTTAAGCGTGCTCTTGAGGGTGAAAGTTGTAACTAGTGACTTTGAAAAGTTCTTGGTGACCATTCCCTGTCATGATCCTCTTACTCAGGGAGGACTTTGACTGCAGAGAGAAACAAAGAGATTACTTAGGATTTTATGACACATAGAAATTTGTTTTATCTTCCTGAAACTTTGCATGAATAAAGAACAAACCATAGTTACCTTACAAACGACTTTTATTCATGGGATCATTTGTTATATTTTTACAGATTTTTAAAAGAATACTGCAATTCATATCATGGACACCTCGTTCTCCAAAATTGGTCTCTTTCTTTGTGCCTTTTATTCCTTCAGAAACGATGATAATGTAAGTAAACTTGATTGCTATTTGCACTTATGTGACAATCTATCCTCCAACTTAGCACTGACATATGATCAAGATGTTTTCCCTTACATACTATTGAAGTAAAGGGTACTAGCCCAGCCGGGCTAGGGACACAGAGTTTCCTCTAGCCCTGAGCTTCATCAGCCAGCCCCGGGCTATCGGGCTATGGTTAATGTCGAGCCCTGATATGCAAATGCTCCCATTATAAACTTAAGGTGTCTTATCAGATTAATTTGTAAATATTGAGCCACTTTGAGATGTTAACATATTTAAAACACTTCACTCTCACCCTTATTATCGGACCGTGACTCTCTAGACAATCACTGAGAAGAGCAAAATACCAAAAATCTCAGAACCTTACATGGACTTTCACACAGACAGGCAACGTTTTTGGTCTCTTTTTCTCCATATCAAATTTCACCATAACAAACTTGCTTAAACAAACATGTTGTTTATCATATGATTAGATTGGCTTGAAATTTGGTATATCAATAAAGTATTCCGAACAGAAAGGCTCTACTGTTTTTCAATATTGACTTTGTTCCTAAGTAATGCAATCTAGAAGTTAAAAAATACACTTTCCAGAAATATTACAAAAGAAAAGGTCATAAAATATGAACAGAGTAAAGATTTTTTTTTAAATGTTACACTGGACCCTCTGTATTGATTAACTCTCCACATTTATTTAATTTGATGGTTCTCAGTCTGTTATTGTTGACAGGAGCTCCGCCTGAAATCACTATATGAATGTTCTTTTCAGTTTTTCATCCGCCAAAATCTTAGACCCTGCTCAGAGGGGACATTTCGGATGATTTGTGTGTTCGTGATCAGACCTTTCTTCCTTTGCATAGACTATTTAGTCAAATAAAAACTGAGACAAACAAATCAACAACCTTGTGGAGAAAATAAAGATATCGTTCATTTGACTATCAATACATCTGCTGATGTGACAGGCATCCTGGGTGCCCTCAGGATGAATGGAACAACTCCACAAAACACATATCCAAAGATACTAACTGTGCATTTCCCATGAGTATTACTTACCGTAAATTCTTGCAAATCTCGGACATTTTTTTTATTAATTACGATTTTCGTCGGCTGATGGTGGCCGAAATTTACTGAAAATAGCGATCAAATGTCAGAAACCGTGGCCGAGATTCGTCGATATTATCAATTGAAACGAAAGCTACATGGCGATGGAACTGAAAATCGATTGCTAACTTCGTACACAAGAATACAATTTTCCCCCCAAAAACCCTTATTGTCCACCTACCTGACTTGTCGTTCCTCTGCTATATATACTATTAATTTGACTACCTTCTATGTCGTTTGCTTGTCTATTCTTTCTCTATTTGTCCTGAATTGACAGTCCCTTTTCCACCGAAGCTTGTGATTAATTTTATAATAGAATTCCACCGGAAGGGCAGGATTATGTAATAAAAATACTATCCTAGTACCTCATTAATTGGTTCAGTGAAAAGAGGGTACTCTTGTTATGATAGGAATTACTATAGGATCTTGGTTTACATGATGAAGACTTTGGGGCACCAACATCGTTTGTTTCTGTAAGATCGACGTTGACAGAGAAATTCCAAAACAATCTCTACTTGTTTCTTAACAGATTCTTCAAGAGAATAATAGAAATATTCATGACATTTTAAATGGTCAATATATTGTTACTAAGATAATTAAATTATAAACTCTACCCACTAATGGAAGTAAATATTTGCAGCTGACACCTATTAATTCTTACTTTGAGGTGCTGAATAGAAAAAGATAAGAGTTTGTGCAAATAGTACTCAATATTAATATTGGCCATAAAAGGCCGGCAGACTTCCTGAACAATGTTGTCTGAACAATGTTTACTCTTTTCGGCCTACCAGACCAGCAGACTTCCATTATTGTTCATTTTCTAATCATACTAATCATACCATTGCATAGGTATATGTGGTAGTAGGACTCTTTTGTCAGGAGGCTCAGTATCAATAGTTGGCTAGTTTCTTGACAGCCTCATAGCACCGCCACTTGTCGGGAATGTAGAAGGGCTCGAAGACGTGTGGTACAGGAGTGTCGTAGCCACACACCCGTTGTATAGGGGCCTCCAGACTCAGGAAGCACTCCGACTGCAGAGAAACACAAAGAGGAGATTACTAACGGTTTTATGAGACATAGAAATTAATTTGTTTTATCATCCTGAAACTTTGCATGAATAAAGAACCAACAATAGTTATGATCTTACAAACAACTTTCATTCATGGGATCATCGGCTTTGTTTTATTTTTACAGACTTTTAAAAGAATACTGCAATTCATATCATGAACATCTCATTCTCCAAAATTGGTCTCTTTCTTTGTGCCTTTTATCCCTTCAGAGATACTGCCACTGCCTGAAATACTATTCTGCTATAATGAAAGCATTTGTTGCTGGTATGTAGCAATTCTGGGAGAAGAATGAATTCGAAAATGTCTTTTATCCTTAACAAGAAGATAAAGAAAATGACAGGTTATGGAGTAAGTTTCTGAGCCACTGACTGTCATAGTTTGTGAAATGAGACTTTTAGCAGAAGATGGTAAAAATTTCACAAAAATTACAACGTAGGTACCATCAGAAATATATAACACCAGAAATGTCCAATAAGAATCAGTACAATTAGGCTGTTTTCAAAAAAACAGTGTGAAAGGAAAGATGAGATTTGAGAAATGGGAGTGAAAAATATATTTTTCTACCAACCATGACTGAAAAATGAATTATTCAAAAAAGTAGTCCTAGCAAGCATAATACAACAGGGCGAACAGGATAACACCAAAAGTTATTGTTGAGGATACATAAAGGTTTTAAGTTGAGTCAATACAACTTGATTGACTTTGTTTTTGCTGGTAGAATACAAAGTATTCTGTTTATATGAAATACACTCTCCCAATTGAAATACTGTGAAGTTCAAAATATTAACGTGGAAGTAATATTAGAGACTTTAACGAGTGGGTCCGATTCGCTAATATTACGATCCAGCAATATTTGTTCTATTTCGTACTCAAAATTTGTATCTAGTCACAATTACACATGGTCAGTTAATAACCATACATACATACATAGATACACGTACATGCGTGTTGTGATATATAAATGTGTCACTACTCAGATGGCACTTTTGGAGATGGTTCACATGCGAATATTACGACCCGCAATTATGGAAAAACGGATCGATTTGCCATACATAAACTCGCTAATATTTCAAACTTTACAGTATGTAAATCTTAGGGTCTCCTTCATATTAAGGTTGATGTTTGACAACTGTTGCAGTCAAGGGCCTGGTCACAGAAAGTTTCATTTTTATATCGCATTCTTCTTTTAATAATACATTTTGTTAAAAAGCCAGGAGTCAATGGGTAAGGTAAAATAAAGCAAAGTTTTCTTTTAATTTCTTTTTTCATATTTTATTTCCCCTGAAATCATGTAGAAAGTAACAAGAGGGACGCCTGTGTCATCAGCGTGTAGACGGCATCGTTCAATTGCTTGGCCTTAGCTTTCTTTAATTTTTAGTTCTTTTCGAGTTTTTAGGTGTGGGGCGATCTTTTAAATTTTTTTTTTATTAATTTCGAATTGCACACATACGCAACAGGATTTTTATTCTCCATAGCATGTTATATCACAGTGTTTCATATTGTATTGAGAGGAAAATTAACACAGTTATAGATATGCTTGTATTTAGCATGTCTTTACCATGAAAAATGAGTTATTTCAGAATATATACCAACTATTTCTAGTATGTATATCTGCTCTAAGGTCTGTGATGAATGAACTCCACCTATTCTTGAATATAACAAGATTGTCTTGTACAACATCTTTTGATTTGATTATGTTTAAGTCTTTGAGTAAACACTTTTCAACATCTGAGATCACCCTCTTTCCTTTTCTGATAGATAACATCATTAACACTGATTATTAATAAGTGGATCTTTTAAAAGTTAACAAATCTTTTGTCATGGTCTGAGTAGTATGTTTTTTATTGTTACGGCAATGTTTGTGAGTGTGATGTTTGTGTAAATGCGGTCAATTTGTTTTATTTTTAGTTGATGGGTCTTGTATTATTTGCTGTAGGTTTAGGGCCGAGCACAAACTCCCCAAATTATGAACAAAACACTAAAAAGTTCATTAATACAACCCCATCAAACTCATTTTAAACCACACCGAGGGCAGGAGCTAGAAATATGCACATGTGATCCTGATGTACTTAGTATCTATGTTCATTTCTTCATCTCTTTTTTTGTTCTTTTTTTATAAAAGACCAATTTCTAATTGTATGATTGAATTGGTCCTTATATCCTTGTATTATCTCTTAACTCTTATTTTAGTGGGTGGCATCTTTATCTTTGCATAGTTATGTTCTAGTGGGACTCTTGTAATGACAAACACCTATGTAAATTATAATCTCAAATTTATTTCATTGTATTGTGGCAGGATTGGATGATATAGGGGAAATTCCAGCACTGTGACATCAATTGTAGTGACCAGAATTGATGATTGTAATTTCTTTGGGGCATCCTGCTTTTCAAGGGAGACCACGATATACTCAGATTACAAACATGTACTTACTTATTGCAAAAAGTATTTCTGTCTCTTATTCTTTTTGGTTCTCTGCAGATTCATGCATTATATATATATATATATATATATATATATATATATATATATATATATATATATATATATATATATATATATATATATATATATATATATATATAGTTTGTTATTGATTTTCCTTTGAAGGTGATCATTTTAACAGGGGTAAACATCTGCGTCAAAAATAAGTTATTCAACATTAAAAAAGATTGGGCAGAACTCCGGTGAGTGTGAAAGTAATCTCGTTTGTAAGAACGAGATCCCATCACTTGTCTAGGTCAGCCCCCATTCCTGCCACCTGAGGATAGGGCAGGGGTAATAAACATGCATTAATATCAACTTAAAGCCCATATTAGTTAAGACAAAATCTAAAGACCCCCCTGGTGTGCTCCCAGGTTGGTGATATGTTCAGATATTCTTACCTTTCATCTCTCTTCCAGAGACTTGAGTAGTATTGTTGTCTGTTGTTCATTGTTTTGCAAACTTCTCATAATGTCTGATAACGTGAACACTATTCGCACTCACTAATGTCATAATGTAACAGTGTAACGATGTCCCACAAACACTAG
>OZ012684.1:33483609-33503609 GCA_963942565.1 Maea johnstoni
TTGGGGGGTCTTTAACTATTTAAACTAGTATGGCAAGTAAAAGTGGACGAAAAAACATTTTTGAATATTTATAATCAATAATGAATATTCATAATTCAATATTTATAATTAATTATGAATATTTATGAATGAATTACAAATATCCATAATTCATTTATGGATATTCATAATTCATTTTTGAATATTTATTATCTATTTTTGGATATTCAAAGTTATAGATATTCAAAAATGAATTATGAATATTCAAAAATGAATTTTGAATATTCATAATCCGGTAGTATTTATGAATATTCAGAAATGAAATTTAGATATTCATAATTCATTTTTAAATATTCCTTGTTCAATTTTGAATATTGATAATTCATTTACAAATATTTACAGTTCATAAGGGAATATTCATAAGTAAACTAAATTACGGAACTTGCTCTGAAAATGTCTCCCTGACAAAGAATTTCTAATACTCCTACCTAGGAAAAGTAGGTATTAAGAACTCATTCAAGATGAAAAAGTGAATCTCTAGCTGAGCTGAGTCCCCCATTGCAAACACATCTTTTGGGAAATGTGTCCCTTGACCCAAACCTTGTGGTCAAGACAGCTAAACTTTAAACTTGTGTAAGATTTTTCAGTTCTCTTTCACAATTATATAGTCCTGGATTTTGCAGCGAACTTTTATCAGTATTTAAAATGTTAAAGTAAAAACCTTTTCTTACTACAATACTGATAGATATTAAAGTACTGGCTTTTACAGCTTTATCTAGCCTAAACTAGAATCCAGAACTTCTCATTAAGTTCAGGCTTACCCCAGGTAATAGCAGCTTGCAACACAGCCAGTAGCGCAGCTAGTAGCAGCTATGACTTTTTGAAATACAAGTATCAGGCAAGCGCAGCTTATTCCAGCCTTTTCATGTGTAAGGTAGCTTGGACAAGTTTGTACCTACTAGGTAGTATTAGCTGAAGAAAAAACAAGCTTTATCCAAGATGAAAAGCTTTTACTCTAGCTGATACATCCTCACTTATACTAGTAAATATCAGAATCTGGCTAAGAGCTTGGATCTGGAATGGTAAGGGAGGTCACGAGTAATTGGTTTACTTTCTATTCTAATGTTGTTATCATTACTATTTCTCCGTTAAATGTTTTCAGAAATACATTTCATAATGAACAAGAGAGACGCCAGTGGCGTCAAGAGTTTGTACTGTGCTTGATGTCGTTTAATTGATGGACTTTCTTAATTTTTCGTGGTTTTGTTATTTTGTATTTGTTAATTTTTAATTTTTTAACCTTTTTGTTTTAGCAAATTTATAATTTTGGTAAATCTTGTTGTTGGCTGTTTGGGTTTTGTTTTATTGCGGTTAATTGTGTTTCTTAAATGTTGGGAGTTTATCAGAAGTTGATGAAAATTTGGTCGTGGCCTAAGTAATATGTTTTTATTACTCCAACTTGTTGGAAGTCTGTAATGTTGGTGTACAAGTGGTCTATTATAGTGTTATACTTTGTGGTTGGGTTTGAGATCAGTTGGTTTGTTTTTAAGTCCGTGCATAAGCTTTAGTTTAAAGCATTGAACATCATTACCGTAATTTCGCGTGTATAAGACGCACCCGTATAGAAAACGCACCCCTTGTTCAGGCCTTTAAAATGATGTATAGACCTTAGCTTTGTGTATAGTGTGCACCCCCTTTTTGGAAATTTTGTGGGAAATCAACTTCTCACGAATAACGCTAGAATACACATTTCGAAAGCGTCCTTTATCACAAATAAAACCAATAGCAACATCTGTGTCGTTAGCGATTTTTCGAAACACAAATGAAAGAAATGGGGGCCACCTTATGTTACAAACTGAATTGGATTGGGACGTTGATTGTAATTAGAAGTCACTATGCTACCCCATAGACGATAGGGGTTCGTTACATTCAAGAAGTGTATTGTAATCAGTGTGCCTATAACAGAACCGGCTGGACAGGACCTGATACTAGACAAACAATTCACTATCATGGTGTCTACTGCTAGGTAGAACTAATAAGGTGGTACTGCTGAAGTTTAACCGTTAAAGACGTGCTAAACACGTTTTAAACTCAATTGAAATGAAAACATACCAGAGCCTTAATTCTGATACGGTTATGGTAATCAGGCGCGGATCTACACCGGTTCACATTGATGCATGCGCATCGCTCAATCTCCGAAGTGCATCGTTTCATATCAAAGTGCAGATTTATAGGTCCAAAATCACCATTTGTTGCATTTGTTTAGGAAGCAGTGCTAATTTAACCTTGGGGTAGATTTTTACGCAACGGTTTGTCTGTGTCTGTAGAGCAGGAACTAAATTTGTATAATCATCTAGATCAGCGAGCATAGGCTGATAGGGACCATCAGTTTCTTATCAGCTTTTGATGAGCACAACATACTCGGTGAGGATGCAAACCAGGTTGTAACGTTGTTCGTGCACGCTCTTAGATGCATCTTCTGATATCAAAGTGTATCGCTCAGATATATAAATCCAGATTGGTTAGTCGCACGGCTGTCTGATATCAAAGTGCCTGTAAAACAAACCTCCTGCCTCAAACTATTAACTTATTTATCATACCCACGTACACAGGTAGAATTAGACCAATTAATATTTCACACACTCAGGGGTTCAGTTTGGGAAGATGATCATCAGCATCCCTTGCACGAAATCAAAAACACTTCAACTTTTTGTTAATGTTTAAGTGTTAATCACAAAACAATACTTAGTATTCAATTCGCCTTCAGCTGTGATTCTATTTTCATAAAACGCTTGCATCTATCTGACTATCCAACGTCACGAGAAACTGTAAGCATCCATTCTTTTAACTATGCATATATCAACATGAACATGGCGCATGAGGAGAACAACCCACAGTGACCTGAACTGCTGCGATTTACATGGAATATGAAGGCGGATGTCATAAAGATAATGCAAAGTACATATTCCTGCCGGGAGGAGAAGAGAGACGATCTTCGCCTATGTTGCCCGCTCTGGGCATACCAGTATCACTAGTTTAACTTGTGTTCACCTAGAGTAAGACAGGGTTCATCAACCTTACTCAAGAATATATAACATATACAGTACGATTTTTGTAAAAAGATTTGGGCGAGGCGCTTACCTGTAGGCTATGTTCAACAAAAGTTGTTCGCCACATTACACACTAACTTTTGACGTTCAAGGCTGCCTTTCTGTGTAGTGCATAGAATAGTCCTCGCTGTACGCATCCATGTCTTGTTTGCACTCAGAAATAACACAGTGGCAGTTGATCATCAACATATCAGATATAGAATGAGCATTGGATAGAAGTTTCTGAATCCTATATTTATCATTATACATATATATATATAAATATATATATATATATACTGTAGAACACGAAATTCACGCGTGTCCCAAGTATAGCGAATTTGGGAGTTTTGCGTCATAGCGTATCTTTATATTAGCGTCTCTGTACCGTAGCAGCCGCCGCTGACAGCGCCATCTGTCGCAAAAAAGACGAACTAATTTAAGCAGAGAATGCTTGCTGATCGGCAGTTTGATTGAGCATTCTCTCAAAAGAGGGCGCCCGTAATTACATCATTTGGCGGAGTCCAGGTTGACAGAAGCCACACTACTGAGCTCTTGATCTAATGCTGCCAGAGTGAAGCAACCAGATGGACTTTCTAAATTTAGCATTTGTTTGTGTGTAAACAGGGCCGCCAGAACAATAGCTGGGCACCTATCCTTCTGGTTGCTATGTGCAACACTCACTCAGTATTCTGGCTTCTGTCAACCTGGACTGTGACTTTTAAATACTAGTACTGTAACTTTTAACATCATTTAATGCTAGATTTTAAACATTTTTATCAAAATGCTTGCCTGGCTGAAAGGAGCTAAGCCTACCAAGGAGAGATATGAATTGTGCAGACCGCTCAGTTGCTGAAACTTTAAAACAGTCAGGGTCAGCTGGCAACAATCATTACTCAGCTGAGCAACGGACTATGCCCACCAGAATGGAAAAAAAATCTATCAACAAAATAATGAAAAGTTTCTAGCAAGGGCTATTCCAGGAAAAAGGGGCAGGAATGCAGGGTTTTGTGAAACACCCATCCAAAGATACTGTACTGTAACTTTCAACATCATTCAAAGCTAGATTTTTCATTATGTCTTTTGCTTCCTAAGACCAGAAAAACACAAAAAGGAATGGTTCAAGAAGGGCTACGTATGCATCATGTTTGTACTAGTGGCGCCATCTAGCGGTCACCACGAAAACGAAAATGGCGTCTCCTGAAATGCCTGTGCTAAAGGCATGCTAAAGGTGCCATTTGTTGTTGTTTTTTTATTTCAAAATGGAATGTTTATTAATGGAATCATGAGCTAGTCCACAAGCCCAGAAACCGATTTTGAAAAAGGGTTTCAGCAGGGCTACATATCTTCTATTAGAGTTACTAGTGGCGCTATCTAGCAGCCATCACTAAAACGAAAATAGCGGCTGCACAAGAAGAATTGACGTCAGCGCCACCAGTGGCTAAAAAAAAAAGACAAACTACAGCGTTTTTATATATAGCGAAGCGGCACCAGACGCTAAGTACGCTATATATAAACACACGCGGAAATTTCGTGTTCTACAGTATATATATATATATATAAATATATAAATATATATATATATATATATATATATATATATATATATATATATATATATATATATATATATATATATATATATAAATATGTATGTGTGTGTGTGTGTGTGTGACCAGATTTCGGGCAAAATGACACCCATTTGTGGATATAAAGGACATCATTTCTATATTTTAGATGGTGTATAGGTCAGTTTTCGAGGCTGGATCCGTCCCTGGTAATGGCATTGCAACCCTGTTGACACTCCTGCACCCAAGCAAACAGTTTTCCTCCAATCCAATTTGGGTTATCGATTTCGTATCTCGGCGTGTAGCCTGGGAACTATGTAATACATTCCAGTTTTCTAGCTTTGTGTATAAGACGCACCCCCGATTTGAGGTTAAAAATTTATGTTCAAAAGTGCGTCTTATACACGCGAATTTACGGTATTTCCCCTGGCAACTTTGTACTCATATGTGTTAGGAAATAAAATGGGGAGGTGTATTGCTAAATTTGATGTTTCTTTTTCAGGATATATAGTGACCTTTTCTCTACTGCATACCTAGAAAGAGAAATGAAGAAGAAATGAGAATTCAAGCTGGTCTGCATATTGTAATTTATCACTTTTGCATTACATCATGATCCTTGGCGCTCATAGATGAGGATCTCATCTATTCAGGTAGGTACTCATATTGAGATCGGGAGGCGATAAGTTGGTGAAATCTGAAGGAATCGGCAAGGTACCATGAAAAATGGACTGATTGACGTGGTCAACATGTCATCATCGATGCGTGTTGCCAAATATCTCGAAATTTTTTGGATTTTCCGAAACCAAAAGATCTTAAAAATCTAGATACTTGGCTTGTTAATTCTTTTGGTTTTGGAATTTTTAAGCCAGCAATGGCCACAAACCAAAGCTTTGAAATTAGGGTTCAAATTTTGTGAAACCCAATTTCAAAATGGCGGACCATGTCACGTTGGACGATCGAAGCGTCCATAAAAATCGCTGAACTTTTATTTTTTTTCACGGTAACTAAACAACAACAAAGGTAAGGTTATGAATATATATTTAATGGGTCTACCGAAAATCAGACACCTACTTCTCATATTTTCACCCCCAGAGCCGTCAGTATTTTGTATGTTGTTAGCCATCTTTTCCTACTATAGTTGTAGTAAAAATACTATAATTCGTCAGCTCTGTGACGTTTTTCCACGCCCCCTAAATCTGATTGGTTGATAGGTGATTGTTTACTATTCATATCATAATGAGGGAACTTTTTTTCCCACGGTTTTAGGTCAAAATTTTCAGGAAAATAAACACAAAATAACAAAAATAACAGTTTATTACGAATAAAATAAGGGGTCATATGTAAAGTTTGGGCAAGAATTGACGGAGAAACCAATCAGAAGTGATTGGGTCTATTTTCTGGTGAAGAATTCAATGAGTGCTGAAATCGCGATTCAAAAATTTACTACGGTTTTTTCAAAGTTCATTTTTTTACGATTGTGGGGCACAAAGAAATTCCACAAATGGGCAGGATGTATATTATTTAGAGTCTGTCTTCTTTAAGTTTCGGTTTTAGTGGCGAAATTAACAAGTAAATTGAGAATTTCGCCAGGGTTCATAAATCAACCATGAAAAAAGCTGTTTTTCCTGGGGTTTTCCAAAGTCGCCAATTTCTTTCAAAAATTACAAACATAAGAAGCAAGTTATGATGATAGGGTAAAAGCCCTATCTCTTGTGAACATTTTAATGTGTCATTAGTGAATTTTGACCCAGAAACGGCAGCGTGACAATTTTCTGAAAATTGTATGTTTTTTGTGTGAAATGCGCACAGCATAGCAATGTTCAAAAATCAACTTCTGGTTGTAGCGAATTGCCGTTTTTTCGCTTCCAACCTGAAGTTGGATTAAAAAAATGATTGACATAGATAGATGAGGATCTCATCTATCCAGGTAGGTACTCATGTTGGGATCGGGGGACGATAAGTTGGTCAAATCTAAATGAATCGGTGAGGTACCATGAAAAATGGACTGATCGCCATGGTCAACACGTCATCACCGATGCGTGTTGGCAAGTATCTCCAAATTTTTTGGATTTTCCAAAACCAAAAGAATTGGCTTGGCTTGTTAATTCTTTTGGTTTTGGAATTATTAAGCCAGCGATGGCCACAAACCAAAACTTTGAAATCGGGGTTTAAATTTCGTGAAACTCAATTTCAAAATGGCGGACCGTGTCGTATCGGCAATGTAAACATTTCCCGGGAAACCACAACGATAACGAGGGAAATCCCTCATACACACAAAAGGGAAACCCCAAACTCATGAAAATACCTACATGCCGAGGAAACACCGCCACGGAGAAATCCCTAAAAGCACGTGACATCCAAATATGGCACTCCAACAACGTCACAACAGCGGCGAACAAAAACAAAAAGCGCTACAAAACATAATCCCATATAAACATACAAACAAACTGAAGAAACCCACACAAACTGGCGCACAAAACGTCCCCAAATAAAAAGAAACAAAAAAACAACCACAACAACCAACACGACACAAAACAACAACCACAATAAACATGCTACGAGCGCAATCACCAACCTAATTAAATATGCAAGCGCCCCAACATACACATGCTAATTAATTATGCATGCGACCAGACAAGCACATGCGCACTAAAAACTACGTCACAACATCGGCGAACAACATCGGCGAACAAACAAAACACATTCGCACGAAACGTAAACCCACAGTCAACACACACACAAACACACCCAGACCACAAAAAAAAAAAAAACATCAAACGAACCACAAACACCAAAACGAAATTAACACAAAACAACCACAGTGATATATGCCAAAAATAACAAGATCAAACAACTACTACGAGCGCAGCACAAAGACCTAATTAAAAATGCAAGCGCCTCACCAAACACATGCTAATTAATCATGCATGCAACGAGACAGGCACATGCGCACTAAAATCTGACACGCGCACGCGCAATATGAAACACTTCCGGGTCACAAAATCCCAACCCACTTCTGAGTACACAATGAAAACTCAGAACCCAAAAACAAACACAAATTACACCACGAAAAAAAAAATATATGAAACAGAACCAAAAAATATTCAAAAAGAAACACATAAAAATACAAAACAAGAGAGACGCCAATGGCACCAAAATTTTGTTATACTTCTTAATTTTTTTATTTTTCGTATTTGGTAATTTTATGACGCTTTGGTTTTAGGTATTTGGTAAATAGTAAATTGTTTGTTATTGTTTTTTTTGTTCTAGTGTTTCTGTTAATTTTATGTTGCTAGGCCTCCTATTTTTTGATATTTATTTAGTGTTTTGTTGTCTTTTTAATTTATGTTATAAATATCTAATATTGTTTTTTTCAGATCTTCCGCACTGTATAAAAATTTGATCATGGTCCGAATAGTAGGTTTTTAGAACACCAGCTGACTTGTAGCTATTTAGGTTGGTGTAAATGTGGTCTATAGCAGTGTTATATTTGGTCGTAGGTTTCTTTACAAGCTGTTAGGTTTTCAAATCTCTGCATAAGTTTTCTATTGTCTTCTGGTTTTTACCTTGAATGTTAATGTTGAAATCGCCCACTATAACTTTGCTTTCTTCGGTTTGTGTGGCTGGTAAAATACCCTCTATGTTATCCTAAACCTTAGAAAGTTATGATCAAGATCGGTCTCACTTCGCGACAAATATGCATACTTAACACGTCCTGAAACATTAGAGGCAAAAATCAAGTGTTAGCTTCACTGCCTGAAAAGATTTCAATTATAATTGGAAAATTAGCAAAACAAGTGATACCCAAAGAGAAAAATATTGGCTAGATCGCGTTACAACAGGGCTTTTAACCTTCAAGTTGGAAAACGAAACTTTATCTTATCTGATATAGTAATTTGATTTTAGAGCATGTATTGCATGCTAGCCCCAAAAACCAAAATTTTGCTAGGAAACTTTTGAAAACAAATACAATGGATCCTGCCTACAATGAACGCTCACGGGTAATAAATGGGTGCTCAATGTACGCAGGCGCTTTAAGAATCCAGATAGGGCCCCGTTGAAAGAGGTACTGGGAGGACAGTATAATTACAGAGAAGGGGGAAGGCAAGTGTTGCGGCAAGGCGCTAAAGGCCGCAGGAGGAATAGAAAGTGGCAGTGTAGTAAGGATCCGTGCGCCCAAAAAGTGAGTGGCGGGCGCACGGATCCAAGCCCAAAGTACAGGTGGAAGGTGCATGGATAGGGCACTGATGATCACGTGGGGACGTGTGAAAGGGCAGATAGAAGGTAGATGGGTGGGAGTTGCATAAAGTAATGCCTTATAGTTAAGTGCTGAACTCATGTCAGGAGTACCACATAAGCCATCAGCGCGGGCTCACGTGGGAACAAGGACCAATCAGGGCTCTCGCATCGATTACATTACTGAGACACCTTATCTCCACCACCAGCTGGGGGTGCCCAAAGCACCAATTTCTGGCCTATTAGCGGCTATTAGTTGAAATTAGTTGAGGCTTGCATGTTCATGTTGACCGGCTGGTTTCGAATCCACTTGTGTTTGGTGATCTAAGGTAAAGTCATGTGCAGCAAGTGTGCATGCAAGTGTCCTTCATCAACAGATATAAATTAATACTTACACCCATTAAACTTCATAGATCTCAATTTTTTTGCATTACTTGCATCCATTAAATTATATATTTTCTCGAAGAAATTCCTAACTTCACAACTGTGGAAATGTTTATTATAATAAATCAAAGATAAAAGATTGTTTTTAGTCTAAGCCCAACATAAAGTCATCGGCCCTTATAGCGAACAGCAATTCAGGCAGACGTCTTTTCTGGGATCAACGGTTTTGACCAACAATTCATTTTAGCAAAGTTAAGTAAAAAAAATAATAGAAATAAAGCCACCGTTATTTTGAGTATGAAATATTTCTAAGTACCACACGAAGCACTGGGCGGGTGGAAAAAAAATTGCACGATCGAGAGATGGAATCGAACCCGCGACCCTAGGATCGGGAGTCGACTGGGCTATCAATCAGGCTATTCCTTCTATTGTGTGAGACGGAGTGAAAAGAGAACCATATTGATGAAATCCCGTAACTCTATTTGGGATCGTTCCTAGTATTCCGAGTCATTCTTGTCATTTACGTGACTGACAACCGTAGTAGATCTTTGTTAGGAACATGTACCACTAAGCCACTTTTATCAATGACCCCACACATTTACATACGGCCCGAAACTGATTATGACCTACCTTCGTCACCTTTGGTAAATAACCAAATCAAATATGGCGCCTGTTGTCTAACTAGTGCCAGACGGCTCGCCATCACCCGAATGTCGTTAGAACCCAATAAGGAGCGCCAAAATAGCTGAAAATTTGTTTTTGATCTTTTAATCTAATGCCTTTTCAAATAAATAAACAATAATAACTATATCAATACGCCTTTACATGTCGTTAACTTTGTGGCATCGCCAGTTTCGCAATCCAATTTTCCTAGTGCTATGAACTTGCTATTCTGAGGTTCAATTAGTTACATCTGCTGCCGTTTCACTTTTGGGGGCGCTTCGCGCTGCATGAACATTTGCGTCCAGGTTCTGAGTAGTTGGAGCTCGGTTGAAATAGAAACAAAAACAAGGGGATTTGGAGAAACATTATCATTTCATTGCAAAACATACTATGTCTTTACCCCACCTTTTTCATATAGCTAGAAACATCACAGGTTCAGCTTTTGTAAAATATATCTTATCAAAACAGTTAATCTTATGAATCCCATTTGTTCTTAATTTAAGTGAAAAGTTTCAAATCAGTGCAGAATATTCAATGTAGACAGGTTAAATGTGGCCCTCGGGAACAAAGGAGTGTGCCAAGACGAGAAAAAATGTTCAATGTACGCAAGTGTTCAAAGTATACAGGTGATGAAAATCAAAAGAAAAAGGACAATTTGGACATTTACAAAAATAAACTACATAGAAATAGCTTCAAAGTTAAATTTCAAATAAATTTTAAATAAAAACTAAATAAAAGTTTGAAAAAAAAGGACTAGAAATTTCGAAAGAAACCACACTACTAAAAATAAAAAGGAAAAATCAAAAATTAGAAGCGTGCTACAGCTCACGGGTACTAAATGGGTGCTCAATGTACGCAGGCGCTTTAAGAATCCAGGTTCTGAGTAGTTGGAGCTCGGTTGAAATAGAAACAAAAACATGGGGAATTGGAGAAACATTATCATTTCAGTGCAAATTATACTATGTCTTTACCCCACCTTTTTCATATAGCTAAAAACTTCACAGGTTCAGCTTTTGTAAAATATCCCTTATCAAAACAGTTAATCTTATGAATCCCATTTGTTCCACCAACCAAAGGGGAGTTGGCTCCCGCTCTGGTTTATAAATACAGTACAACCAATTTGCTGCAACAATTATAACTGAACCCAACAGATCCACTCCCCATTCAAGGTGGCTGGTGACACACCACACACGATCCATACGCCGAAAGCAGATTTGCAACTAAAATTTTAAAACAAATCTGGAATCGACGTAGAGGCCCTGCTCACTACAACACCGCTTCAAAATAAATATACAGAAAAAAAACTACTTGTTTCGAAAAGTTACAAATTTGGAAAAGTTCTAACCAGTGGCAAATTTAATAACACAACCAAGAAACGGTAAAACTCCTATTTAAAGAAACTATAAATTCCACGATTAAACCATGTCAGAAAGAAAAAAAAACTCAATAAAACAGAATATACAGAATAGATATTTTTGAAATTTAAACTATATCAACTTGAAAGAGAAATACGAAAGGCAGAAGCATGCTAAAGTGCGTGGGCAGGGTTAAAAATGAGGGCCAGTCTAACATAAACCCATACAACAATCAAAGACAACAAAGACGATATATAAATTAATTATCAACTCAAATTTATTTATAAACAATGACGAAAAGTAAGCTTAAACAGCATGGTAACATCATAGAAATACCCAGACACAGCGCGCCAGCATACCACGTGACTATAAGGTATTCCCCAGGAAAACCCCAACGACGTCATACACACACACGACCGCATCACAACCAACCACAAAAGTAGAACCCACAGACTCAATTACAATAAAGAATACAACACTCGCACAACAACACACAACAAAAATAACCCACAAACAACAAAAATATACATCAAACACATATATTCCTACGCATACGATCGACAAGACACGCATAACTTAAACAACCATATCCATACGCACACGACCGCCAAGCATGTGCCTTAGAAAGAATGCAAGCATCGCCATTCATATGCACGACCGCTTCACAAACCCTCCACCAAGAAAGAGAACCCAACAACTCAATAAGAAACAACAAAACAAAACCCTCCTATCGCACACTAACATCAAAGAAAAATGAAAACAATATAAAGAAATCACTAGAAACAAAAAAGAAACATTTAACTACAAAACCCTGAAAAACGGTAAAAAGAAATTCATACGCACTCGATCGCTTAGGCGCTCGCACAACAAACTTCCTGATTAACTATGCGATCTTCACGCGCATGCGCAATAAACCTTAATATATGCAACAACACGCGCATGCGCAAAAGAAATAGGTCACGCTGAACTGCTAAGCAACGAGGTCACAGGCGAAACATAGATTCTGAAACCGTCGTGAAATTAAAGATCACGAAAATAGACGATTAAAAAGAGGTCAAGAAAAAACAGAAAATTGCCAAAAACAACTTACTTCCCATATTTAACACCTATAAAAACGAAAAAAAAAAACCAAGAAAAATAGGACACACATATGAGAACATTCGCACACAAAATTGCAAACACATGTAGCAGACTACATTTATGAGCATGTAATGACTAGAGAGATTTGTAAGTATATACTTACAAACTCTAAAAAACACAAAAATAAGGAAATCCACCAAGCCATTTAAGAGAACATTCACACAAACATACAGAAAAAATACCCGCAGACAAAAAATAAGCGTGGGATGACATTAGAGATTTGTAAGTAAACTTACAAACTCTAAAAAAATATCGCCACTGCACCTATCAGAATTTGCACTAAGTTGGGCTGGCACCAGGAGTAGTCATGTAACATAAGGTCTTACGATACTTTTAGAAATCTCAGTTTAATTTTCCTGAAATTTTGCATAAGGAAAGAACATAATACAGTGATCTGAAAAACAACTTAAAATCATGGGGTCATCAATTTAGTTTTTTTCACAGATTTTTGAAAAATTAATGCAATATGTGTCACAAACATCACTTTCTCCAAAATTGGTGTCTTTCTTTGCTAGATTTATCCCTTCAGAGATATTGACACTGCCTGAAATACTGTTCTGCCTTGTTGGAATTATTTTTCTTCTGTTATAAAGGAATTATTTGGCAAAATCAAGGAATTCGAGGAACAAGTTAATAACCCAAAATTGATATGAGTCAGAATTGCCTAGTTTAATTTTCAACAATTTTTGTCTACACCATCTGCAGAATGCTCTTTATAAGAAGACATAAAGAAAATGATAGGTCATTGCATTAGTTTTCGTACCACAGATGGTCAAAGTTTGTGAAATACCGGAAATTCTCGGAAATCTCGGCCGCCCTAGGAAACTCGGCCACTATAATTCATTTACAAAATAATTACTGGGGAATTTCGTCCACCCCCGATTCATCCAAGGACACATTTCACCAAAAGTCGGCCACCAAGTAAATTTCGTAGCACTGGCCCTGCCCGGTCTGCATGGCCGCCGCCATGTTGGGTAACTTCTATTAATCAAGAAGTTATCCAACATGTTTGGCGAAATAACTTGAGAATAGGTGAAATAAATATCTCACCTATTCTCACATGTCTTTCTTTGTCAGATTGACAAAGAAAAACATTAATATTATTCATTAAAGAGGAAGTGATCTGTAGAAAAACGATCTTTTGAGCTGTTGACACCGGCTCGCAGCTACTTAATTGAGCACTTTCAGTTTTATTTACGTTCTCTATTCCTTTATCCCTGACATCCTAAAGTCAATAAAGTTGATATTTACATTAAATGGATGTCAGGGAATAGGAATATCTACTTTATTTTCCAAAATGAATTAATTCTATATGAGAAACGATCATTTTAAAACAAGTGCGAAGCAAATTTCTTCACACTTTTTTCAAGCCGCCATTTTGAAAAATCGGCATTTTGGTATTTTTCGCGGTCTCCTCGCCGCACTTTACACAATAAAAAGAAATACTTTTAGTTGATAGATTTTCATAATTCTTTTATTTTCTTGAAGCCAGGAAAGAGATCTATTAGATTACATCGTTCTAGAAATTATTCATTGTGCGGTTTATAGGAGAGAGACTTGATAGTAAACAGGTCCAATGTCTACGGCTAATAGATTGTGGAATCGAATTCGCCGTAAACAGTGCCTGACAACGTTGTTGGCCATCATGTTTAAAGCCTTCGAAAAAGGCTATAACTGATGGTACAACACAAAATAAAGACACCATAAGGAGGATAACAAGGTAGGCAATCGATATATGTTTTTAATTATCTTTTTATTGTAGATTTTTACTGCTCAGGGAATTTTATCTCTGTGTTGTTTGGCCTGAAAGTTGGCGAACTGCAAGTGACAAAATGGCGGCCACAAATCAACACTTGCTTTTTGTGTTCAATCGTTGATTTGTGGTGCAAAACATGATCGTTTCTAAATACAAATTACATGTATCGATTGAGGAGGTTGAAATTATATTAGATATCAATGTTTTACTTTTGATGTTTTTGATTTTCATTTGTTTATAGCGCTCTGACATTGAGTTCCATCTACATGTATAGCTTTCGTTTCAATTAATAATATCGACGAATCTCGGCCACGGTGTCTGACATTTGATCGCTATTTTCAGTAAATTAAGGCCACCATCAGCCAACGAAAATCGTAATTAATAAAAAGTGTCCGAGATTTCCGAGAATTTACGGTAGGACTTTTTGGGGGCAAATTTTCATGAAAATGTTAGAAAAGAGTTACTCAATTGTTACCGTACATGCCCATCCTTATATAAGATATTGTTGAGCAAGGGAATCCCATTTTAAACACATGAATTATCACACATTATTCCTTAAAACGTGTCAAAACATCAAATTCAATGAATATGGAAGTCACTCTAGCCAAAAACAAAAAAACTCCTAAGATACTATTTATAATAGGCAGGTATAACCAGAATTGGAACATATTCAATAAAAATCAATTTCTTTTCAATTTGTCCAGTGATGTCAGGTAAATTGTAATAAATTATTTTAGTTTGTCCAATACCCAATGGGTATCACTGGTATAGAGTATCGTAAGACCTTAACTACTGCTCTATTCACTCTTTAGGAACTGGAGTGTGCACATGCTCTGGCAACTTTGAACATCACTCACTTAATTAAGTAATTCTGAAACATCATTAGAGGAACATCAACTTCAAATTAAATATTTCTCAAAATGTTTCTTTCTTAACAAGATTTGTCCATATGTGTGAGACCATGTGTTCACTCCAAACATGACCAAGTAAACTATCACAAGTCCATTCAAATCAGCTTGTGGCACTTACTAAATGTAGTTAAGTTTCTAGGAAATACTGGTATTTTCCTAGCATACTCAAAGGCATTCCTAAGATATATTCCCAGCTACATTTTGTAAGTATGCAGGGGTCCAGTTACACACTAGCCCGATAGCCCGAGGCTACAGAAAATTGTTTCGGGCTATAATAATATTTGCCTTTGTAGCCTGGCTGGCTACAAGAAAAGATTGACATTTTTAGGTCATGCTCTAAGGAATAACAATACTATAAGCAGTGTGTGTGTGTATATATATATACATATATATATATATATATATATATATATATATATATATATATATATATATATATATATATATATATATATATATATATATATATATATATATATAAATATATATGAACAGGGTTATTGCTTACCTTTGTGATTGTCTCAACGTCCCAAGGGAGTATTGTTCTCAGATCTATGAGTTCACAGGAGACATTGAGCTTCTCCTGAGCCATGCTGGCCACCTCTCTCATCACATGCACCTGTGTGCCCCATGCCACCAGCGTTATGTCACTCCCTGAAATATACAACACAATGCACAATGATGTACAACAAGGAATACCAGTTATGAAACACTTATTTAACCCAATAATGCCTCAAGATCTCCTTCACAAGGGTAGTCTGGACCAATGATATTTTTGGAAATGATTTTGGAGTTAATCATTGTTTTACTAACTATTTGAATGATTTTGGAGTCAATTTGTTTTACTAACTATTTGAGTACTGATGAATATTTATCCTACAAATAATATCACAAGTATGCCTTTGGCAAAGAGGTATCACCAAGATGGTCAGGCCTTCTTTAAGCCTTACAGGCAGGAATGGGTAAACCTGTATCATTTTTTTTTATAAGGGGTTCGCCACCCTTTTATTTAAAGGTGGCTCAGACATGTAAGAAGGAGAGCTTTTTTGTATATGCAGGCGACACAGATAGCATGAACGATGATATGAAATGATAATGAAACTCTTCAAAGTAATCTCTCTGTGTGATTAGTCATTAGCA
This sequence comes from Maea johnstoni, assembly GCA_963942565.1. Lineage (NCBI taxonomy): Eukaryota > Metazoa > Annelida > Polychaeta > Spionida > Magelonidae > Maea > Maea johnstoni. The sequence goes on from OZ012684.1 coordinate 33,499,831, forward strand.
GTAAGGTAACTGCTAATGACTTAGTTGCACCAACAGCCTGCTTAGAGGCTATTAACTGGCTAAGATGGCCGCCCCCAGTGCTTCTATTTTGTGTCTATTAGGAGGTGTTTAAACAGCAATATACTTCTTGTATAAAGGTTGGCAGTGGTGGGAACTTGGGTTGAAGTGGAGAATACCATAAGAAACTATCTGGGCCTCAGTTTTATACATGGTGGAATTGTCCTTTAATGACCCCAGTGCAGCACTAATTACACTGCAGGAGTGTTAGTGATGCTGATCAACACCAGTAGCAATGTCGATTAAGGACTGGGACTAATGTGATTGCATGCTTGTTATCAGCCCCCCCCCCCCCCCATCTAGCTCTTTGCCTGTATCGCTGCAGGATGGGAACATAGAGGACAATACCCTTGTGGAAATTGATCTGTTGGGACTGTAAAAAGATGCAATTCAAGTTTGTCCTCCTGACTGGTATTTATCAAGACATTTAAAAGAATTTAGAATCCTAGGGGAATGTATTAAGGTTTACTTTTCTCGTGAAGGCCCTGAGATACTTTCAGTTCATTTCTTCAAAAGTCCAGGGAAATCCAAGAACTCAACCTACCTCTGGAGTAAAGTTATGTCTCAAGCTTTTCAAGATTTGTTGCAATATTGCAACACTGTAATTTGAGGAAGGTTTTGAATATGTCAACATATAAATCTATAATTGCAATAAACAATGTATTGAACACTGTCTGTCCTTATTTGCTCTGGGCTTCTCCATTTTCTATAAGGGTACTTTTGTACAATTTGTGAATGCTTTTTACTGGGATTCCTGATAATCCATACTTTTTGAAATGCTAAATGGGGCATTCTAGAGTAAGCCTTCTGTCTATCGAAGGACAAATTTGACAACGCAAAAGCAATTTAATCTAGAAACATTTTGCATGAGACAGTGAGGCTGCATAACACAAACTGGCACTGAGGTGAATCATTTTAACTCTTTGTTTGAAAAATTCTTTCATAATTGAAGGAGATAATTAAGCAAATATAGTGGTTTATCGCGGGACACAAAATGGAGGTGTATTTTTCATGACATTTTTCTCTTGCAAAATTCCCCTTAAATACATGCATATATATATCATTCATGCTTAATACAATCCATACAAAAATACTCAGATTCTACATAATATATTTAAGTTGGTAAAATATTCTGTAGTTACAAAGAAAATTGAGCATTTGTGAAACAAGGTCTGTCTATCACGGGACAAAAATTACACAACAGTCTGAGGGTAACCATTATGTTTTGTACCTCTAACTGGTACCAACCAACTTGTCTATCCCATGGACTATATCTATCCCGAGAGGATTTCTGAGTCCATAGGGATCACAGGATTGAGGTTGTGTAGAGATCATGCTAGCAGATCCAGGTTCTCATGATACCAGGAAATTAGAAGTAATTTCTTTTTTATGATCAAAACTTAGGCCACTCCAATTTATTTACTTGTCTTACGTGCTCAGGAGGTAGGAAATGAGCCATTTTGGAATAAAAAAAAAAGTTGAAAAATGTGACTTTTTTTATTTTTTTAATTTTTTTTAGAGTCTGACGACTAGGACTGGTAGCAATAAGTTTCTACCAGCCTATTCTCAACTAAATAAAATCAATCAATCTATTAATCCCTGTAACCTGAAGGGTGGGAGGTACACCTCCTCAAGTCTGAGGCTCTACTACAGCAATGATAGCCTTCTGTAGTTGATTAAATCACACTTACAAAGAATATTCTTAAAACTTGCACTTTTTTTTTTTTTTTTTTGGAGTCTGACAGAAAATTTCAAAACCACTTTCATCCGTAAGACACCAAAGATGACTTTTTTTTTCTTTTTTTTTGGAGTCAGACAGGATTTTTTTTCCAAAAAAAGCTCGTAAGACAAGTAATTAAATTGGAGTGGCCTTACCTGTAAATAAATATGTCCCAATTGTGTCATTTTTTAGTCAAATTAAGATGCCCTTATGCAAAAATCTGTTATTCACATATCTTTGCCAATTTTACAGATAACTGAACAATAAAAGTCTCTAGAGTTAGCTGTTCCATTTACTAGCACAGAACTCTCTAAAAAATTATATCTCCTAGCCTGGGGCTATCGGGCTACCATTATTGTCTAGCCCTGAAATGTCAAATTAAAACATGTCTTTACTCTTACCTTAACTGTTGGGAGGACCAAAAGGTCTTTGACAAGGGAAATAAATGTTGTTCTTTTATCTTGTTTTCATAAGTAGGTGGTCACTTTTAGCAAGAGGTCATCCAAGCATATTTGACTGCATTACTATGTTATTGGAACAGGATGTTGTTCTAAAGCAGCAATAGATTAAAAATGTCACCGAAGCAGATCTGATTGAATTACTATGTTGTTAGAACATCAGGATGCTCTAAGCAGGAATAGATTGAAAATGTCACATAGAGAGCCCAAAAAAGTAGACCCACCTTCTATGACTACCTCTGCCTGGGATAGGGGTATCTTATAATCAGCTGTAGGAACATCTTCCACTGCGGACCGGTATAAGATTTTCGGTTCAAAAAATATACATGGATTGTCATCCTCTATACAGCTACGAAGAAGTCCCTTGGCTTGAATTGGACTTCTGGGAGTCACAATCTGAAAATAAAGGGAAGAAACAAAATAGGTTTAGTACATTTTGTAGCAATAGCTGGGATTGTAATTCAGCTTCCTTTGCAAGCCCTCTTTACCCTGTCTGTTCAAGGTGGCAGCAAAAATCAAAAAGTGTTTCACTCATATTTCACCACCAGATGGCAGCACCTAGTCTGTCATCAGCCAATTTTGGGCACATCAATCAGGTCAACCGCAATTACTATGACCTGTATCTCTGCCAACACATGACCACATCAATCAGGTCAACCGCAATTACTACGACCTGTATCTCTGCCAACACATGACCACATCAATCAGGTCAACTGCAATCACTACGACCTGTATCTCTGCCAACACATGACCACATCAATCAGGTCAACCGCAATTACTACGACCTGTATCTCTGCCAACACATGACCACATCAATCAGGTCAACCGCAATTACTACGACCTGTATCTCTGCCAACACATGACCACATCAATCAGGTCAACCGCAATTACTACGACCTGTATCTCTGCCAACACATGACCACATCAATCAGGTCAACCGCAATTACTACGACCTGTATCTCTGCCAACACATGACCACATCAATCAGGTCAACCGCAATTACTACGACCTGTATCTCTGCCAACACATGACCACATCAATCAGGTCAACCGCAATTACTACGACCTGTATCTCTACCAACACATGACCACATCAATCAGGTTAACCGCAATTACTACGACCTGTATCTCTGCCAACACATGACCACATCAATCAGGTCAACCGCAATGACTACGACCTGTATCTCTGCCAACACATGACCACATCAATCAGGTCAACCGCAATTACTACGACCTGTATCTCTGCCAACACATGACCACATCAATCGGGTCAACCGCAATTACTACGACCTGTATCTCTGCCAACACATGACCACATCACTCTGCCACTTATGAGCCGTTTCGTTCTTTATCATAGCATAATTTCAAAATTATACCAGGTGTAAAGTTCTTGTGCTTCATTCGCTATTCAGCATATGAAATTGCGCTTTCTACAATATTCATGACATTTCTGTTGTAATGCTGTAGCACTATTTTGCAATAGCTCGTGAGAAAATATGATGAATAGTGCTGAATTGACCAATCAGCCAGTTTGAAGTCCAGCGC
>OZ012684.1:33508609-33603609 GCA_963942565.1 Maea johnstoni
TTAACATTGCTATGTTTATTTAATTCAAAAACATGCTGACGAGGTAAAAAGGTCAGTATAGCATTCAACACTGCTTGAATGTATACATTGGAGATTGTAAGGAAGACATGACAGCGATAAGCAGTTATGTATGTTAATACTGTGAGTTAGGTGCTCTGTGTGACGTTTGTGTTCCCAACATAGAAGAGCTCACGATTTGAACATTTCAGCTCGAGCTCGGCGAGTTTGCCCCAGGGCTCGAGCCACTCGAGTTTGTGAGTGGTGAGTGCAGCTCTAGGAAAAATGTGACTTTTTTATTTATTATTTTTTTTTTAGAGTCTGCCGACTAGGGCTGGTAGCGATACGTTTCTATCAGCCTATTCTCATCTTAATAAAATCAATCAATCAATTAATCCCAGGGTCATTCCGGCTCAAGTGACCCAATTTTCAAAAAAGTCGCCAGGTGACCATCTCAGATTATGATGAAACTTCCCTCATGTATGCCTTCATGTGTAAGAAGATTGCACGAAAAATTTCAGTTCAAAATTCCAAACGTTTTTTGAGAAAAGTGGGGTTAAAGGCATGGGGGGTATAGCTCATATTTTCACTCAGGAATCTAAATAGTTTGTTGGACCATTTTCAGATGCTCACAGTTTTTGTAAAATTTGAGGTGCAAAGCCTATATTTGCCATTATAACTGATTAATACCTGGAGAATTACATTATGAAATACTTTTTTTCATATCCATTAGGGATACTGAGATAAAGAGGTCCAAAATGTGATTTTCGTTCAATTTCATTTTTTCTTTTTCAGTTTTCAGGTCATTTTTTCCTCTAAGTCATTCATATTTGATGAAATGTTTAACTTGATTTATATTGTCTATTCATAGGGATTCTAGAAAAGTCAAGATGTTTTTCTAAAAAGCTCAAATTTTGACACAGTTGGTGGACAAAAGTTGGCCGGGATCAAATTTGTAGTAATTTGGCCTAACTTAAAAGCCGAGTTTGGCCATGTAGTGAATTATCTATTACCTTCAGCTTAGGATATGTTAATCAAACCTATATCAGCTACATTTCTACCAAATTTTGTTTTGTGGTCTCAATTCCTTCACATAAAAAAAACTACTTTTACTAATGGACTATAGTGACTGTTTTAGGTCTATCGGTTAACTTTAAGGCCTGTGTATAAATACAGTAATAATTTTACACTGGTAGGATTGAACTTTTTCAGTACACAGACAATTAGCAAAATATATTGTAATTGGTTTTGTCAATATTTTAAGTCTTTTTTGAGATAAAATGGTCTAAAATCAGGTTTTTTGTTCATTTTTGTTAATACTTTTGTATTATTCTGGGCACTTGCTGCACCTCCTAATTCACAATATTGGGTGACTATTTCTAATTGATTTATACTGTTTACTTGTTACTGATTTCTAAAGAAATTCAAGTATTTAGAAAAAAGTCCAAATTTTGGTACACCTGCTTTCCAAATATAGGCCCTGATCAAAACGTACCTGTTTTCATGGTTCGATTTGACCATGGAGTGAAATGTTTTGATATGTCCAATGTACTAAGATAGGCTGTTAATATGTTTAAGTGTCTTTTATGGTTCTTCTTCCTTCACTCTAAATTTATCCTTTGTTTTTTGACAATTTTGTCTCTTTTTGGTTGATTGGTCACTTCAAAGTCATCCGTTACGAAGTATGTAAAGCTAATATTACAATTATAATATTCACTATAATTTTAGTACATCAACGCATAGAGAGTGAGATTTTGAAATCACTTTTGTATTTGCTACTACTTATTCAGACAAAATGATCCAAAATTGGATTTTTTTGGTACTTCTATACAATGTTGAGGGAAATGCATTTCATGATGCAATTTTATTATTTCATTTGTAATGTCTGATTAGAGGACCTTTTAGTAATAAGATTCTTGTCTGAGATGTTTTAAAATGAGTCCAACATTTGGCACAGCTGCTTTATAAACCTAATAAACTTTGTTTTGTGGTCTCAATTCCCTTACTTGAAAAACCTACTTCAGCTTCTACACATAGACTGTAGTGACCGTGTCAGGTTTATTGGTCAACTTAAGCTTTGAGGTCTCTTTATAGACATAGTCATAGAGACACACAGGTAGTGTTTGTCTATACAGTACACAGACAATCAAAAAATCATATCATGGATTAAATTTGTTTAAATACATTGAGGTATTTTAGAGATAGAATATAATTGTTGTTGTTTTTAATTTATCAATTGATTTTTTGTAATTTTCAGGGCACTTTTTGTACGGTGACTTCGTTCTACTTGAGTTCTACTGTCTATTTTTTTTAGTTACAGTCAGAAAATTTAAGTGTCCAAATTTTTGTACTTTACAAAATATTGGCCCAGATCAAAATTTGCCTATATTGCCCCCGTTTTCAAGGTTTGATTTGACCATGCATAGAAACATTTACTGCCATCAACTTTTGATACATGATACATGAAAAGTACTAATATAGGCTGTTAATATACTCAGTTTGCCTTAATGGTTTTCATTCCTTCACTATCAAATTACACTTGTGTTTTTGTTTTATGACAATTATGGCTAAAATTGGTTAGTTGGTCTATTTGGAACATGAGTCTTATTACTAAAAAGCTCCTATAATCAGACATTATAAATAGAATAATACATTTGCATCATGAAATATGCATTTCCCTTAATATAGTATAGGAGTAACAAAAATGTTCAAACAAAACCCCAATTTTGGTTCATTTTGTCAGAATAACTAATAGTAAAAACAAAAACTTTCCAAAACCTGATTCCTTATGTGTTGATGTACTAACATTATAGTGAATGTTATCTCTGTACAATTAAAATTACATACTTAACAACTTAACACTTCAAAGTGACCAATCAACCAAAAAGAGCCAAAATTGTCAAAAAACAAAGGAAAAATTTCAAAGTGAATGAACACGAACCATAAAAGAAACCCAGATATATAAACAGTCTATATCAGTACATTTTATTTATTAAAATGTGATGGCAGTGGGCATTTCACTACATGGTCAAATCGAATCCTGAAAACAGGGGCAATATACACACATTTTGATCAGGAATATATTTGGAAACTGATTTTCAAATACTTGTATTTCCTTAGAAAGTTATTACAATTAAACAGTACAAATTAAGTAAAACAAATCACCTAATGTGAATTAGGAAGTACAAGTGCCGAGAATAATACAAAAATATTAACAAAAATGAACAAAAAAACTGATTTCAGACCCTTTTACCTCAAAAAAGACTAAAAAATTGACAAAATCAATCAATAATTAAATTTGCTAATTGTCTGTGTACTAAAAAAGTTGAATCCTACCTGTGTAAAATTATTACTAAATTTATACACAAGCCATAAAGTTGACCGATAGACCTGAAACAGTCACTATAGTCCATTAGTAAAAGTAGTTTTTAAAGGGAAGGAATTGAGACCACAAAACAAAATTTGGTATAAATGTAGCTGATATAGGTTTGATTAACATATCCTAAGCTGAAGGTATTATATAATTCACTACATGGTCAAACTTGGCTCTTAAGTTAGGCCAAATTACTACAAATTTGATCCCGGCCGACTTTTGTCCACCAACTGTGTCAAAATTTGAGCTTTTTAGAAAAGCATCTTGACTTTTCTAGAATCCTCTATAAATAGACAATATAAATCAAGTAAAACATTTCATCAAATATGAATGGCTTAGGAGAAAAAATGGCATGAAAACTGAAAAAAAATAATGAAGTTGAACGAAAACCACATTTTGGACTTCTTTATCTCAGTATCCCTAATGGATATGAAAAAAAGTATTTCATAATGTGATTCTCCAGGGATAAATTAGTTATAGTAACAAGTATAGGCTTTGCACCTCAAATTTTACAAAAACTGTGAGCATCTGAAAATGGTCCAACACACTATTTAGATTCCTGAGTGAAAATATGAGCTATACTCCCCATGCCTTTAACCCCACTTTTATCAAAAACCGTTTGGAATTTTGAACTGAAATTTTTCGTGCAATCTTCTTAAACATGAAGGCACACATGAGGGAAGTTTTGTCAAAATCTGTGATGGTCACCTGCCGACCTCTGGTCCACTTGAGCCGGAATGACCCCCCAGTAACCTGAAGGGTGGGAGGTATACCTCTGAGGCTCTACTACAGCAATGATAGCTTCTTGTAGTTGATTGAATCACCCTTACAAAGAATATTCTTAAAACTTTTGGAGTCTGACAGAAAATTTCAAAACCACTTTCGTCCGTAAGACACCAAAGGTGACTTTTTTTTTCTTTTTTTTGGAGTCTGACAGGATTTTTTTTTCCAAAAAAAGCTTGTAGGACAAGTTATTAAATTGGAGTGGCCTAATGTCATTATGAAATTTTATTCATACATATATATATATATATATATATATATATATATATATATATATATATATATATATATATATATATATATATATATATATATATATATATATATATATATAGGGTATGAATATTAAAGGATCCACATTTCGTGAATCGATCCGTTTTTCAATAATAGTGGACCGTAATATTTGAGTGTGGTCCGTTCAAATAATCAGATCAAGCTATGTATGAGTCATTGTCAAAATGGGTTTATTGCACTCTTTGTACCCAGGTGAATGAATAAAGATTACTTATATCATACATGATTTCTTTGACAAATGCGACGTATGCCGTGAAACATACGCACTGTTTATTGAACTCGCGTGTCAATGACCGTCCGTCCTGACTTGTATATTGCAATGAAGGAACTCAGATTTGCTGTGATTACATGCATCATTCAAATTGTAAGCCGGTCGTTAGCCGAGAAACATTTATATATCACAGGAAGCACGTATGTATGTATGTATGGTTATCAACTGAACATGTGTACTTGTGACTAGATTCACAATTTGAATACAAAATAGAAAAAAATATGAACGGATTACAAATTTGGCGAATCAGACCCACTCTTTGAAGTTGCTTATGTTAATTCCAAGTTAATATCAATACCTTTACAGACATTTCCTAAATGGCTATGAATAGTCATATTAAGTAATATCATTTTGTCATATGTAACCTAAACATCATATCACTGAGTTAGCTAGAGAGGCGCCCTACAGACGCCCATTCATGTGAAGAGGCCCCCCAAGACGGCCCGCCCTACTTTCCCTGTAAAGCACCCTGTATTGACTGTCCAGAGGCCGAAATGACAGCCTAATTCAGCTGGGAGTCTCCTATTGTCTCTATTCACGGCTCAGCATATGGGGGAAAACCCAAGTTTCCGCACGAGTGCGCAGCACGAGTGGGGAACCGAGGGTGGTCCCCCATAAACCACAGGTCCCGAGTAGTCCTTTCTGACTTGTAGCATGGCCAGGTTCCATCAGGCAAACTCAGGCCGAGAGAAAGGTAGGCTCCAGAACACAGGAAGTACAGGAAAGGAATAGTGAAGGATAAGGGATGGGAAGGCATGCAGATTCCTCTTGATTATCTGACGTTAATAGGACACATAGTTTAGCGCTCTGGCAATGGAGAAGGTAGGATATTCGGGTGAGCAGTGTGTGGGGGTACACATCATACCTCATGGTAGATTCATGTTTAGATGTCTTTATTTCGGCTATTGTAAATATCCAACATAATACCCTGCTCTATGACCTTCCCTGTAGTGTCTTATCACATCAGAGATGCACAGATTTAAAATGATATTGATTTTCAGTGCAGAATAATGGTCTCTCTCTCTCTCTCTCTCTCTCTCTCTCTCTCTCTCTCTCTCTCTCTCTCTCTCTCTCTCTCTCTCTCTCTCTCTCTCTCTCTCTCTATATATATATATATATATATATATATATATATATATATATATATATATATATATATATATATATATAAATATAAATATATATATATATATATACATATATATATATATACATATGTATAAAATATATATATACATATATATATAATATATATATATATATATATATATATATATATATATATATATATATATATATATATATATATATATATATATATATATATATATATATATATAAGGTATCTCCGCAAGTGTGCTTTCCCGAATGACCACGGTTCACCTGCTTTTGTTTCACCCACAAGTAGGTGTCCACTGACCACAGGGGCTCCACTCCTACAGTGGGCAAAGCCTCTGTGGTCAGTGAACATCTCTTTGCAGGTGAGACAAAGACAGCTAACCGTGTTCTTCAGGAAAAAAGAACACACTTTTCCAGGCCTGTGATTGGCTGAAGGGAGCAGGCCATGCTACAAAGAGCAGGAAATGACGATCTGGGAGTCCCCCCCTCTTGTGTCTTTTTATGGCACAGCACATGCAAGCAAAAGCGTGTGGTCAGTGAGTGTGGTCATCCTGCATGACGACCTACTTCACCTGGGACTGGCTGGGAGTCTTGGCTCTATGCAGCCCATGTGATCGCTGACTATGAAATTGGGTTAATTGGTCCGGCTGAATGGGACATTTGCTGCATAACAGGTTCACACACGCTTCTACACCGGAGCATTACCGGCCAACGGCACTCCACCAGACAAGTAAAACTAAGTTGTAAAACCAATTACAACTATAATACCATGCACTTTCTTTGTTCTTATCCCTAGTGGACTACTGTAATCGTGACATATGAATAGTTTTTCTCAAATCTGTTAATAAAAAGGTGTTATTTTAGGGAGTTTTTGGTTTCACTTTTGCTTAAATTATATTTTCAATATACACATTTACAACTGAATAAAAATTAACCTAATCATTTATTTTCAAAGGAACTGAATCAACAGTTAAGTCATGTTATAAGTCAAAATCAAACTACTATTTTATTGATAAATGACCAACATGTAATTTTTTCTAAATTTTGTCAAATTGTCATAAATGGTTTAGAATAAAATGGATTTTCTTTAGACCTATCCCTGGTTGACTATCATAACCATGACACATGGATTGTTTTAATGCCACTATGTGTTCTATAGGTAATCTAATAACTTGAAATATCTCATCAATGTGTAATGATATAAAGGACCTCCATTTATTTTGTGACTTATTTTTAGTTGAATATTGTATACAGTGGTATTTCCATAAAATCTCATTTTCCTAAATAGATGAGGAATCATTGTCCACAACATAAGCAACTTTCTTTCAATTGTTTACCATCATATTGCATTTTTGTTGAGATATTTACATGAAGGTCAGAATATGTGTATGTTCTATTGTGAGTGTGTCAATGATTTCAGTAGGTGATTTAATCCTTTAATTTGGCATTGCCAGTCATTCCATTCAGCATTTCCCTTCATGATTTCTAGCTAGAGCTCCTTGACATAACAAAAGACATTCCTATATAAATGCCAATCTCTCATTTCAAGTGCCAGGATAAGGCTGAAAATGCATTTCAGAGTCTAGACCCCTAGAGCTTCTGGGGTCTTGAGCGGCCCCCAGACCCCCGGCCACTTGTGGCTTCACACTCGCAACCCAGGACCCCCAAATATTTTCAGCTAGTTGAAAAAAAGCACCCACTTTCAAAATCCTGGCTAAGTCCCTGCATCATATTAAGGCAAAAATGTCCAAAAGCTAGCATTTCTTGTAGGACATACATAGATTGACTTAAATGATAAACTAAAAAAACCTTGAATGTGAATACACAATTAGGTAAGTACTGTAAAGTTCGAAATATTAACTAGAACTATTATTGGCGACTTTAACAAGTGGGGCAGATTCGCTAATATTACGATCCGTTCATATTTGTTCCATTTTTCAATGATTTTTCTATGTTCTGTTATGTCTCCGTCGCCATGTAGTCCAAAACATCCAAAACACTTTTAGGTTTCCGCCAGGAGGACAGATTACACGGCTGCATATCTACTTGTACATGTATTTATTTACATTATGATTAGGTGATTACATGGGAAATGGAGGGTGGGTCGAGATTGATACTGACACTGAGTAAGGTGAGTGTTGAATTCACTCGGCAAGTGAAGAGGTCGGTATCTCTATCGTTTGGTGGCGCTATTATGCCTTGCCCTATAAGATGAACAGAGCCCTGTAAGATGGACGGCAAAGCTAGCCGTATAACAAAGCTAACAGCTCTTCTTTTCATACCAGGACCATCATGGTAAGTATTACAATCCTTGCAAATGTATGGCAGGGATTGAGTTAATACTAGTCAGTGTCGCCCCTTACCTTGGGTCTTGACAAGTGAAGTCAACAACCAGGCACTTGTCTGTATCAATTACAATTTACCTCGGCAAGTATCCTATCCCTAATTTAGAATGGATTAAATAAGTCCAGTGTGTGCATTGTGTTGTAGCCCCTAGCTTTGAGAACGGGGCAGATGTCTGGTTTGTCCATTTAAGGGATAAATTTGCCGATCTGAATATTTCAAAAATTAGTTTGAATATCTGTCGGCAGATGGCTTTTTTTTAGATGATTCACACGTGAATATTACGATTCGCTATTAAGGAAAATGGATCTATTCGGTAAATTTAATCTTGCTAATATTTCAAACTTTACAGTATTTGTTTCAGCAAATGACTAAATAATGGGCATTGACTGCATATTTTAGTCATCATCGACATGAATTTTGAGAAATGTACAATCTTGACATTTCCATATTAAGCTGACTGACAGAAAAATGCTATAATGAATAATAGAAAAAAACTCTTCCATGTTTGAGGAGTGGAGGGTGAAACATGAAAAACTATTTCAAAAAGGAGAGGGATGGGGTGGAGCGATGTTCAGGCTACCTTTCTGAATACATAAGATGAGGCTTGCATACTATTTACAAATTTATCTGATAGAGGATCTAATTTTTTACAATTAAACTTCTTTTAAAATAGAATTTTTTATAGTTAGAATGCACAATCTTAGCATTTTACCTTTTTACTCTTAGGAACAGTGTCCTCCACATTCACAAAGACCTGTGCAATTGAGTCCACCTGTAAAACACTTACTCTGGCCCTTGCATGTCTTTCAACACTTGCAGTGGAAATGAGTACAAATAAGCACAAACTATGCCATTAATGAACTTCATCAAGAACAATATACCAAAACAAACAATCAAGATAGACTGTGAAATAGAAAGAAAAAACTTGGAGACAACATTATGAAAATATTAAAGAGGCCGCCAGTAGTAGATTCTCTCTAAAAGTACTGAAAGTCATAAAAGGAACATATTTATCCATCAAAGGACAGGCACCAACATAATTTTCAGAACTAACTTACCATGCCGGCCAAGTACTTGCCCGACATAATCTTTGACTTGCCCGAAATAAGTTATAGCATATGCTGGAAAGGCATGTATTTCATATCATGGATTCAAGCATTTGAAAACCATTTTCATTTCAGTTTTGTTGCATTGTTTGCATATTTCTGGGTATTAAGTACCTAGCACTTACTTTCAGTCCTGGACAATGTGCAAAGAAAGCTTCTGGGCTTTGGGAATGGTAGAGGGCTCCGTGCCCCACAACGCCACTTGGTGCTCTCACAGTGAGACCTCCACAGTCAAAGAGATTACCTGATCGGTAGCGATACTTGGCTGCTTCATTCACTAACTGAAATAAAAAGAAAACATGATAGTGATAGTACAATTTTTGTCATCCTGTCTGGTCATGCATTTTTCATATGAAAGCATCTGGAAAAGATTATAATTAGCGGCTGACAGTGTTTGGTAGATTAAAGCAGACACTTTCAGCATAACCATCATTATATTATTGTAATAATATGTTTTGAACAAATTAGTTAATATTTCTCTTTACCTTCATCTCACTGCCCTGTGATTTACCCAGGGATTTAATAACTTATTAATCATCACCATTAATGATTGTGAATTTCTGTTTCTAAACCCAAGAAAGTCATTTTCGTCTTTTTTTTTAGGGCAAGTCTATGACCAAAAACAATATACCAAGGTACCTATGTAAATGTTGACCAACAAAGTATTTTGACTTGAACACTAATTTTAATACTAGATTATAGAAAGAATCATTTAAATCAAAGCTGTAAGGGAAAAAATTACTTCAAGTGATCATGAAGTGGTTATTGATGACTACCGTAAATTCTCGTAAATCTCGGACGCCCTAGGAAACTGGGCCACTATAATTAATATCAAATAATTACTGGGGAAATTCGCCCACCCCCGATTCATCCAAGGACACATTTCACCAAAAGTCGCCAACCAAGTAAATTTTGTTGATATAAGAAAAAAACATTTAGATTTCATGAGTTTGCTATTGATTTTAGATTCTTAACAATCGTTTCTAGTGCCCATATCCGCCAAAAGAAGATCGGTGAGAAACCGGAAGTAGGTATCGTATTTCTGCGTGTAGAGTGGAATACAGCTTGAGCGGCGCCATTTCGAAATAAGACTTGTCAACAACTTGAACAAGTATAATTAAATGCATAATTGACGTGCAGCAGCAAGAATAAACAAGTAAACAACATACAAGGGAGGCAAGTTACTTTAAAAGTATGTATAGCAGAGGAATGACAAGTCAGGTAGGTGGACAATAATGATTTTGTGGGGGAAAATTGTGTTCTTGTTAACGAAGGTAGCGATCGATTTTCCATCTAGCTTTTGTTTTAATTCAATTGACAATTGATAATATCAGCCCAAGTGAAAGACATGTTTAAATTTACGAAGTTTACGATTGATTTTAGATTATAAACTAACATTTCTAGTGGCCCTATATCTGTCAAAACACACCGGCTCCGAAACCGGAAGTAAACACATCAATCACATGGGCTGCGCCATTTTGGAAGTTGAATGCATAATTAGCGTGAGGCAGCAAGAATAAACAAGTAAACAACATACAAGGGAGGCAAGTTACTTTATTAGTATATATAGCAGAGGAATGACAAGTCAGGTAGGAGGACAATAATGATTGATTTTGTGGGGTAAAATTGTGTACGAAGTAAGCGTAATAGCGATCGATTTTCCATCTAGCTTTCGTTTCAATTGATAATTTCTGCGAATTTCGGCCGCGGTGACTGAGCTTTGATAGCTATTTTCGGAAAATTTAGGCCACCATCAGCCAACAAAAATCGTAATTAATAAAAAGTGTCCGAGATTTGCGAGAATTTACGGTAATAGTTTTAAACTGCGTAAGCATGTCAATATATTTTAAAGAACATGTTTGTTTTTCAATGATGTTAGGAGATGTAAAATAGGATGAATGGATGTGGTGGAAGGGCTCAATATTAACCAAAACTTCAAATAGCCAAGCAGGGCTAACTGCTCAAAATTTAATTAGCCTAGATTTCTCTTGCAGGTCACAGAACCCAACTCTAAAGAAAACATAACAGTCAATGAATGGGATGTTATTTTCATCAATTGGTATCACTTTTTTAAACAATTGACGAAAATGACTTGGCTGTGCTGCAGACTAGTAACTTCCAGTCGTGTTACCTCTGACAATTTCATTGATTTCAAGACCATAATCTGTGAATAAGTCGCATTGTAAATGTGATAAGTAAACTGCTTTATTATATGCCTACTGCCCATTCACTGCTGTGATTGGTCAGATCATGGTCACATGACCCCTTTACAAAAGTGATATTGGGTGCAATATTACTTTCCAAACACTCAGACTCAGAGCTGTCAGGTTCATGTGCTCAATTCTCAATTTGAACTCTATAAAAGGAACCCAACAGAAGTGAATTGAGACAAGGAACTTCTTGTAAAATCATGATTAGGAAGGGAATTAGGAAAACACATTTTTAAATTTATAAATAAATCATTACATTTCTGAAACTCATGCATGTGACTTTTTCAGGTATTTAGAGTATTTTGATTGCGATATTACTTTCAAATCAAGGGAACAAAGTCGGTCTCTTAAACAGAAAGGATTGGAAGGATTGTTGTATGCTTTTATGACACAATTTTTTATCTTGATGGTCCCACATTTTTAAAAAGAATTCTATGAAAAAGATTCTTCATTATTATAAAGTGACCTGGCTGACATCTACATACTTATCTCTGAAGAAACTCACTTGGTCAAATGCTGGAAAAATGTAATCAGCGAACTGTATTTCTGCAATGGCTGTAGCACCTGCAGTGGCAAGACCAACTCCAAACCCTACAATACCTTGTTCGCAGAGAGGGGTATTGAAAACCCTGTCTTTACCTGAAATATAAAACATTCTTCAAAACATCTTATGTATTAATACTGAGTTCAGGGGATGGATTTCTCCCTTTTTAGAGGAGCCTGTGCCGTTTGATTAGGGTTTGACCTGAGCCATATGTTCCCGTATAGGCATTTCAGTCAGTAAGTGATAAAGTGTCAAGATAATTAAATTTCTGCTGCACGCCACAATTTTACTGGCGAATGCACTCAACGAAGGCCGAGGGCCGCCATGTTTGTTGTTGTCATTCAGTGCGCAATTCTTCTGAGCATTGAATCTTGACTGCCATCTACTGGCAGACAACAGTAACTAAACTGCTAGATAGTTGTAGCCAAGGTGGACAGATCTTGGATCAGATCAGAAGGTCACAGATTGGATTGCCACCCAAGGTACTTGGTTTTGTCTCTAAGCAAGACCAAGGAAAGATATTTGCACGTGACAAATGTGTATGGGCTGGATGAATTGGATATCCTAGGACAAAGGAAAAGGCTGATAATATAGGATGTCCCCTGCCTGGCAAGTTGAAAGGGCTCAAATAATGAAGAAGCTTGCTGGAGAACATATGTAATGGGCCTACTCATTAGCACTTTATGTGGAAAAAGCGAAATATCAAACGCTAACTCCTCACGGAGCAATGCCTCATCAAGCCATAAAATTAAGGGTAACTTTTAATAATTCAATAAGACAACCTACCAAGACGCTGCTAACTGAACAAAAACAAATTAAAACAGTGGAATATCATTAGTGTATTGAAGCAAATGAAACAAACAGCTAATTTGAACCTGCACTATCACACTCAAGCTGTCTGACAAGTGCATTTTACAAAATAATGTAAATAAGTTAAATAACCATTACTATTTAATATTTAAATTAATGCAGATTTTCCGGTATTTACTTATGATTCTTATCAATCATTTCTAGCTGTATTTTGCTTACCGTACTTATCCTTGAGTCCTACAGTGCACCTGAACACCCCGCCAAATGCAACATCCTCACCAAAGATCACTGAGAAAAAAAGTAGAGGCCTATGAGTAAAATATTTGCTGTGGAATTTCTTTTTGCATCACTTTTTTTGCCATATTGCGGCTTAGTTGTGACTTGCCAGTGGTAACTGGTGGAGGAAACCTGGCAAAACTCACTGCCTAACCCGAAGTCACTGGCAACTTTCTCACATGCCCTATGTGGCATATACATCCATGGATTATCCTTAATAACTTAAATATATATAAATATTTTTATATATATATATATATATATATATATATATATATATATATATATATATATATATATATATATATATATATACAGTGTTAGCGATAGGGTCAAAAAAAAGTTGCTTCCACACTAATATCAAGGTCTAGAAAATCCTGCGTCCTGATCATTGGCCACAAATGAGTGTTGACTATCTATGCCAACAAATGTGGTCACTTAGGGGGTTTAATGGGTAGATTTCTTTATCCAGCTTGTGAAGTTTAGTTGACTGTGCTACTGCTTACAGCTCAAAGAACTGTTGTGAACAGGAAATTTATGGGTTCTTAATGGGAATTTTATGCGTCCTCTCTGGACGCAGCCACTTCACACCTCTGCGTCCATACCAGTTGACTATGCGTCAAAAGGGTATGTGGACGGCGTCCTCGCGATCCCTGTATATATATATATATATATATACACACACACACACATATATATATATTATATATATAAATAGTATGCATCATGAGGCCTAAAAAAAGGTTTTTGTTTCCTGTAACCTTTGATTACCACGTGATTATAGTTCACCCAGGACTGGTGACCGATTGCAATCAGGATGGCAGCTCACCAGCTGACCATCCTAAACAAATGTGTCCCACCTGGAGGATTATCTACTAATTACCTGTTATTGTTATCTGTCCTATTAGTGTGGCATGTGTTGACTATCCTAGATCAAGGGGTGCCACTACCCTAACAAGTTTTTATTCAGAAAAAGCCCTACCCTAAAGTTTTTTCTGTCCTTCCGACTCCAAATCATCAAAAAACACGCATAAACCACATTTTTTACCAAAACAATATTGCACAAAAATATTTTTTTGCTGACTATCTTTTTCCGGACCGTACAGGAAACAAACAATTTATTCTTCTAAGCCTAACCAGAAATCCTGTTTTTGACCACATATTTTTATCAAAAGATCTTTTCGGGCTCCTAGCCTGAAATCTAAGTGTCAGACCCCGACACGAACACACACACACATAAATATACATATATATATATATATATATATATATATATATATATATATATATATATATATATATATATATATATATATATAAATATATATATAATTATATATATATATATATATATATATATATAACCTGTTTATACAGTATTATGAGGATACTATATCTATTTACTTCGGTATACAAAGTATTGAATAAAACTTGTTCTCCAAGTACTCATTTCTTCATTTGTTCTTTAGAAAGTAGAAAGTAGTCTGCTACTCTCATATTTTTGAAAATAACTTGGCATTGGAGCGAAAGTTCACAAAATATTTGAAGGAGAGTTGGTGTATGGCATGTGATTACCATTTCTCAATCAAATGTTTTCCAGAAAAGTGTTTGTAAGCAAAATATTTCCAACATTGTCAGGGCTGTTTTGGCCGCTCTGAGTGTAGATTGGTTAAGTTATTGAATTTGATATTCATCTTCAATCCTAGAAAAGTCAAATTGAAAACATTTTATTACTATCAACTTCGTAATGGTCACTCAATTACCTATTATTACCGTCTACATTGTAACCTTAATCTCAATATAATTACACCTATAGGTAACTTTTAAGCGCAATTGAACCAAGCCCATTTTTTCTATGATAACAATCGGATTACTAGGATTACAATTTGAAACAAAGCCAGACAGCTTTTCACTTTCTTTGCAAATTAACAATAATTGTAATTCACCTCAATTGCACATTTTTCTCACTATTTGGATATAGATGACCCAGCACCAGTTCAGTAATTAATACATATCTATTGATTTACATGCTTGTTCGTAATTGTTAGAGTAGCAAATCTTTTAAATTTCACTTCATGCTTTAAGCAAATTCATAAGTAAATTAAAACAGTATTCCTTGAGATTTAAACTTGAAATTTTCATCTGGATTTTTGAGACTTGACAATTGGAATAAAGAATGATTTTACACAATATTTGAAGGAGGTTGTCAGTGATGATCTGCTGAACATTTATCCTTCAAATTGTTTTTGATCCTTCAAAATTGTTTGACTGCTTTCGGCCGCTGTGCATATTAATGGTGTAAGGATTGAACATTGACACCTTTGTTGCCACACCTACATTGTTAATATTTTGTTTATTATTACATCACATTCTGGCAGGCTCTGCTTTTAAATGTTCAATCATGCACTAGCTACTGGTCATACCAGACTGATGCAGGGGAGAAGATTCCTATGATTTTAAAATGTTTCCAAACCAACCTGATACAATTTACAAATACTGCCTCAAATTAATTGCAATAAACCACACCCAAAATGTTGATTGAGATTGGAAGTAAGCCAATTAACCTGAAACTGTCTTATTACAGAGCAATAAATCATCTCAATTAAATACTCAATTCCTGTGTAAATATTTTGATAACAAAGCAACATTTTGAGAAATATTTCACTGAAAGTTGGTGATCCTGTTTGGTTTTACAATCCTTCTTCAAATATTTTTCAAATTATATTGAATTATAATGAGATTTGTTAAAAGTTGAAAGACCATGCACACACTCCAAAAATGAATAGTTTAAATGAATGCCTGTAGTGTTTTACAACTCTCTGCCATGGAGCTGCTAATTCGAACCCTTATATAGTGGTAAAGTGGATCGCAGTTTCTACCGGTAGGAACTGCGATCGCAGTTCCTACCAGCATAATCCTGGTAGGAACTGCGATCGCGGTTTCTACCGGTAGAAACTGCGATCGTGGTTTCTACTGGTAGGATCGGCGATTCCTACCGGATCGCAGTTTCTACCACGACATATATATACATATATATAGGACTGGTATTGAATTGGTATTTTTGGGCTCGAGATTGGCATCACTATTATGATGATACCGATCCCAATTCCGAGCCTTAGCGTCGTTTTTGGAGTTGCTGGCATTCATTTACATTCATACTAGTTGCACTTACTAAATTGTAATACTACTACTACTACTAGTAATAATAATAATAATAATAATAATAATAATAATGATAATAATAATCTTCATTTCATGATGTAAATATGTACAGTAAACTACAAGATTTGATAAATGCTGTGGCTAGCCTCATATTTGTATCTCGCAAATTTCTGTTTACAGGGATGTAAATCCTTTTTTAAGGCATTAGCATTTTCACATTCAAAGACAAACATCTATGTTATTTATATTGTTACTAATATTCCATGATAAGTAAATAAATTTTAAAAGTAAAACAATCATAACTCAAAGTTCATATTTATTACAACAACACTAAGATCTAAGTAGGAGCTCCCTCTATTCATGTTTATTTTATTATTACCTGCTACCTAATTTGCTTTGAATTCAGCATTCTGCATTATAAATCATGGAGAATGTTGAGTCTATAGTCTGGCCACATGTGAATAGCATTCACGGGTGGGCGAGCCCGCCGGTAACACATGTGCCTATTAGGTTTTTATTACCTTATATGGAAGCCATTAATTGCCTGGGTATAATCAGCACATGACGGTCTGAGGATCGAGTGAGCACTCACAACAATGGCTGATGTCAGTCCCGGCAGCTCCGGGAGCTTTTGTTTGAACCTGCCTGGTGCCAGTTTAATGGCAAATTAATGAGAATTTTACAACATTCTCAAGTGTTAGTTTCCCTTTTCTTTGATTCGAGTTGTATTGACTCGATAATGCCGACTCGACTAGCTGTACATTACTCAAGACCGTTCTGTCCGATATGTCTCGATACCAGTCCTACACACACACACACACGTATATATATATATATATATATATATATATATATATATATATATATATATATATATATATATATATATATATATATATATATATATTTATATATATATTTATATATATATATACAGTCAAACCTCTATTAAGCGACCACTCAAGGGAAATGTCAAAAGTGGTCTTTTAAGGAAGTGGTCTCTTAAGAAGGGGTTGAGGGTCTAAGCGAGGTTATGAAAAAACAAAGAATTTCCAACAATGACCTGGAATTATTGAGGTTGTTACGTTTAGCTGCGTTTGTTGAAATTTCTTCATTAATATTTTAAGAATAAACAATTCAGAAAAATAAAAGTTGAACTATAACAATAATTGAGGACCCTCAGAAATCATATACTTTCAAATTTTTACCGATTATTTCATTATTTTATTGTGCCCTTTCCAATATACAAGGCTTCTAGGCATTCAAGTGGCCGTTGAATAAAAGACCATTTACTCTTAGGGATAAGATATAATGGTCGTTGGTCGCATCAAGCAAGTGGTCGCTTAATCAAGGTAAAATATACAGGGAATAGCCTTGGGGGGATTTGAAGCGGTCGTTCAAGGCAACTGGTCGTTTAAGAGAAGTGGTCGTTGAGGCAAGTTTGACTGTGTATATATATATATATATATATATATATATATATATATATATATATATATATATATATATATATATATATTAACACACAATTTCAAGAAAATCTGTCAATATTTGATACCTAAATGCATGTTTAAAGGGACACTGTTTTGGTGAAATTTAATATGGAGAACACTGCACAGCCAAAAATGTTTCCAGCCTGTGTACAAGCCTATTCTGAGGTGCTGAGATAACTGATATCTTACTCTGACAACTGATTAGTGCTCGGACGATTACTCGTATGGTCGAGCATTCGGTCGTCACGCCATGCTCGACCCACAGTCGACCATGCCAAGGAATGGTCGACCGAAAACGAGTATAATGAATTAGCGCTAGTCTGTCCAAAAGCAAAAATATTACACAATGAAAGTAACTTACCACGCCGCCAACCTTCCTATCTAGCAAAATATCTACCATGAAATGAAAATAAACTTACCTTTATGTTGTTGTTGCTGTTGTTTCCTCACCTACATCTACGCAGCGCTTCGTCGTTGTGAACAACATGGCTAACTGCGCACTGCGCATGTACTTATTCTATTACTTCTGGGGGACCGGCGCCGCTTCTGAATTGTCCCGACATGGTCGACCATGGTCGAGTATCGGTCGGCAGTTTCTGCCGATTACTCGACCATGATATTTTCAACGATTCCGAGCACTACAACTGATGGCCTGTTCAGTCGTAGTTGGTCTGATTAGGAGGAAAAGGAAGTAGGCTTTGAAATATGTAAAACATCTCGCAATGACCTTATACTTACAAAAAGAGAGAACGCAGCCGCGTACTAAATAGAGGTTATCTTTTATTAAAGAAAGTCAAGTGTGCAATTGTAATTGGTATGAATTGGTTTGATTTAGCGATCGATTTTCCATCTAGCTTGTTGATTTGTGGCCGCCATTTTGTCACTCCCACGTTCGCCAACTTTCAAGCGCAACAACACAGAGATAAAATTCCCAGTGCAGTAAAAATCTACAATAGAAATAAAAATAAAAACATATAGATTGCCTACCTTGTTGTCCTCCATATGGTGTCTTTATTTTGTGTTGTACCATCAGTTATAGCCTTTTTCGAAGGCTTCTAACATGATGGTCGACACGTTGTCAGGCACTGTTTATGGCAAATTCGATTTTGAAATCCATTGGCCGTTAACAATGCACCTATTTCCAATCATGTCTCTATTATATTAGTCGCCCAGTAAACAAATACAAAATTTATATTGTCAGAAAGATATGTGACTTGGCTTTCGGGAAATGTATTATTTATTACAATCCAACCACGGGAAGTATTTATTTGGATGGTGTAAAGTGCGGCGTGGAGACCGCAAAATCTGCTGTTTTCAAAATGGCGGATCTAAACATGTGCGAAGCGATTTCCTTTGCACTTGATTTAAAACGATCATTTCAGCAATAAAATAAATTTATTTTGAAAAATGAAGTTGATATTCTTACTCCCTGATATCCATTTAGTCTAATTATTATGTTTATTGAATTTAGGATGTCAGGAATAAAGGAATATCGATCGTACACAAAACCGGAAATGCTCTCTTCAGTGCCGACTGGCTAGCTGCGAGCCGGTATCAACATCGCAAAAGATCGTTTTTCGGCCGTGTTTTACCTCTTACTTTATATTTGAGGTATAATATTGATGTTTTTCTTTGTCAATCTGACAAAGAAAAACATGTGAGAAGAGGTGAGATATTAATATCACCTATTCTCAAGTAATTTGCCGAATTCGATGGATAACTTCCTGATTAATGGAAGTTACCCAACATGGCGACGGCCTGTTCTTAGATTACGACGGACACGGCAAGCAAAATCAAACCGCCTGCTATTGACTAATTCCGAGCTCACTAGGGCTGGGCTCGATTGCTAGGACATCGAGTGATCGGCAAAGCCGTATAATCGATGTTCAACATCTATGGGCATCGAGTGGTGAACTCGATAAGGGGGCCCCCAACCCTAGTACTAAATACACATTATACACAGAGATTAGAGGCCAGTAAATGCCAATTATACACAGACAGTGCTGTGTGAACGGTCATTTTGCTGATAGCGGTCATTTTGCTGATAGCGTAACCTGCAGACAACGCAGTCTATGCATATGCCACAAACTGGGTCGTCAAAGTTGATGTTGTAAAATTGAAGCATGCCATAAATTGGGTCCAAAGTTCATGTCGTAAAATTACACTGCCGGCTTGCTAGAACATGAAATTAGGTCATCTTTATATAACCTGCTCCTGGTAATAAGTTTGTGGCCAGTAACGTGTATAACTTAACTTTTAACCTGGAGGGTAAGGCTGTTTCTGGCAACCACAGATGATCTTTTAAAATGTATTATAAATGAACTAACATAAACCAGTATCTTAAAATGATTTCTCTCTCTTCATTTACAAACTTCTGTGACTTAAAAGGGGATGTCTTTTGTTTTATCATTTTAATTGTTTCTTGTATGTATATGTGAGTATGTGAACTTTACATAGTATAGCCTAACCATTAGGGAAATGATTTATCTAGGTGAATACTTATCAAAAATGGGGTGACTCTCAGTAAAATGTTTCTCAGTAGAATAAAAACTTAAACATTGGTACAATAACTAAAGCGTACAGAATCGAGAATCGAATCGAGAAAATCGACATTGAAAAAATTTAGTCAATTAATCGAAAAACTGGCTGATGAGCACAGCCCTAGCGCTCACACAACGAATAAATGCAACTAGAAGATGCGATTAAATGACATATTCTTTCGGCAAGACCATATGTGATGAGACCATATGCGTTAACTGGCAAAGGGATACGTTATAACTATTACGCCGATGTTACATAATGTTACTACGAGTTTAAACTGCCAGCTCATACTACGCCCCAAAAGACCATGCAAACTATCGCTAAAACTTTTTAAAATAACCCAAGAAAATAACAAGATAAATAAAATACTTAGGCCAGGCATGAGTTAAAAAATGAAACTTATAGCGTAAACGAAAGTCTAGAAACAACTTCATCACTGACTTAAAAACATGGCAGCCACCCCAAACAAAGGGGGAACAAAAGGCAACAGCGAATTCGCTAAAAATAATACAACCAAGCAAAAATTTGAATTAAAAAGTTAATGGTACCGAGAGGGAAGTATACAGAACAAGAAAATATATTTATACAACAAATATGACCATATATGCGAGAGAAATGGGCTCTCTGTTGAACAATAGAAAGCTTTAGTCACGTGACAAAACCAATATGGTGACCGCGATTATAATGCAAGTATGGGGAATTGGGCAGAAACTCTATTGTGCTTGATACGTAATAAGTAAAAAGTAACGGGAATTGGGAATGCAAAATAGAGGTTTCGTAAGATAACCTCTATAAAAAGCCCTATAAGACACCTCGAATTTATATCAACTTTAGAATTAAGCATAAACTCAGAAAATATCAGAAGGAAAGTTCTTGTCTTGTGGGAATAGGTATCTATTAACTCTTCTCTTAGAAATATTTTCAGTAAAACTTCCTGATCAGAAATATGATACCAACATAGTTTAGATGTTTTGGGGCACTACATGCATGAACAGGTGGAGGTATAGGTAATATAAATTAGAAAAATATGCTTTGGTTCAACAACTAGCAAATATCTTATAAAATAATATTCCTCCTCAAATGGGAGTTGTATCTACATATCAATGAGCACTATTTTTTTTGACTAAAAAACAAAGAACGGTTAACATATACCTGCTGAGGGATCATTTTCTAATGTGATATCCATGGCATTTGTGAGAGATTGAAACATGTTCATCCTTGCTGTTTCACCTAGAAAAACAAATGACCAAATGTAAGAAAACTCAGAAACATGGTTAAAGTAAGCAGTCATTAAGGCATCATTACCCCATCAAATTTTATTCACAAAAGTCATGAAATATGTAAGGGGGAAAAATGATCTACTAGGATTGTGGTAGTCAATGATGACAAAACAAACACATGAATGACAGTAACAATGTTGCTAAGTGTTAGGGACTTACCCAATCAAGTTCTACTTACTTCATGTAGTAGATACTATTTAAATATATCTCAAGTTAAGTCCACTATGTGTTCCTTGATTCTCACTGGTGGTCAACAAAATCTAGTCTAAAATGGATCTAATACTCCTGGCTTTCTTAGGCCCGTAAATGGGACACACAAGCATAAGGTAAATCTGACAGAGAACATGAAATGATTGCTTTCCATGTTGACATTTTCATCAAATGTAAATAAGATGAACAGGTTGACCCTTGAATCTTTTCTGTCATACTAACAGGATGAAAGAAGGAATTTCACTGCATGTATATCTGTAAAGAAGTTTGACTATTGATGTATATCATAATATGGCAATTGAATCAGTGTAAGATTTCTTGAATATTATTGCAAAACAGTGAAATACTCAGTCTCTGTACTTGTAAGTCTTTTGAATTTCAGGGTACTATCTTTTTCAAAGAATGCCCACATTTGAGTGAGTACTTAATAAGTCTGATCCAGAGTAGTAATTCCCAGCCTTTTCACTTTAATGTAGTCGACCACCTGCTGATAACAGAGAGGGATACATCAAAGAAGCAGGTTCTACTCACAGATCTTCCTAGCAATGTGGAGCCCACATGCAATGAATGACTGACTATGGCCAGCAAGCAGTTATGCACTGTTATAGTCTGTTTGTCTGACTCGAGTTTGGCAACAGTCTTTTCCATTTTTTTGTGACAAAACGTTCGAGTTTTCCATCCAAACTTGGCAAACATGTTAAGAGCACTACTATGTGTATGTATAAACATACTTTTAATCTCAATACCGCAAAATATTGATTTTGCTCATTATGTCCCATTGAAAAATATGCCCATTGCCAACAATACAATCTTGCGTGTTTGTATTGTTCGCAACATACAAACACGCAAGATTGTATTGTCGGCAATGTGCACATTTTACAATAGGAACTTATGAGCAAAATCAACATTTTGCGGAGCTGAGACAAAAAGTATGTTTGTACATACACGTAGTAGTGCTCCAAAGAGGTTTGCCAAGTTTGAATGGCTAACTCGAACGTTTTGTCACAAGAAAGTGGAAAAAGCGGTTGCCAACTCGAGTCAGACACACTATAGGCAACACATAACACAGGATACACAATATGTCTGAAGGAGATCGGCCGTCTAGCCGGTCTAGGCAACTCAGATGAAGGGAGAAACCAACTTCCAAATCAGGGTCTTAGCCAGGATTTGGAAACAGGATGTCCAAACGAAGGTTTCATAGACTTTTGGGTATCCAAAGTGTGGTACAAAGTTCACACTACTAATGAAATAAACCATATATATCTACAGATTTTACTTTTTAAGGCCAGAAACTGCTTTGAGTGTAATGCAGGAGTGACAGTACATGCACTATCTTCTAGAATTGTCATCATCAGCAAATCCTGACCTAAACCTTTGGGTGTCCAAATGACACGCTGGACGCTAGGGCTGTCATTGTTTAGAATTTTTTCTCGGTTCGATATATTGATAAATTGTTTTCGATTTCGATTATTTCGATACGATGCATTGATATATCCATAGAAATGCTATCTATGCCGTGATGGAAAATCATGACACATTTATGCTAGTTTTTCACCATTTTATGAGGGTCCTGCCTCTTATTACTGCTTCTTCTTGGAATGCAACAAGAAAAGTGAGGCATGACCATGTAGAGAAATGCTTTGAGAAAGTGTGTGACTAGCAACACCTGCAATATTCAGCTCTAAAGTTCTTCTCTAAGTGTCCATTTTCATGTTTTTGATATTTCGATACATTGCGATACGTATTGACAAGTGAAAGCAGGCTGTATTGTTTAAGTAGAGTTATCGATATATCGATATGCCCCATATCAATGACATCCCTACTGGACGCATAGGTGGCTAAGCCCCTGTTCCAAATACACTAAACACTTCAAAATCTCAGAAAATAAACTCAAAACCACCACAACTCAAAAAGGTGCATCCTCACATAAGCACCAAAAATCATTCCAGCTTTTTTTTGCCAGAAATGCACCCAAACTTTTGTGATGAATAAATGGGAATATGTAGCTGCCTCGGATAGTGTTGAAATTTGAGAACATTGGCCATTTAATAGTGCAATTTATCTGAAAGAAATGGGTACTATATACAAATATGACATCCCGGTGGGGATACCCTGATGGAATGTCTCCCAAGGGAGGATTATTTTCCCAGAGGACAAAGCCCGAGGGATAACCATCCTCCTGAGGGAGATATTCCATCAGGGTATCCCCACCGGGATGTCATATTTGTTTTATTATACCGAACAAACCTCAATTTGGTAAAATATTGATGAAAACAACAATTCGCTGACCCTATCAATAATCAAATGACTAGGGGTCTCACAAATACAGTAGGTGGCGAATACGAATGTATTCACAACTATAGGGTCACGAATACGAATGTATTCACAACTATAGGGTCACAAATACGAATGCTTAGTATTCGTAGAATGCCAGCTGATTCTCCCTTATTTGGAAAGATCTGCTTGAACGATCTGAAAACCAGAGCGCCGTTTTACCTAATAAGGACAGGAACGGTCCACAAGCTCAACCGGTATCAACAGGTATAAGTAATAGTGCACCCACCGGCATAAGTAATCGTGCGCCCACAACGTAAAATGGAGGCACTTCAAAACTTAGCGCTGCTGTTTTGAAGTGATATCATCAATTTCCAAGGCCACAAACAGGTAGGGCATTTCATTTTTTTGTATATTTGTCTGTATTCGAATATACAAATGCGTATATTCGAAATACTATTCGCATCGCAGCAATCCGCAGTGCAGCGACTATACGAGTTTATCGCGGGAGCCCTACAAATGACTGCAGCCTAACAGCTAACCGAAGTATTCCATCCTATAGACCCCCAATTGAGAACATGCACGTTAAAATGTCAATCAAATAAGATTGAATCTTTACCCTCCGGGCCTTAGCATTCTTCACCCTTGGTTATACTGTGTGCACAGCAGTTCCTTACCCAGCGTAGAATCTAATTTAATCAAGAATTCCATGTTGCGCTGAAGCGGAAACAGCCATGTTTTTTGTTGATTTGCCGCGCAATTTTCCCATTGCAGTGATGATGTGACAAACAATGACGTCAGCCAACAAGCAGGGCGCACGTGCATGTGAGGCGTCACCAGCACTCTACCTCTACTTGACAACGGTGGCCATAACGCTGTTCAGTGGACACGATGATTGGCAACTGTTAAGTCTGCCAATAAGTTAGGTATAATAAATCAACATACAGACTCCCTGTTTGCAAATAATGTGATGTGCAGCTGACCATGAAAAAGTTGTTTATACTTCTGGCTCTGCTCACACTGTTTGCCCAAATGCTCACTAACACTTTCAGATTCTAAGGGGGGTTCAGGAACACAACCCCCACCACCCCACCCCCCCCCCCCCCCCCGGCCATCCATGGCCCTTGAACAACCAGAATCTAGAATCTTCATCATGTCATGTGAGGTATAATAATATACTATTATACTATATAGTATCTGAGAGAAGTAGACAGGGAGTGGGCACTGGTCACAAATCATCAAATTTCGCTGCCTCTCACTATCTGACCTAGATAGGATGACATCCCCCAGACAGCCAGTGCATGCTTACTGCACAGATCACGTGACCAATACAACCCCAGGCTACAGCGCGTAACCCCAGGCGCAGATGCCGTAGAGGCTAGCATACAGTACCTATGGAGTTGCGGATCAAGGGGATGTATTTCTCTGATAGTATCATGTATATTAACGCAATATTTCTTGCTACGACTACGTAACTCTCACCTAGTTCAGGAGGTGCAGGCTCTGGAACAAATGAAAAATGAGACGATTCTCTCTTAATCATGCATGTTGTTCTAGCTAGGCTGTGAGGAAGCAAATAAGCACTTCTTTTGAGGGAAGAGAGCACCCTTGAGGTAATCCCAGCGGTCGCCATGCTGTTTTTGTGGCTGGTAGCTCGTAGCAGTTTGTGGCAGTCTCGATTTTGATTGAACACGGTATGTAGCGCTACGTCACGATTCCCCATACGTCATAACCACACGGAAATTGATGACGTCATCTGGGGGATTTCCATTGCGGGAATTCCCAAATGCCGGTGTTGCGTGAATAAGCGACTTACGTAGAAGCCCCCATGTGGCCAGCCATTATGTAAATCCAGATGTCAAAGGGTGCTATGTTGACCCGGAAGTACTTCCTTTCCATACAAACACATAGGATGACCAGTGCAGCTTATGCATGGTCCATCATAAATGATGTGTTTGCGGTAAAAATACCTGGATTTTGTGAATAAGCAGCAATGTCTACCGAAGTAAGGATATTATGAACATATGATGAGAATTTTTATTTTTCAATATTAAGCATTTAGAGATAGACATACTGACAGGATGTATGTATATATACCAGAGACTTATACAATTCAAAACCTTCTCAACACTTTTCTTTCCTTCTCCAGGGCTGAATGAAAATATAGGTAATTGATTCCCATCTTACTTACATAATACTAATTGTGCTCTTTTTGACTACCATGATAGCAAGCGGATATTAAGAAAATGGGCAGGGGAATTATGTTACTTGCATGGATATGTTAAAGGAGTGTTCAGGGGGAGGGGGGGGGGGTGACAAAAAGAAATGTATTCATAACCCCATACTTAGGATGGATTAACTCTTTAAGGCCACACTTAGAATAGAAATTAATAGGAAATAAAAGGATAATCAGTTTCCTTCATTTTATTGTCCAGAAGACAGTTTAAGTTAATTGCTAGGTAATTAAGATTCACTGTTAAACACTACTACTATGCTTATTCGAAAACAGAGTGTTGTAAGCACCCAGATTTTTATTCACCAACACAGTCAATATCTGTCAAAGGGTCCAGTAAGTTCCCTTTAGGAGAAGATCCTTACATGATTTGGCTAACATCCTTTCCCTTTCTTTCTAAGAAATGACAACTGGTGCTTTCATTTCCATACAGAGAATGCTCTAGCAATAAGGTGTTCCTCATTACCACTAACCCTGTAATCTATAAAAAGCTGGGAACAGTTCACATTTTTAAATTTTTATAACGTCTTTATATCTGTCAAATCATTTCTGTGTGATAAGCTAACTGCTCAGTGGCTTCTACAGAACTAACACTGGCCATGTGGGGAAGGAATTCTGCATATAAGGGTGTACAACTATCTAAAAAGGGGGATACAATATATATTGACTTTATTCCATAGACTAAATTACAAAGAACAGGGAGAGTAAATGATTTGAAACATATTTGTAGCAGACATCAGATTTGATCTGGTATACCGGTAAGCTTTACCCAGTGAGAAGCTGAAGGGAGTCAAATTACACTCGTGTAACAACAGGAAATCTGAGTCTAATTACCCAAATAAAGTTTACAGTGTTCAACAGAATATTCCCTTGAGGTCACATTCATCTTTTCAGGAAAAGTTGATGATATTAAATGCCATTTTAAGCACATTATGTGGAACTTCAAGGGGGCCTGCGCTAGCTTCCCTATGCTATTCTAATGGGCGCAGGCTGCCAGCTGGCTGCATCTGCACCCCTGCTGCACCCCTAGCGCTTATGAGCAAAAGGCTTATTATCTGAACCCGTGAATTATCGGAACCTTTAATAATGCGCAGGCGTGGAAGTGAAATTTTAGCCCCTCCCATAGGAATGAGTGACCATGCACCCCAAACTTTTGGAACCGACATTAAGTGCCGTTTAACTGAAATGAAATGTTTTTGAGTAATCTGTTATCTGTATAAAATATATACTATGTATCTATATACAGCAGAGAAATACATAACCTTGATCCGCAACAACATAGGCACGGCATGCTAGCACCTAAGCCATCTGCACCTCGGGTTACGCGATGTAGCCTGGTGAAGTATTGGTCACGGGATTTTTTTCAGAAAGAGGCTGAGAGTACTAGACAGGGAGTTGGCAATCCAGAGCCTTATCTCTTTTCGCTGCCTCTATCTAGGTCAGATAGGTTGCCAAGGAGATGAGGTCAGCAGTGGGAGGCAGCGAAATTTGATGATGCATGCACAGTGCCCACTCCCTGTCTACTACTCTCAGGTATACAGATAACATACCACTTACAACTTGTTGTCAGTATTCTATTTTAATATGATGCTGGCATGGCCAGGAAGTGAGCGCGAAGCTTCAGATGATTTCATATGTTTTTGTTCTGACAATAAGATTAATTGTATAAAATTACTACGATTTCAACCTGTTGCAAAATCATCATTTTATCATAGGTTTAAGAGAGCAGTAAAAGGCTAGTAGAACGAATTGTGAGGTTTTGAAATTTAAAACCTGTCGAGTAATTTATTTTTGCCGTAAACATTGAGTCCACTACTGTGGCAACTTTTCCCGCTACTAAAGATGTCATAAAACTTACTAAGATTTCAACCTTACCCAGAATCTCCCTTTCGCTACAGATTAAAAAAACAAATTTTAAAGCATGTAGAAGGAATTGTGGCGGTTCTAACAATCCAAACTGCATTGAAATAGACCTATGGAAAGGTGAAGCTTCGGATGATTTCATTTCATCCTGACCAAATGATAGCATAGATTTTTGCAGTAATCATTGAGTCAACCACTGTGGCAATTTTTTCCAACTTCTAAAGATGACATGAAAATTACTGATATTTCAACCTATCGCCAAATCCTTCTTTTAAAATTAATTGATTAGCAAGTAGAATGAATTGTGGCGGTTCTAACAATTTCAACTGCATTAGAATTGACCCACGGAAAGGCGAGTAATTCATTTTACCGTGAACATTGAGTCCATTACTATGGCAACTTTAACCGCTACTAAAGATGGCATAAAACCTTTCGCAAAATCTTCATTTCGCAACAGATTCAAAAAGCAAATTGAGAACCATGTAGAAGAAATTGTGGCGATTCTAACAATCTACACCGCATTAAAATTGACCAATGGAAAGGCGGATGATTTTATTTCATACTGACCAAAAGATAGCATAGGTTCAGCGAAACAAATTGGCATAGAAATTACTAAGATTTCAACCTGTTGGAAAATCTTCATCATTACAGGAAATGCGCACACTCAGTGACACTGCCTACCGTCCTGGAGACTACATTTGTGGAGTCCCCAGGACTGTAACAGGCTATGCATCCTGTCATTCGCTCTCCCCAGAGAACGCTACCCACCTGGCAGGTACTGGCGTGCAGGTCCTTATCTATATGGGACAAATGCGGCCAGCTAGTAGCAGTGTAGGCGGGAGTGTTGACGCAAGATTATACAGCCATACAGATTTCCACTTGCAGCAGAAAATTGAGTATAAAAGTGGTTTTAATGGAAAGGACTACAAAAAAGTTGTATATTTAGGTTATGAAGTATATGATACTTCGGCGTGCAGCTTAATATAGGAGCTTTAGCGTGCTCTTGAGGGTTGAAAGTTGTAACTAGTGACTTTAAAAAGTTCTATGTAACCATTTCCTGTCATGATTTCTCAACAGATTTGAAAGCAAATTGTATGTATTGTATTGTATGTTTATTGACGAAAAGAGTTTTTTTACAAAGTCATACAAAACAAAATAAATATATAACAACACATGAAACAAATAGCTTATTCAGCTGAGCAAATATGTTAACTAAATTAAATAACTTAGACGAACTGAATAACTGAAGTACAGAACAGCCATTAAGTAAAAAATAAAAGAAGAAACGAAACAACCAAGAAACGAGGTCGTTGACATAACTAATACAGAGGAACAGAAAAGTAAGCTTTTAACTTATGCCATAGCATACCCGCTTAAGGCCAGGCAGAGGAAGGAGAAAAGAACACACTGACCAAAAGATAGCTACATCGAAAAGAATTGGCATAAAAATTACAACAATTTCAACCTGTCGCAAAATCTTCATTTCTTAACAGATTTGAAAGCGAATTGAGAAGCATGTAGAAGAACTTGTGGTGGTTCTAAAGATTTAAACTGCATTAAAATTGACCCACGGAAAGGCATGGGTTCGGATGATTTCACTTAATACTAAGCAAAAGATGTTAGATTCAGCGAAAAGAATTGGCATAAAAATTACATAACTTCAACCTTTCGCAAAATCTTCATTTCTCAACAGATTTGGAAGCAAACTGAAAAGCATGTAGAAGAACTTGTGGCGGTTCTAACAATATAAACCGCATTAAAATTGACCCACGGCAAGGCGTAGCTTCGGATGATTTCATTTCATACTGAGCAAAAGATAGCATAGATCGAGTGAAAAAAAATGCAATAAAAATTACTACGCTTTCAACTTGTCGAAAAATCTTCATTTCTCAACAGATATGAAAGAGAATCTCGGGACAAGTAGAATAAATTGTGGCAGTTTTAACGATACAAACCACATCAAAATCGACGCATGGAAAGGCAAGTTATTGTTACAGTGAACATATAGCTTTCCCCCTTGCCTTTCCCCGCTGAAATACCGGTATTCATGTACGTCGCGTACTTGTTACTTTGTTTCACAGTTGCGCGTGGTGACTGATCATCAAACAAACGCTATGTTGATACAATTTAACGGAGACAGTCCACATTTATTACGTGTCAGACAAAGCAATGTTCAAATCATGACAGGATCTGGCGGCAAAATGTGCTCTTAAAGCTTGAAAATCACGCATGCGTCACCGGATGTACCAAAAAGGTACTTCCGTTTCTTCTTCTTCTTCTTCGGTGTAAAGTGCTTCACTCAAGGATGAGTATTGTCGCACTGGGTGCACAGCGTGAAATCGTGACATGTACCTTAGGTTTGGGATAAAAGTGATTGGTGCTTGTTTAAAAACTTAAAAACACTGCAGCCCTAAGCCTTGGTGAGACCGAGGGAACCCACAGCAGCCTTGAAGCTGTCTATGGTGCTGGAAAGGGCAGCGTTACTGGGGATGCTGTTCCAGATTCTCACTGCTGATGGGAAGAACGAGTGTTTGTAGCAGTCGATGCGTGTGGCTGGTTGGGTGAATTTGTGGGCAGAACGGATAGCTGACTGGAGGTACGGTTTGGCGGGGATAGCAATGAGGTCATTGACTATCCGGTACATCATAGTAGCTTTGGTCTCCTTTCTGCGCCTTTCCAAGGAGGTCCACCCAAGGCTTTGAAGCATGGCTGTGACGCTGCTGCGGCGGCTGAAGTCGTTGCAGACGAACCTAGCTGCTCTCCTCTGGACCATCTCGATTTTGTTGATGGATGTGATGGTGTACGGGTCCCATATTGTTGAGGCGTACTCGATGATTGGTCTGACTAGGGTTTTGTATCCGAGTTCCTTGATGCCGCTTGGGCATTTGCTGAGGTTTCGCTGAAGGAATGCTCGGGAGCCGTTGGCTTTCTTGACCGCTATATCTATGTGTTTGTTCCAAGTTAGGTTTGGAGAGATGGTGACACCTAGATATTTTCCGGCTTTGGTGACACCTAGCTGGACTCCGTGGAGATGGTACTCTGAGTCGACCGGGTTACGCTTATTGGTTATATGGAGGACCTCGCATTTCGATGGGTTGAAATCCATGTTCCACTTCCTCTCCCACTCCTCTAGTGCAGACAGGTCAGCCTGAAGTGCGATGGTGTCATCCGGCGACACAACCGGGCGATGTAGTAGGGTGTCGTCGGCGAAGGGACCGGTATCGGAGGATACGCATTCAGGCAGGTCGTTGATGTACACGAGGAAGAGTAGGGGACCCAAAACACTGACTTGCGGGACTCCCGACAGGACCGGGGCACTGTCGGATTTTACTCCGTCCACTACTACGCTCTGAGATCTGTTGGATAGGAAGGCGTCGACCCAGGAAAGCGTTTTACCCCTGATACGGTAGTGGTCGAGTTTGAGGAGTAGATGTTTCCTAGGGACTTTATCGAAAGCCTTAGAGAAGTCCAGTAGAATGGCATCTGTCTGGGTCTTGTCGTTCATCCTTTTTGCGATGTCATTGATCGTACGGATGAGCTGGCTTTCGCAGGACCTTTTCCTTCTGAAACCGCGCTGTGAGTCGACCAGGATGTTGTGGTGGTCCAGGTGTTTCATCATCTGTGAGTGAATGATGTGTTCCAGGGTTTTACAGAGGATGCAGGTGAGGGAGATGGGTCGGTAGTTGGCCGCCGCTGCCTTGTCTCCTTTCTTGAAGATAGGTGAGACGAAGGCCTTCTTCCAAATCTCTGGTACGACGCCTTGGTCCAGTGATGCTTGGAAGAGGAGGCTGATGGCAGGTGCTAGTTCTGTTGCCGCTATCTTCAGGAGCTTGGCCTCGATGTTATCGGGTCCTTTGGCCTTGTGGGGGTTGAGCTTAGCCAGTAGCTTGGCGACTCCGTTGGGTTCAATAGTGATGTCGGGTGCGTCTGAGTAGGGGCTGAGGGGCATGCTGGGTAGAGATTCTGTGTCTTCTCTGGTGAACACAGAGGAGAACTGGTCGTTGAGTATCTCCGCCTTGGTCTTCGGGTCAGCATGAGTTCTGCCTTCTCTCCTCAGGGGGGCGACACCACTATTGTCACAGCGCTTCGATTTGACGTAGCTGTAAAACCTCTTGGGGTTGTTGGACGGGTCGTCAGAGAGTAGGTTGGCTACGTAGCTGTCGTGAGCTCGCCGGCACTGTGCTTGGGACTCTTTCTTCAGCCGTTTATACCTGTCCCAGTCGTTGGCTTTTTTGCTTGTCCTGGCCTGTTTGAAGGCACGTTTCTTACGCCTGGATAATCGCTTGGTGTCTGTTGATCCAGGGTTGGTAGAATCTGGTTGAGGTTGTTTTAGTCGGGATGTTCTTATCGACTGTGTCGTTGATGTTGTCGACAATGGCTTCCCACAGTTTGTCAACTGGGGTGGTTGCAGAGTTGTCTAGCACAAAGGCTTGGCTGAAGCTTAGCAGGTCCCGTTTAACCTGGTCGAGATCTCCCTTGTCCCATAGGCGGAGCACCCGAGCTGCAGGTTTCTGAAATCTTGCCTTCACTTCTGCGACAGTGAGCATCGCCTCGTGATCGCTGATGCCTGGAAGGATTTCACATCGGTTGATGAGGGTTGGTCTGTTTTACGCGCGCGGGACCACATTGTTGGCACCTCAAAACTTTTTTGGTTTTATCCAGATTGGATATATACAACAATGTACATTGTATCCACATACGTACACACACATACGTCGGTTACATGATTGCTCGCTTGCGCTTGCTGCACTTCGTGCAGCGGCGATGGCGCGCTCACTATGAAACTGATCTTACGATCGGAAAGCCTGTGCCTGAATTGTGATGAACATTCTTGTCCAAATCATTCCATTTACATCACAAAGATTATATATAATTCCATGTCATAAAGTCTCTTTATTCGTGCTCGTTCAGAAGATAACATGCTACAAAGTGCAAATAATTTGTGGAGTAACCCATTTCCATGGGAAACAAATTCTGTTTTGTACGCGTGAGAATCTGGAACTTCCGCGCCTGCACATTATCAAAGGTAACTCTGTCTCACGGGTTCCGAATATTCACGCCACACCGGGCTTCGTCTTCCTCTTCCAAATAAAGTGCATGACTCATAACGAGCAACCCTCGCAAGCTGCGAAGCAGCTAGGAAGCGTAGCGCGTAAAATGGTAATGCCCGAGATACCTCATTGTTGTCAGGAGGACGATGGCCTTCAATTTTTATCAACCAATTTATGGTACATCCGAGTCCTGCTGTTAAAAAGGAAGTGACGTCAGAGCCGCGTGAAGTGGGTAGATACTGAGCTTTAATTGTTATGCTCATTCCCAGGCCCAGTTCTCTGTCCTTGAAAACATAAACTATGGATATGTTTTAACTACGCACGGTAGCGGACAAAAAAGAGAAATTGCATATACACGTTTTACCGTAAAGCCTATGCACTAATTCAACAATGGTAATTTGCATGTGTTGTGACGTGCAGCATTTATCTTCCTTATAAAACTGGCGCCAAAATTGCGTATGTGATACACACGCGCCATTGTCTTTTTCAGCATTAACTACATAGCTTGCAAGGCACTACGGGTAGAAGATTGCAGCTATGTTAACCCTTATGCTGCTGGTTGCTAATTTCGCCAATCCAAAATCATTCAAAATACCTGAACACTTAATGGCAACCCTGGCATATGGCTACTCATCTGAGAGTACACTACTATCCAATAAACACCAACATGACTGGGTTTAGATGGTATTCAAAAATCTTTGCATCCTTATTTTTTTTGGTGAAAGTAGCTTTAGCATTGGAAGGGTAAAGAGCTTCGCTCGTCGTCAAAGCTATGCTTCATCATATAAGATGAGTATTGTCGCCCTTCATCTGGGAGAACAGTACAATTACAGAGAGGGGGAGAGGCAGGGGCGCTTAAGGCCGCAGGATGAGTAGAAAATGTCAATGTAGTAAAGATCCTAGCCTAGCTACAAGGCTCTGTTATGATTTTACTTTATTATATATAGAGGCTGCAACTATACTAGATATGGACTTGTGGCCTACTGTTGGCCATTTAGTTCACAAAATTGCCACATGAGGGAGATTACTGTGAACAGACCGCAGTGCCATCTATCCACAATGGAAGACATTTAAATATGGCCTGGGAGGCAGGCTAATTTTGCCCCTACTCTATGGCTTAGATGACCAAACATAAGTGGATTCGAAACCAGCCGGTCAACCTGAACATGCTAGCCTCAACCAGTGTCAACTAATAGCCGCTAATAGGTGCTCTGGGCACCCCAAGCTGGCGGTGGAGATAAGGTTTCTCTGTAATGCAATCGATACGAGAGCCCTGATTGGTCCTTGTTCCCATGTGACCTCGTACTGATGCCAAAGCTTGTACTCCTGGCATGAGTCCAGCATCTCACTATAGGGCATACAGTAATTGGTCTCTCGCTACATATCCATTCTATTCTTCATCCAAGTCTATGGCAAGCCGAAGTGCCTTAAAGAAAGCATTTATGGAATTCCATAAATCATTTATGGAATTCCATAAATCATTTATTGATTTCCATAAATAAATGGTATTTATGGAATTCCATGAATGCTTACTTTAGGGCTGGGCACTTCGGCTTGCCATACTACTCAATCAGAGATTATCTGTAAAACCAGAGATTTTGATTAGAGGGATTGGTAAGAATAATCTACTGCCTGATCTTAAAAAAATATAGATAAAATATTTCTTAACTAAATTCCCTCATATAAATACTTTTAATGAAATTTCTCATATGTATTCTTTTCACATGGTAAGTTTGAAGTTTGTAGATTGAATAGTTTGTGTGGAATCTTCCATTACTTTTAAACAAGTTCATTATAAATCGTGACATCTCTTGCAACCAGGGAGTTTTCTGAAAACTCCCAGAATGCAATGCTGTTATGACATCATAAGACAGCATCGCATTCAGGTGTACAGGTGTGCATACCATCAGGATGCACCTATGGATTTATTATGGAATTATACATTATTTGGATGGAACCTAACCATAGCTTAAGTAAGTGTTGTAGGAATCCTAGTATTTTCATTGTGAAGTGCAGCCCAGAAATATTTCTTTTCAATTTTTCAAAATCCTGTGATTTTCAGTGACGGCCATTTTTTTCACATTTCTTTGTACCCATAGAGCTTTCTAATCTGAATCTAAAAACATATTGCCTATTTACTATATTACATAGAAATATTTTTTTTCTGGAAGATAGTATTGTAAACTTAATTTTAAGCCATGTTTCAGAAGCAAATTTTGTCTATTTTTTTTGTTATGATTTTTTACTTTCAACAGCATATTTATTTTGGTTCATTTACACCATGACAAGTTGAAAAAGAGCCTCTAGGTTATCCTCTAGTTGTTATCTAACTCCTCCCAAGCCTTTTGTTAGAAAAGTCTGAAACTTAATATCATATAAGTACAGATATATGTTCAACCTGGTATTTTGTTACTGAAATACAATTCAGAAGTATCTGTTTTCATGTCCGGAAAATCCTGATTAGTCCAGTGTTATTCAGTGGCGGCCATTTTCCTTTTCAGATTCCATCGTCTCAATATGTTTCTTATTTGTATGTATTATGTAACTGTCTATTCATTACACTATCTACGATTGTTTCCTTGGAAGAAAACAATAATAACTTAATTTTAAGCTATCTTTCAGTTTTTAAAGGGTTATTTTTCATATAACAGATTACTTATCTTATGCCAAACCAGGGAGAATGGATTAGTATGTTTGTGCCTGTCTGCCTGACCAAACTTCACAAGTGCAATTCTATACTTAGGGTTTCTTATTGTATGACTGGCTGGCCTGCTAATCTTTTCAATTGGCATTTATTCTGAATTGATGTTTGTCTGTTATTTTGAAGCCACAAAACAATGCTGTACAGATTTAATGGCAAAGCAATCTACAGTTCATCCAACTTTGATTCCCCAAAGCTAGCTCAATATATCCAATGTTTAACCAGATATCTAATTAAGCAGGGGTCATCTCAGTCACTTGATACTGGGTTTGGATTAAATGAGGGCTTAAAATATGTTATTAAAGTTTAATCCAAGTGATCACATAATGCAGTAAATCAAGTAAATTAAGTATGCAATGAACCTAGATGTTTACAGTATGCAAGAGCATGCTAGACAGAGAAGTGAGTCTAGCCAGTGCATGCATGTATCTATTTAAGCTGCGGACCTGCTGTCAGTTGCTACTGAAATCTAGCCATTCTATACATGCAACTGTATTTTAGGTAGTCGCTTATCCCTTCAATAAACGTCTCTGGTAAAACTGATCTAACTAAGTATACTACTTATAATTATAATTATATGGTCATGTTGTACTTTACGACCTCAATTCTGGAACGTACCAGAATTGTTCAGAGAAGTTTACAATTCTGGTGATTCCGGTGTACCAGGATTGTTTCTTCTGGCAATTCTAGTATGCACCAGAATTGTTACTCAGGCAATTCTGGTACGTACCAGAATTGTTCGAGAATTTCTTACCTGCCTGCCGTCCGTCCTGCCTTCCTTCCTTAGACATATGAATTGAATTAGATTATATTCCTTTATTCCTGACATCCTTAATTCAATAAAGATAATATTTAGACTAAATGGATGTCAGGGAACAAGAATATGAACTTTATTTTTCGAAATAAATTTATTATGTTGTTGAAACGATCGTTTAAAAACAAGTGCAATTGAAATCACATCGCACTTGTGTAGATCCGCCATTTTGAAAACGGCAGATTTTGCGGTCTCCTCGCCGCACTTTACACAATCCAAATAAATACTTCCCGTGGTTGGATTGTAATAAATATTATATTTCCCGAAAGCCAAGACACATATCTATCTACCAATGTCAATTTTGTATTTGTTTATTGGGCAAATAATATAATGGAGACATGATTCGAAATAGGTGCATTGCTTACGGCCAACAGATTTCGTACGTACCAGAATTGCTCCAACAATTCTAGAACACACCAGAATTGTTGGAACAATCCTGTCACTTGCAGTGTACCAGAATTGTTCTTTCCAGCAATTCTGGTACGTACCAGAATTGGACAATTCTGGTGCATACCAGAATTGAGGTCGTAAAGTACAACATGACCATTATATTAGAATATTAACAAGAACGACTCATAAAATCCATCAGCGAGGATTTTGTGTTGCCATGGGAAGACCAACTTTGACCTAAAAGTATTCTGCCAACGGACGTGAACTGCTCTGCTTAGCTTTCGTGACCGAGCAGATGGAGAGATTGGAGTTGCAGTTCGGTGCTATCAGTAGTTCGCTTCGGGATTATCAATCGAATGAATCCATCGAGGGGAAAATGGCGCAACAGCAGCTCGAGCACGCGTCACAAATTGTCTTGGTGAGTATACCAAAATGATACTAGAATTAATACATGAAGTCGATATTTTGTTTGCCTTATGGGGTATCCGTTGATTCACGAGATTGAGAAACAACTTCACAAACTCATGACATTTCAGTGGTTGTTGACTTGTTCAATTCGTTTCGTCTTGGATGAAGAAAAAAATGGATATGTAGCGAGAGACCAATTACTAATTGCCCTATACTATAGTTACATGCTGGACTCATGCCAGCAGTACCAGTTAAGGCAGCAGCGCGAGGGCACGTGAGAACAAGGACCAATCAGGGCTCTCACATTATAGAGAAACCTTATCTCCACCGCTAGATGGGGGTGCCCAGAGCACCAATATTCTGGTGTAGCTGCTACTTGTTGACATTGGTTGAGGCTGTGGTCTATGTCACGAAAGTCGGATAATGGGATAGCTAGCTAAACTTTCAGCTAGCTAAGTTGATCCTAGATCTTTCTTATCCTCTAAATTCTGTTTCACGAAGAAAAATTAGCTAGCTAAACTTAGCCAGCATGAGGCCGCTTATGTGCTTGCTCAACAATCACAATCCGCACGTGCCGTGACTTGCAGTCTGTAGTGCTTGGAAACTGGAGCCATATCCTCTACGTGACACTGCCCAACGGCACACGCACCATTGTTAGGTCTGTTGTTTTGAGCAGCAGAAGATTGTGCATGTTTATAGCATGTTGTCAAGGTGATTTAGTGTTATTATTATTGGGTTTAAGTTACGCCTTCAGACTTTGGTGGTGGAAATGTCAGCTTCAGCCACTGGTGTTTTCGTGAAAGCTTTGGGCTACGCGCAAGCTTGTCAAGGTGATTTAGTGTTATTATTTGCCACCAAGTGCATTTTGACTATTGGAGGCTCACCCGGCTAATCCACCCAGCCTCCAAGGTCACGACCCCTGACATGACCCCTGACAGTAGCCAGTAGGGTTACATTATACAAATATGCCATGCCAGTGTGGGTATCCTGATGGAATGTCTCCCAGAGGGAGGATGGTTTTCCCAAGGGCGGAGCCCGAGGGAAAACCATCCTCCCGAGGGGAGATATTCCATCAGGATACCCACACTGGCATGGCATATTTGTTTTATTATACCGAACAAACCCCAATTTGGTAAAATATCAATGAAAACAACAATGACTGCCGGTAGATCCAGTGAGAACGGTTGACGTTTTGCCGGTGGACATTTTGCCGGTGGACATGATGGAATGGCCAACCTTTGTAAGCCAATCACGGCTTGCGATTTTCACGTGAGGTATAATAAAAATAAATGTTTCCCTGCCAAAACATTCATTGAAACTTTTTACAGAGTAATCAGCTGATTGTGGTACTTAAACCTTTCTATCTTTAAAAGATATAAACTCATGATTCAGTGTCCAAGAGGTGTTCTAGCTTCTGTGAGTGACAAGCATAAACTAGAGATAATTGAGAGAAAAGTAGGAAGGTGGGCTATAGGGGGTGAAAAAGGGACAGGGTATGTGGCAATTTATGTGGATCTAGGTTGGATTAGCCTAGAAAATGGGATAATGGAGAAGAAGTTGGTGTTTGCAGGTAGGGTAGCGTCGCTGGAGCAGGAGAGGTGGGCTAGGCAGGCATGGAACATGGCGGAGGAAAAAGGACTGCCATGGATGAGCAAAATAAATGCAATGACCGAGGAAGTGGGGCTGGGGGAGCAAGTTTACAA
This sequence comes from Maea johnstoni, assembly GCA_963942565.1. Lineage (NCBI taxonomy): Eukaryota > Metazoa > Annelida > Polychaeta > Spionida > Magelonidae > Maea > Maea johnstoni. The sequence goes on from OZ012684.1 coordinate 33,547,862, forward strand.
TTAGGCCAAAGCACATGGAAAGGGGAAGTGAAGTCAGCAGTAACGGAAAGGGATAGGCGAAAGTGGCAAGAGAGGATGGGAAATAAGAGTACGTTAGAAAAATACAGAAGCAAGGAAGAAAAGAAATTTGAGGAGTGGTTCTAAGACAGAGAAGAAGGCAGAACGGTCTTCAACATCAGAGCAGGATCACTAGGCCTGAGGAATAGGACAGGGAGGACAGTACAGGATAAAACTTGCCAGAATTGTACAGAAGGGGAGGTCGAAAATGAACAACATGTAGTGCTTAAGTGTCAAGCATACAGAATAGAATTATGGGGAAGGTAAGGCGAATATGGGGGGAAGAGAGATGGGGAGTTTGGGGGGCCAAAGAAGAAGGAGAGCAACTGAAGGAGATAGTGGGGTTAGTTGGAGAACCATCAGAGGTACTAGCTAGAACAGTGGGAGATGGGGTGAGGAAGATGATGAAGAAGAGAGAAGGAGAGAGGTGATATGGGGTGTGCTTGTGTACATATACCTTTTGTTATCTTTATCTAACACAGTTGATGTTGGTTCATACTAAACGGCAAAGGGGAAGAGAGTTGCTGGTGTAAGTAAGGGGCGCTGAAACAGGTAGGAACGGAGGATACAGGAGGGGAGACGAGGTAGTGGTACACTGCTGTTTTTAATTGTTCGGTTATTGACACCGGCGGATCCACACCGGTGATTCCGGTGACAAGTCACCGCTCAATTCAAAAAGTGGATGTTTGGCACCGGTCAAATCCCGACTGGAGCTGATCCCTGCCTGTTCACACCACCACTTAGACACACAGTTAAACGGCATCATGCCCCGGATAGATTTCCCTAAAAAAACTTGGGACGGGTGGATTTAGAAAGAGGAGGCAGACAACTCAGCATCGTTCTTGCGACCGGCCGCCAGACAGAATTCACAATTAGTCTCCATGGGGAATATTGATAAGACGCGGGGGGGGGGGGGGGGGGGGGGGGGGGGGGGAGATAGTTATTCCCTGTGGAGATGATTATCAATCCCTGGCAAACATGTGATTATAGTCGCTGCTAGGAGCGCTACCAAGCAACCATGGTTGGAGTGTTGCGATTCATGCCGCAGCTGGACAACTGAAGTCATCTCTTCACTTCAAAGTAGAAGATGACTTTGGGAACTTGGTATACAAGTATAAACATTCCAAGGATCAGATTTTTAGGAAATCATGAACAATTTATTAGGAGGTAGTATTGTAGCATTAAAGGTAGCTTATACTGGTCAACATTAGGGATGGGGACCGGGAACCGGTTCAAACTGGCCTGAGCATTGCGGTTAACCAGTCAAAAACCGGACCCGCCTCTAAACGGTTCGGTTTTCTATGCATGCTCAGGGTTCCTGGAGGCGTAATAAAACTGTCAGCAACTACCTCCTCACTGGCCTCACAATGTCTGCCAAGCGCGACGATCAAACAGCCATTTCAAAATCTCTCAAGTCTGGTACCCTGCCCACTTTCACTATGCTCAGAAGCCTTCTGAGCGTAGAGAAAGTGCCCAGGGAGCTAGTATATAGGAACCTTCAAGAACTTTCCAGTTCAGGCAAGTTCAGCCACGCATTCCATTGCGTATAACTTTTCGTATCCAAGATAGTCATTAATAAACCGTTTAGGAAACCGTGATAAAACCAAACCGTAGAAGCAAAACTGAGAACCGAACCGTAGAATTCTCAACGATACCCATCCCCAGTCAACATATATTGGTATCCAATTGCTCTTTTGCCAGTTTTGGATGGAGTGTATTCAGCGGATTAACTAGGTAAAGGCATCAGTTAATTGAATCCCCTGGACGGGAAGGGGGGGGGGGGGGGGGGGATAGTGTTCTAACCTTCTACCCTATTTTGCATGGTCCCAACCCCTAGGGCACTTTTTTTTTAGAATTTGTAAGTATATACTTACAAATCTCTCTAGTCATTACTTGCCCGTAAACGTTGTCCTGTACATGTGTTTGCAATTTTGTGTACGCATGTTCTCATATGTGTGTCCTAATTATTCTCGTTTTTTTTGTATTTTTCGTTTGTATAGGTGTTAAATATGGGAAGTTAGTTGTTTTTGGTATTTTTTTTTATTCTTTGATCTTTTTTTAGCAGTATACTTGTGTGGATGTATTTTTCACTACACTCTCAGCTCTTGATTCTTGGTTGAAGTGATACCAGGAGGTGCTGCCATCTATTGGGCGTAGTTGTAACTAAATTATTTTGGTTATCCATGAGGAGCTGCGCACTCGCCTTAACATGCAACGTTTAGGCGCCGTTTTATGGTCTGTTGTATAATGTGCGCCATTTTATTTGTGTGGATTTCATGATATATTGTTATAAAGTTTGTTTGCTTCGTTTATTATTCGTGCGCATGATCGATCGCGTGCGTAGGAGTTGATGCGCGTATTGAAATGAAAGTTTGAGGTGCTGCCATCTATACGTCTAGTTGGAACTAACATGTTTAGGTTAACCATGAGGAGCAGGGCATTCGTCTAATGTACGCTAGTCATTTTAGTGTGGGCATCCTGATATTTTGGTATAAAGATATTTTGTGGAAATCATGATATTTTGCTATTATTTCATTTCAGGTTGTTTGATGCTATAAATTTATTTCAGATTGTTTGATGCTCGTGCGCGTGATCGATTGTATGCTTAGGAATATATTTGATTGAAATTTTTGAGTTTTAATGTGTAGTGTTATATGTTGTTGTTCTTGTGAAATTGTGTTGTTTTGTTCCTGCTTTACTGTTTTAATCGATGTTTGTGTACTTTCTTTGATTTTGTTAGTTTGGTTGGATTTTTTTTTCTTGATATAGTAGGTTGTGATGCGGCTGTGGTTGTGTGTATGAGGTAGTGGGGTATTTCGTCATAGTCACATGTTTAGTTGGGTTTCCCTGGCAGCACTTGTTTTACAGTGAGCGTGGGGATTTCCCATATGCGGGGTTTCCCCCTGTTATGTCATGTTCTGTCTGGAACCCCTGGCAGCGCGCCTGGCATCTCGCATTTTATTGCGAAGCGTGGGGGTTTCCTGATGATATTTTGCTATAAATTTATTTCAGATTGTTTGATGCTTGTGCGCATGATCGATCGTGTGCGTAGGAATATCTTTGTTTGAAATTTTTGAGTTGTTATGTGTAGTGTTATATGTTGTTGTTCGTGTGGAATTGTGTTGTTTTTGTTCGTGTTTACTGTTTTAATCTATGTTTGTGTGTTTTCTTTGATTTTGTTAGTTTGGATGGATTTATTTTTTCTTGATATGGTTGGTTGTGATGTGGTTCTGGTTGTGTGTATGACGTAGTGCGGGGTATTTCGTCATAGTCACTTGTTTTGTCGGGTTTCCCTGGCAGCACATGTTTTACATTGAGCGTGGGGGTTTCCTGTATATACGGGGATTCCCCTTTTTATGACATGTTCTGTCTGCAACCCCTGGCAGCGCGCCTGGCATCTCGCATTTTATAGCGGTGCTGAAACTTCCCTTTCTTTTTTCTTTTTCATATATCTTGTCCTGCTCAGATTTTTTGCTGTTCAGATTTTGTTTTCTTGGGTGGGGGTGAGCCACATGCAAACCTCCACATTGTAGCTCAATTAAGACAAAACCTGAGTTATAGATAGATAGCCTGACACACCAGCCAACAAAGGCTATAATAGAAGTAGTACATAGGTCAACATAGCAAATTGGCCTAGAGAAGAACTGGCAAGTCGGTCTATTTTATCAATCAAATGCACGTGGAAGCTCGGGTGCAGGTGCCCCAACAACAGATCAAAGGTCAAGAAAGCTGCCTGCACATGTGCCAAGAATAGCTCACTGCCAACTTGTCAGCAGAGGGGTTATGTAACAGTGCATCGCCAGCCGGACTTTGGACAATAGATTCCCTGGAGTCCGTAGGGTATTGGGGTAGACTTTGTCTGCCGGGGCGAGCCTGTAACTGGACCCCTGATCTATTTTTCTTGTGTCGGTTGTTGTGATGCGTCCGTGTTTGTGTGTGTGACGTAGTGTGGGTGTTGAGTGGAATAATATTGGGTTTAAGTTACGCCTGTAGACTTAGGTGGTGGATAATGTCAGCTGAGACCGTTGGTGTGAGTGGAAGCTGAGGGCGGAGCGCAGCTTAGCCCGAAGCTTTCACGAAAACAACAGTGGCCGAAGCTGACATTTCCACCACCCAAGTCTAAAGGCGTAACTTAAACCCATTTATAGCGGGTTTTATGATATATTTTACTTATATTTCAAGCGTTATTTGATCATATTTGCTTATACTAGACTGTTGACCTACATTTTGAATAACCCGGGTGAGAGCAGAGGCTTCTGGGTAAATTTCAGGTCAAAGGTCACAGGGTCACAGAAGCTAGAACACCTCTTGGACACTGAATCCTGAGTTAATATCTTTTAAAGATAGAAAGGTTTAAGGACCACAATCAGCTATTTACTCTCGGCTAGTGCACAATCAGGGGTACCTTTTCATGTTGGACAATGTTATATGTCCATAGATAAATAATTCACTTATTCAGGGCTGTCCAAGCTGTCGCATTGTCGCAAAATTTTGCGTCAGCAGCCTCAAAAAATGCGACACAAGAATATTTGCGCCAAGGTTGCGACACGGTAATTTTGCAACATGCATGCGTTCGCCATCTAGCGGTGGTCACCAAAACTAAGTGATCACCAAACAGGGCGTCGTGCGCATGACTAAACATGCAGTGAACAAAGGGACGCCATGATACAGACAATGTGAAAATAAAAAAGATACCCCTCAGGGCTCAACGTATAGCATAGTCCCATCTCCCGGGAGATCTGAATTCCAAAAAAAGCGCTGTCGGGCTACCTAAAGTTGGATTCAGGTAGTCCCGCTGGACTACCTGAATCCTGGGGAAGTTTCTCACTAAAATGCTATAAAATGGTAGCAGAAAAAAAGAAAAATATAGCATCCCTTAAGCATGCAACCTACAAAATAGAAGAAAAAAGCATAAGTACCATTACTAACATGAAAAGGGGGAACTATTTTGCCTTTTTGGAATAAATGGCGGGGCTACCTAAAATGCTGGCGGGACTACCTGATCTTGGGTTCAGGTAGCCCCGCCAGCCTACCTGCTCCTTCTGGGGACCGTTGAGCCCTGCCCCTTCAATTTTGGATTTTTGGAAAAGGAACGTATTTTACTAAGATTTCTGTAATGTCTATCGAAAACGGAGTTGTTTATGTATACTTACGTTCAGCCAGTTTTGTCAGTGAGTTTGCGATTATGATTATTTTTCTCTTTTAAAATCAGTGTGGACGTGTATTTTTTTTCTGTAGTAGAAGAAAGAAACACAGTCCATCATTTTTCTCGGCCGGCGAGCACTAGATATCAATAAAACGTTGTATGGGGGTGCCCACAAAGGTAGTCTAATAAAACCAACTTGTCAACTCTAGAAATCTTGTATTTAGTAGACGTGTTGGTAACCAATTTTGTAAACTGTTTAGAAACACAAAAGACTATTGAGGAAAATTAGGTTTTTAATTCTATGCTATAGGCAATTTTGAGGTCTGAAATCATTAATATTTGATATACTAATACACTTAGGGATGCTGATGATAGTTTTTGAAAAAAATTATGCTTGAGCAATTCTTATTCATAATCTGATGATGCTCACTTACCAAAAAACTTGTTTACCTAATTTCTCTGCAACCGGTCACCAGATTTCATTAATTTTTGATATGCTAATACACTTAGGGATGCTGATGTAGTTTTTGAAAAAGATTATGCTTGAGCATATCTGATTCATAATCTGATGATGCCCACTTACCAAAAAGCTTGTTTCACTGATTTCTCTGCAACCGGTCACCAGATTTCATTAATATTTGATATGCTAATACACTTAGGGATGCTGATGATAGTTTTTGAAAAAGATTATGCTTGAGCAATTCTTATTTATAATCGTGTGATGCTCACTTACCAAAAAACTTGCTGAGTCTTATCAGACTGTATTATAAATATTCAAGCTGGCTATATATGTGAAATAGAGTGTGTGCCAGTATATTGAAGAATCTTAAGCTTGAATATACAAATCTGTGATAAGTATAACCTATATTGTACTATGTGTGGATTCAGTGTTTCAAGTTTCAACATACATTTCAATTGGTGCTATGTCATAGTCTTAATTTAACTTCCACTAGTGTCTAAACTGTGAACTAAATGACCCCTGGTGGATAACATTTGAACCATTAAAACGCCACCTGGTGGCAGACGGTAGAAGTATTTTGCTACAGGTAGTTCAAATTTTGCTACAGGCATTTTGGGCTTGGACAGCCCTGTTATTTCAGATGCTCTCAACTATTCACACATGCAAAGGGTCACTAGTTTCAGGTGTGCAACACTTTTAGAATGACATCATTATGATATTTAACAAGAAAATGGCGATAGTATGTGTGTTTTGGGACATATTTTCAGCGTTATCGCGTTTCACTCAAAAAATACACATTTTTGATGCTAATTTTCAAAATATGTTTCAACTTTTAAGTGTTTTTTCTTGATTTACCCCTGATGCTAGTTAAGTTCACACTTAACAAATTTTTACCCCATCAAAATTGGTGAACAACTCATGCCAAAATGGGTAAATCAGTAAAATGACATCCATGTGATCACTTTTAAAAAAAGCAATACATGATTTTATGCAACTTTTAAAATAATGTAGTTTACTTGTTTAGTTGTATTTCTTCTACTTATAAGATACTTATGGACATAATTTGTCATAAAAATAATCAAAATCACACTGGCACAGAAGTTCAGTTATACAACCATCATATGTCTGCACCTTGTCTGTTGTCCCCCAAAATGTGTAGTCTCCGTAGTAGCAAGCTCACAGGTAGTAAAAAGTTGTAAGATATGTACACTGCCTAGATACACATAGCTGGTCCACAGCAGGTGCTATATAATTGAAAGTATGCATTCCATCTGCTTTTAGTGAGAGAAGGCACAGGCATAATGGGGTCTCCGTAGTAGCGTAGTCTCCGTAGTACCTTAGCTTTTCCATTGATCAGCATGTAGTGCTTGCTCTAATTTGCATCAAATTCACTTCTTTTGTATTATTTATCACAAATAGATGCAGTTGAACACAAATCATCAAATTACATTGATACCAATGTCATCATATCTGGTAAAGATGGCAAGGATGATAGCAATTTAGAATAAATTTAAAGACATTGGCTGAATATTTTTTTCTGTCTTGAAATAATGGATCTTTTACATCATTGCTGTTTTTACGCCAACCTTATAAGATATAAAAATGTAGCATAACATTCATTTACTGTTGCATTAATAAATGAACAGGATGATTTTATACCATTAGCTGCCTACTACGGAGACTACATAGGCAATAGACTGTTTAAGTACCAGACATGGTGTAATAAGTAATAGGTAATTTTCAAAGTAATAGGTAATAGACTGATTTTCAAAGTAATAGCCTGTAATAAGTAATAGATAGTCAAAATCTTCAAGTAATAAGTAATTGTAATAGACTGGCCCCAAAAGTAATAAGTAATTTTCTATTACTTTTCTATTACTTTTCCCATTTATGACCAAAACATCAACTGTACAGTAAACAAGTCACTTTTCCATATGACTCCTTCATGTCACTCCTTGTCTCAAATACCTTGAATTTGAAGGATTGATTTCAGTGATAAGTCTGGGAAAAGGTTTTGTGAATCATCTGAACGGCAGTAGAATTTATTCACTGTGTCTCCTAAAGAGTAATTGTGTCTAGGTACATCAATCTAGGTCAGAGGCCAAGGGAAGTTGATTTAATTGCAATTTGATGAAGATAAGCATAGCTGCCATTAGGTGTACAATGTAACTGAGTGCACAGTATTGTAGAATCCCACATGAGAACAAGAAGGCTCTGAGATTAGCCGCCCATCCTTATTCTCAATTCCTCTCATAGGATAAGTAAAGATGCCAGTTGTCTAAAGGGTTAAAGACAGCATGGTGTCTGGGAGTCATTTGGACACCCTGACCCTCAAAAATCACCCCACAGGACATCCCAAAAATGTTTGAGTGATTTCTCAGAATGGTTGTACTTGAAACTTTAAAGGCTACCTGGAAGCCTCTGTTTAATAGCCTTCATATTAACCTTTTAAAGAATATTATCAAACTTCATTAGGCAAATTTAAGCAGTTATGCCCTAATCATGGTGATTTTGTAATGATCCCTTTGTCATATTGTGTTATTTAATACTAGATTGACTAGATGGTCTCTTACAAGCAATGTTTTCCCAATGGAACTTTCTCAACATACATTCCAGCTTATTTCTGACTATATGTATGTGACAAATAGCTATTATAAGATAAAAATAATTATATGTGGACTTCCAGTTGGAACTGGTTGAATTCAAGACTTAGGGGTATCATCATTTCCATGAATGATCTAGGTCAATGAAACCCCAGGTGATTCAAATTGCAATTGTAACTTCCTGTAGCTACAGACACTGTCAATCTTCACTTGCACATACATGAACATGAGGATTTTGGAGCATACTCTGAACTCAAGTAGACCAAATGTTATGCTCATTTGAAAGGCTTTTTGGGGTCGGTGAGCGAGTTGTTTATCACATTATCAGATTATACTGTATTAAGTATTGTGGGTTTGGTATTTTTCAATATCTCTTTAATTTAAACACCTGTAGGCTTTAAGTTTTCAAGAAGCCTGCCTTAAGCTACATGTACTCTCTTATTGTCAAATGTATAGCAGACCCCCAAGGTGGAACATTTTCTAAACCATGTGAATGCAAGGGGATCAAACACTGGGGTTCTTTCCTCACATTTTTTCTATACTGAATAACTATGGCATGCCAAAATGATATTTATTCAACTCTCAAAATATCATGCAACTTTCAAAATATTGTTCAACTTTGTTAAATATATCATGCAACTCTCAAAATATGGTGCAACTTTTAGAAATATATCATACAGCTCAGGAAGGATGTATATTTTTTGGGAACATGTATAATGACCTCAGAGCAGCCATGGGTGTTGTGCCAGGTCATGCACTTGTAGTGGGGAAGGTCGCTGGTAAAGGGGAAACTTACTTATTCTACCCTCAATATAATATTACTTAAGCCTGGAGCTTAACTATATATATATATTTAGCTTAGCTTAGACTCAATGTGCCTATGTTCATACTCTGTTTAATTGATAATGACCTCTTGACCACAGAGCTATATATGTTAATTACTTCTCCACCTGTGTCTGAAGTACTTGTTGACACCTACTCAGCCATCTTAATTTGCATTCATAAAGGTCTGAAGAAGGGTGACATGTCACCTCAACCTGGTGTGGGAGGTCCTGGAAAGGGGGCAGGTTAACCCTTGTAATGCTAAGGTCCAAATCACAAGGATGAAAAGGTTTTTGAAAACCATGTAGACCTTGTCATGTTGGTATTCATTGGATATCTCTCACTGAGAACTTTCTGAGGAGTACCCATGTGCTAGGGTTCTAGTCATTTTCAGTTTTTTTAGAGGTTGACCATCGGTCAACCTTTATTGTTGTCCCATTGATCATATTGGTCGTCCTAGCTTTTGGGGGCCAGATTTCAAGTTTCCCTAGCGTTTATGTCGTCCTATACAGCTATTTCAGACTTTGTAGGTCAATGATCTGGGTTCATGGGCGGTCTGGAATTTTTTTGATTTTTTTTATCTGATTCAGTTAGGGTTGTTTTTGAACAAGTGCTTGTTTTTTTGGCTCTAGGTTGTTTGGTTAATTTTTTATTGCTGTTTTTGTGTTTTTTGGTGCTTTCTTTGTGGTTTCACGGGTCCAGATCCAACCCTAGATCGTAGTGACCCACTTAGATCTAAGTGGGCCAGCCAACCAAGCAACCAACCAAGCAACCAACCAAGCAAGCAAGCAAGCAACCAACCAACCAATTTGATTTTCTTCACTTTTTCTCGTATACTGAGGCTTAATCATTGAATTTGATTTTCTTCTCTTTTTCTGCCATACTGAGGCTTAATCATTGAATTTGATTTTCTTTGCTTTTTCTGCCATGCTGAGGCTTAGCCACTGAATTTGATTTTCTTCGCTTTTTCTGCCATACTGAGGCTTAATCATTGAATTTGTTTTTCTTCACTTTTTCTGCCATACTGAGGCTTAATCATTGAATTTGATTTTCTTCGCTTTTTCTGCCATACTGAGGCTTAATCATTGAATTTGATTTTCTTCACTTTTTCTGCCATGCTAAGGCTTAATCATTGAATTTGATTTTCTTCACCTTTTCTGCCATACTGAGGCTTAATCATTGAATTTGATTTTCTTTACTTTTTCTGCCATACTGAGGCTTAATCATTGAATTTGATTTTCTTCGCTTTTTCTGCCATACTGAGGCTTAATCATTGAATTTGATTTTCGTCGCTTTTTCTGCCATGCTGAGGCTTAATCATTGAATTTGATTTTCTTCCTTTTTTCTGCCATGCTGAGGCTTAGCCACTGAATTTGATTTTCTTCGCTTTTTCTGCCATACTGGGGCTTAATCATTGAATTTGAATTTCTTCACCTTTTCTGCCATGCTAAGGCTTAATCATTGAATTTGATTTTCTTCACTTTTTCTGCCATACTGAGGCTTAATCATTGAATTTGATTTTCTTCACTTTTTCTGCCATACTGAGGCTTAATCATTGAATTTGATTTTCTTCACTTTTTCTGCCATACTGAGGCTTTGCCATTGAATTTGATTTTCTTCACTTTTTCTGCCATACTGAGGCTTAATCATTGAATTTGATTTTCTTCACTTTTTCTGCCATACTGAGACTTAATAATTGAATTTGATTTTCTTCATTTTTTCTGCCTTACTGAGGTTTAACCAATGAATTTCAGTTTTCTTTACTATTACTTCCATATTGCGGCTTGGTCTTGACTAACCAACCAACCAACCAACCAACCAACCACTTGCCCTACTCCAACTTTCACTTGCCCTACTTCAACTTTCACTTGCCCTTAACCATTGAATTTGATTTTCTTCACTTTTTCTGCCATACTGAGGCTTTGCCATTGAATTTGATTTTCTTCACTTTTTCTGCCATACTGAGACTTAATCATTGAATTTGATTTTCTGCACTTTTTCTGCCATACTGAGGCTTAATCATTGAATTTGATTTTCTTCATTTTTCTGCCTTACTGAGGTTTAACCAATGAATTTCAGTTTTATTTACTATTACTTCCATATTGCAGCTTGGTCTTGACTAACCAACCAACCAACCACTTGCCCTACTCCAACTTTCACTTGCCCTACTCCAACGTTCACTTGCCCTACTCCAACGTTCACTTGCCCTACTTCAACTTTCACTTGCCCTACTCCAACTTTCACTTGCCCTACTCCAACTTTCACTTGCCCTACTCCAACTTTCACTTGCCCTACTCCAACTTTCACTTGCCCTACTCCACTTTTTACTTGCCCTACTCCAACTTTCACTTGCCCTACTCCAACTTTCACTTGCCCTACTCCAACTTTCACTTGCCCTTAAAAAATTGTATATAATAATTTTATAATATTTCATTTAAAACCAAATAGAACATGGTTCTGGCATGTAAAAGCATATTTTCTAGAACAAGCTTGGATGGCAGACCACGAAACTTGCACACATTCTCAAAAGCAAACCTGAAATATACAAAACGTACTTTCCCAGTGGGGCAAGCAAGATGCAGTTTTCACTTGCCCCACAGCTATAATTTACAAATTCTACTTGCCCGGGGCAATGGGGCAAGCACCAATGTCGAGCACTGCGGTGATATATATATAAATATATATATATATATATATATATATATATATATATATATATATATATATATATATTATATATTTGTGTGTATGGCTTGATATGGTTTTGTTTGGCGTTTAACCCTGCCCTCTTTAGCTCTTAGCTTATTTAAATGTGATCCAAAACCCAACAACAAAGCAAAACACAAACATTGATCACATACACACAAACATCCCAAAAGTGCACAATGCAAACATTATTAAAACTTACTACTCAGACCACGACCAAATATTCATTACAACTAACCAGATTCAATCATAAAAATTAACAAAAACTCAACCCTATGACAAAAAACTCACCCTTTCATCTAAAAAATGCAAAAAACCCCAAAAACCCTGAAAAAAAAAGAAAATTAACAAAATTAACCATTATAAGTCAAAGCAAAGCATCAACCTCTTGATGCCACAGGCGTCGCTCTTGTTTTAATTGTTAAGTATTGGCCAAATTAGCACCAGCAGCATTAGGGTTAACTCAATGACTCGGTGTCCACCAAATGACTCTATTAGACTCCCTCTATCCGGTAGGTTTTCTCCTTTACCACTGACCTTCCCCACTAAAAGTGTACAACCTGACACAACACCCTCATGGCTGCTCTGAGGTCATTTTACATGTTCCCAAAAAATATACAACCTTCCTGAGCTGTACGATATATTTCTAAATGTTGCACCATATTTTGAGAGTTGCATGACATATTTAACAAAGTTGAACAATATTTTGAAAGTTGCATGATATTTTGAGAGTTGAATAAATATCATTTTGGCATGCCATATATAACTGATGGATTTGTGCATCACGGCTAGTGCACAATCAGGGGTACCTTTTGTGTTTCACTTTTGATGGCAACCAATAGAAGATATTGTGTGTACTATGGAACCACCCCAGCTCATCAACCACCGCTCCCAGTTTCAATTTACTAAATCAGACTTGAACAATATCAAAACTATGTTCAAAAAGGTGTATTTCAAGTAAAAAGGTGTATTTCGAGTCTGAGGGACACTTAAAGGGAAACCTGCCTTAACTATAGGCCAGATGTCATCCTAGATGACATATACATGTAAAGGACTCTTTGAAATAGTTTGTTGGTCATTTTTTTATATTTTAGTAAATGGAGAATCATAAGTTTTATTCATGTAGTCTCCGTAGTAGCTACATATAATCAAAGATAAAACCTGTTTCATCCCTAATTTTGAGAAAAGGTTATGTTGTTCAGTAAGAATGACTTATAAATAATTATATATTCAAGCACCGAACTTAATTGTCATATGATCGCTGGAAGATGTACCTAAATTGATCAAATTCCTTTGCACCAAAAATGGTAAAGCATTTGTTTGATCTAAACACTAGTGTATTAACACTACAATGCACTACTTAAGATGTCAAAGTTTAAAATGTTTGAATCCTTAAGAGTTTAAGTGTGTTTCCTATTGTATTTTGTCAAAGATAAACTTTTAAACTGTTGTAAAGCAAAATGTGAAAGAAACCAACAATGTAGTAGACCTCCGTAGTAGCCCTGCTCTGCCATTTTACATGTTTAGTTTCAGGTGTTTTAGGCAGAATGTGCTAATGCTAGACTATCAAATGACTGTTTTATTACAAAAAGTGTATCAAGAATAGTGCCAGAAATATATTTTCATTTTCATATGAGGCCTATTTTTTCAAACACAGCATTTGCAGACAAAGGCATCAATTTGTTTAAAAACTGTGTTTGTTAGAGTAGTACACATAGGAGGTCAGCAGTTGTAAAAAGCCGAGCAACAGTTAACAAAAGCATTTTATTTATGTTGTACCATGACAAATAAACAATTTTTCACAAAAAAAGAATACCTTTTCTCTTGATTTTTTGTGGTATGCACAGTAATAGGAAATAGTATGTAGTCTCCGTAGTATCATTTTCCCTCACTGACTATCAGTTGTTCAAACTGATAAAATGAGAACGACACATGTCTACTTAGAAATATTTCGCATGTGATTACTAGACAAGTTTTCCTATGACATGACACATTGATATACCTAATATTTGGAAAAAAGAAATTCACCAGAAGTGAAACAAAAGGTACCCCTGATTGTGCACTTCTGATTGTTTGCGAGATATCAGTGGCAGGAAGTACCGTAATTTCGCGTGTATAAGACACACTTTTTTACACTAATTTTTACACTCAAATCGTGGGTGCGTCTTATACACAAAGCTAGAAATCTAGGGTGTTTTACATCGAGTTACCAGGCCACTCGGAGATCGCCAATTACAATTATAATGCGGCCAAGGCAATGCCCATTGAAGTTTGCCACGTCATTGATGAATTGTAATAAGCGAACCACCCTCCACTAGAATTTACTGATTACAATCCATGTGACATGCCTAGGACAATGGGTAGTGAGTACCGACACAGGCCAGGGTGATACGCATTGATGTCACGGTGATGTCACATTTCACTCATCTCAATATGTGTTTTACTGCCTTTCCAGCGTTATTCATGAGGAGTTGTTTTCCTACAATCATTCTGAAAAGGGGGTGCGCACTATACACAAAGCTAAGGTCTATACATCATTTATAAAGCCTGGACAAGGGGTCTTATATAAGGGTGCGTCTTATACACGCGAAATTACGGTAACTGCAGTGGTTCCTTATTTTCCTTGACTACATAGATTTGACAAGGCAAATTCATGTTTGGATTATCAGCTGATAAAGAAAAAGTCATTTTCAGGGCTTTTACATTGATTTGTGTTAGTGGATAGATACCATTTTGTTGTAATTGCTATGAAATACACATGTGCTGATCACTTAGAGGAAATGGTAACACCTGTGAGTCAGTAAGCCGGCCTCTTGGGAATTGAGTCCAGACAGGGCCAGATTACTATGTATGTTATTTTACTTCCTGTCATCAAGATGATGATTTAGAGCCTTCAAATGCATCTTAGAAGGGTTGTATGGACATATGACTGGAATGTACTAGTTTGTTGTTGATAAACCTTGTCAATATGGATAACTGCTATGGGGAGAGCTTATACAAAACCCTTTTGAAAATGGTTTGATTTGGCTGTCATATACCCTAGGACTTTGTCTACACTCCTTATAATATTCCAATCTCACTATCAGGTGTAAGAGTCAATATGAGTTTTAACTAGAGCTGCACTCACCACTCACGAACTCGAGTGGCTCGAGCCCTGGGCCAAACTCGCCGAGCTCGAGCTGAAGTGTTCAAATCGTGAGCTCGTCTATGTTGCGAACACAAACGTAACACAGAGCACCTAACACATATTATAAACAAACATAACTGCTTATCACGGTCATGTCTTTACAATCTCCAATGTATACATTCAAGCGGTGTTGAGTGTTATTCTGACCTTTGTACCTCGTCAGCACGTTTTAAAATTAAATGAACATGGCAATGTTAATAAATCTCGGCCAATAGATATTTATTTCTTAATAGCTGGGGTGAAGAATAATTATTCTTTTGGAAAATCGGAACGTCCGTGAGCTCACGAGTCAAACGGGTGGTGAGCTCATGAGTTGATCTCCCTCTGTGAGTGCAGCTCTAGTTTTAACTGTACAAAAACATAACTATTTAGTAAATCAAATGCTAGAAAGCAATGACAGGTCACTCAGTTCATAGCTGATAGTGACAGCCTCTGCAATTACTTATTATGAAGTTATTTCAATTACAATACAAACTCTGACTGATGATAGATAGTAGTGTTTGATCAATACAAACAAATGAATGCAATTTGACCATACCTTGTTTGTCTGCGGCTTAAAGTGCAATTGCACCATTGGGATAACTTGTGCTAAAAGTGTAGTTGGGTCAGTCACAATCAGGGTTCTCTAGATGGTTTTGCCATGGGGACCACTCAGTTCACTATATTTTAGGCACTCTGGTTGTAACTTAGTAAGTTTTTCCAGTAGAGGTATGGCTACAAATGATTAGACATAGAAAATTTGACCAAAATAACTTGATCGGTGACAGATAACGACCATTTTGTAGGCAAAAATAGGCATTTTTCAAGGGGGGACCATTTCCAAATTTTGGAAGGTGTTGGTTTGGTGACTTCTCAGTAAGTTATTTTGATAACAATTGATTAAAATGCTTTTCTATATTTCAAAAAATTAGTTCTAAACAATCTACAACTTAAATGGGGTTAATTGAGCCAAAAACAAAAAAATGACAGCAGTTCAAACGAATCAGGGGGACCACTTTTGAAATTTTAGATAAAAATCCCAAATAACCTAGGTAATTGGACACTCTTAAATGGTTTAGAACTATCAAAGTACCATTTTCTAAACACAGATGCATTGTGAAAGAAGTTGAAATAGCAGTGGTCTGATAATCTTAAAGATAATTGTTCATATTAGTGTTGATGCTAGCCCTAATTCGTCACCGTAGAAATTGTGTAGTGTCCGCAACGCTCTTGCATTCCTAAGATACGCAGGCTATTACTAGTTTGATCCCATTATTTTAGAGAGGTGGCCTCACAGACATAATAAATCTCATTAGTTTCAGAGTTACTGACCAAATAGGTATTTTTACCTCATAAGTGTAAAACAGTAGTGTCCGTAACGCAGGGTCTAGAAAGAGTGTTTGCTGACCCAAACTAGTATTTCTATTAACTTTAAAGTTACCAAGATGCTCACAGACTTTTATTAAGAAGATTAAAGTAGAAATCTATTGGCAGCATTTATTGTTTTTGATAAAATAATGTTTCTACAGGGTGTCCACAACGGTAAAAAATACAAGAAGTACTATAGCTATCAACAATTTAGTAACGTTAAACAAAAGTGATGGTCTCAGACTCAACTTATATCTGCTTGGTGTTAGAATAACTGCCTAAGATATATAATAATCAGACATTATGTGTTCTAAATGTTGTAGCAAGGACCTGTGAAGTGTTTGCAATATGTAGTGCAATACATATGCCCATAGGCTTAAGAGGACAAAGTTGAACATAAACAAAGATTTGGACCAAATATTGATTTAAAAAAGACAAGTTGCAGAGTAATGTTAAGAAGTTCAAATTAAAGATATTTCTATTTATGAAAGATGGAATCATGATATATTCCTTAGCTGAAAACTTATGTGCTAAATAATGAAATGGGCACATATGAAAGGCAGTGATTTGAGTATATATGTGGGTGGGTTGCCTGCTTGCAGCTACAGTAGTGACTGAATATGATTGTGATTGTTACTAAAACTTTCATGATCTTCATCAAAACCACTGAGTTACACATTCCTAGGACTGGTATTGACTTGGTATTTTTAGGCTCGAGATTGGCATCACTAGTATTATGATACCGATCCCAATTCCGAGCCTTAGCGTCGTTTTGGGAGTTGCTGGGATTTATTTACATCTATGCATCATCATTATACATTATTTACATCTACCACAATGATTTGATTTTCATTGAGGGTCTCATAATACAGATATGTATTTTTCCTTAAAAGGAATTCTCATTTGAATGATAAGATAGAAGGTGCCACTTTAAATTTCAATTAAATCCTGATTAAGATTCATATTATATATATTTATATACATTTGAAGATTCTTTGTCAGGTGTTATAGGGCATATGGGTATAAGAGTATTCAAATAATAATGATAACAACAATAATGATAATAATAATAATAATAATCTTTATTTCATGAAGTTAATACAGTAAAATACATGGTTAGTCTATTAATGTATAGAAAAATGTATATGTCACACATTTCAGTCTACATGGATGTAAATCCTTTTTCAAGGCATTGGCATTTCCATATTTTGGGGCAAAGTTCTCTGTAAGTGATAGTGACTATGCAATGATAAGTGAATGAATGCCGGCAGCATACAAACGAATGTGACTCTTAAGCTTTATTCTCACATATGGCAAACACTAATTGGTTGCCGGGATGAGACATTATCTGCCGGGTGTCCCGGAGTGAGAGCCGGTCTCCTGGAGTGAGTGTGCCGACACAACAATATAAGCTTCCTGGTAGACGGCATGCCAGCTTGTTCGGGTGTTTGAGCTGAAAGGGCCATATTAATGGGAGTTTTATAGTTACTCTCCAGTGTTAAGTACCATTTAGAAGTACTCATCTTAGGATCGAGTTGTATTGACATGCCATTGCCGGATCGAACAAAGGTGACTGATTCGAATCACAGTTGATCGGTCCGTCTCGATACCAGACCTACACATTCCATAACATTTCTATTCCATAAAACCCAAACCATGGTTGAATATATTAAATCAAATGTCAAATATCCCTACACAAATATATGCCGACACACACACTTACTCTCACGGTTTAGATACCATTTTTTACAATATGTGAACTAACTTTGGGTGTAAAGACAGGCCAAGAAAGGCTATGCAATATAAAATACTTGTATATATATTTTTGTATGAGGCGATGTGAGGAGTACTACATCGTCATATACTATGTGAGACTTTGGCCCTGCTGATGTTGTATCTAATGGCCTCTCAAGCCTCCCAGGATGAATGGATATAATCACATTTTAATGCCATTACATTAGTTGAAGGGCCCCAGCCTATTGTCCTATCGCAGATCGGGACAGTGCTAAACTCATATTTGGGACGGTATTATAACATTGTGATTCACTTACCTTATAGTCATCACTCCTTTATGAAACCTTTTATCGTTAATCCTTAGTATATCAATGGTCTTCTTGTGTTTTGGGGGGCGTGCATTGGGACTAGGTATCACTTGGTTACTTTACTCTGAAGTGACATTTGACTCTGTAGCATAGTGGTTAGGTGCTCGCTCTGCGATTCCAAGGATGTGGGTTCAAGCCCCCATCAGTGACAGTTTTTTTTTCATGATTGTTTTTTAGAGGTTGTTGTACAACAACCTTTATTCAGTTCGCTTTTGTTGTCTTGCATTCCCGGGGAGGGTCCTGGGAGCTGGTTGATGCATTTTCCCTATGTTGTCTTACATGGCATTTTTGGAAAATTCTAGCCGCATGATCTGGAGAGTGGGGTGTGGTGGGGTCGTTTTGTTTATTGTTTCTGTTAGAATTGGGTGTGTAGTTTATAATGTTTGTTTCATTGTTTCTGTGGGTTGCCTAGTTTTTTTTTGGTGGATTTTTACGTGTTTATACTTTACGTTTTCTTCACTCCAATACGATTCTGTAGCGCGTCTGGTCTTGTGGGGCGGCCGTTGGATGCGCATGCGTGGGTGGATGCGCATGCGTGGGTTTTCTGCATATTTAATGCGATCGGCTAATCACGTGACGGTGCGTGATTGGGTTTCCCAGCACCACGTTGTTTGTCTCTGGTGAATTATCCAATGAGCGGTCTCACTGCCTCACCGTCACACCACGTGGTACTCTTTCCCGCGGTTTATTAACCAATGAGCGGCTATTTGTATCCCTGTTTGTACTATTTTACTTACGTGTTCATTCACGTATTTTTTACATTGGCTAGGTTACCCTCCGCCATTTTGAATATCGGGTTTGACGAAATTTGCACCCCGATTTCAAAGCTTTCGTTTGTGGCCATCTCTAACTCTAAAATTCTGAAACCAAAAGAATTAACAAGCCAAGTATCTATATTATTAAGATTAATTCTTTTGGTTTCGGAAAATCGAAAATATTTTGAGATATTTGTCAACACGCATCGATGGTGGCGTGTTGACCATGGCGATTAGTACATTCTCAATGGTACCTCGCCGATTCCTGTCAATTTCATCAAGCTATCTCCCCCCGATCACAATATGACTACCTACCTGGATAGATGAGATCCTCATCTATCTGATTCAATCATTTTTTTAATTCAACTTCAGGTTGGAAGCGAAAAAATAGCTTTTCGCTACAACCGGAAGTTGATTTTTTTGATATAGTGAATTATCCAATGAGCGGTCTCACTGCCTCACCGTCACACCACGTGGTACTCTTTCCCGCGGTTTATTAACCAATGAGCGGCTATTTGTATCCCTCTTTGTACTATTTTACTTACGTGTTCATTCACGTATTTTTTACATTGGCTAGGTTACCCTCCGCCATTTTGAATATCGGGTTTGACGAAATTTGCACCCCGATTTCAAAGCTTTCGTTTGTGGCCATCTCTAACTCTAAAATTCTGAAACCAAAAGAATTAGCAAGCCAAGTATCTATATTATTAAGATTAATTCTTTTAGTTTCGGAAAATCGAAAATATTTTGAGATATTTGTCAACACGCATCGATGGTGGCGTGTTGACCATGGCGATTAGTACATTCTCAATGGTACCTCGCCGATTCCTGTCAATTTCATCAAGCTATCTCCCCCCGATCACAATATGACTACCTACCTGGATAGATGAGATCCTCATCTATCTGATTCAATCATTTTTTTAATTCAACTTCAGGTTGGAAGCAAAAAAAATAGCTTTTCGCTACAACCGGAAGTTGATTTTTTTGATATAGCGAGATTAGGGCATTGATATGCATTGTGTGCATTTCACACAAAAAACATACTTTTTTCAATAAATTGTCACGTCGCCGTTTCTGGGTCAAAATTTACAAATGGCCCATCAAAGTGTTCGCAACAAATAGGGCTTTTACCCTATTATCATAACTTGTTGGTTATATTTGTAATTTTTGAAAAAAAATGGCGACTTCGGAAAAAAACGGCAAAAACGGCTTTTTGGAATGTTGATTTAGGAACCCTGGCGAAATTCTAAATTTACTTATTAATTTCGCCACTAAAACCGGAAAAAAAGTTTCAACTTCAAGAAAACAGACTCTAAATAATCCATCCTACCCATTTGTGGATTTTTTTTGATCCCCACAATCGTAAGAAAACAACTTTGAAAAAAACGGAAGTAGTAAATATTTTTATCGCGATTTCAGCAGTCAGTATATATACCCTTCTCACCATGAGTGTAGTATGCAGTCCTGAAGTTAGCAGACCTTTAACCCTGCCATCCCTTCCGTTCTCACTGTTGTTGTATTTTAGATAAAGATATGATTTTAATTGTTTTGGGTGACAGGAAAAGTGTGTACTGTTATAATTTATTGGTCACAAACTTATAAGCCCAAAGAGCATGTAATGCGAATGCATGGGATGGCAGGGTTAATGGTCTGCATACTTCAGGATTGCATTTTCACTCATGGTGAGAAGGGTGTCAAGGGACATAACTGCAGGCAGCACTCATAGAAACTGGCTTCGACATCATACTGCATCTACACCAAAGAGCATCATAGGAACTTGATTCACCTGACAACCCAAAATAGTAAGCATACATTAAATTGAAATAAATACAAAAGTATCAATACAAAACTATCACTCAATATACAATTTTATAAAAACACATCCATAAAATATAGAAACCATGCAAATCTTCACTGTCCCTCAAACAAAACAATTACTGTTTAAAGAAGATATTGTGTCGGTGTGATAATATAAGATTGCATTTGGTGAGATATGTTTTGTGTTGATATTTTTGTGTTGCTTTGATGGTATGTATGATTATTTTTTCAGGTTGCATGGTGTATTGAATTTCTCTGATGTACCTTCAGTCTACCTGATGTTTAGTGCTGCCTGCAGTTCTGTCCCTAGAAACTCTTCTCAACATGAGTGAAGTAGCAGACCTGAAGTATGCAGGCTTCTACCCTATGATGCCGATGCCGGTCCCATACCCCTTCAACCCAGTGCTCGGGCCCAGGCAGCATCTCCCTGCATTTGTATCGCCCAAGATGCAAAACAAACGAAAATACTGATCAAAATAAAGGGAAAATTACAAAGTTTGTGTTTCTGATGTATTTTTTAACACTATTAGGTATGATAGAAAGATAAAGAAGTTCAAAGAATGGGAATTTTTTTTGAAATTGTTCTAGACTGATATTTAATGTACATTCACAAACTGGCTCTTATAGTTGTATTTCTTGGCACTATTAGGTGTGATAAAAAGATAAAGAAATTCAAAAATAGGGAAGTTTTTTTTAAGTGCGGATTTAGATAGAAATCTTATGAAAAGTTTGGAAGATATGTGTTTCAGATGTATTTTTTGGCACTATTAGGTGTGATAAAAAGATAAAGAAGTTCAAATAAAAGGAAATTGTTTTAAATTGCTCCAAACTGATATTAATGTCTATTCACAAACTTGGTTTTTGATTAAAAAGTGTGTAAGTATCATCAGCAGCATTACAAGTGTGTATCAGTCTATTTTAGGTTTAAGTACAAAGTTATTGCATGCATATTGGGTTTCTGGTAGTGCTGGACCTGCTTTAGTGGCGGAAGATCATGGCCAGGGGCATATGTCCCTTAAGGGGCCATATGGTTGATATTTGTGCATGTTTGCATTCAGGCAGTGTTTGGCCATTTTCATGTAAAGGTAAGTCACGGACTAAAGTTCTTCAGGCAGCAGCATGTTAGTTGTGGCAAGCATGCTGCTGGTGGGGTTTTGTTGGCTGTCATTTGCAGTGCTGGTTGTAGGCTTTTCCCATTCATGTTTGGTGATCTACTGGATTAGTGGTGGTGAGTTTGCCATAGTTTCTTGGATAGCTAGGAGTGGGTTATAGTTTTCGAAAATATTTGAGGGAGGGTTTTAGATAGAATTCTTTTGAAAAAATTGAGGGATATGTGTTTCAGTTGTATTTTTTGGCACTATTAGGTATGATAAAAAGATAAAGAATTTCAGTGGAAGGGAAATGTTTTAACTGTCCAGGTTTGGGGGTTTTGGAGCATTTTTCCAGGGAAAAAATTGAATAGTTTGTGTTTCTGATGTATTTTTTGGCACTATTAGGTATGATAAAAAGATAAAGAAGTTCAAGAAAGTTGAATTTTTTTTAAAATGTTCTAAGCTGATATTTAATGTCCATTCACAAGCTTGGCTCTTATAGTTCATCATCAGGTAGCAAAATCACATAATCCAGGAACATATGCCCCTTAAGGGACCATAAGGTTGATCCTTGTGCATGTTTGCACTCAGGCAGTGTTTGGTCATTTTCATGTAAAGGTAAGTCACGGACTAATGTTCTTCAGGCAGCAGCAGGTAAGTTGTGGCAAGCATGCTATTGGTGGGGTTTTGTTGACTCTCATTTGCAGTGCAGGATGTGGCCTTTTCCCATTCATGTTTGGTGATCTACTGGATGAGTGATGGTGGGTTTGTCATAGTTTCTTGGATAGCTAGAAGTGGGTTATAATTTTGGGAAATATTTGGGGGAGGGTTTTAGATAGAATTCTTATGAAAAAATTGTAGGATATGTGTTTCAGATGTATTTTTTGGCACTATTAGGTATGATAGAAAGATAAAGAATTTAAGGAAAAAGGAAAATGTTTTAAAATGCTCCAAACATATATTTAATGTCCTTTCACAAAGTTGGCTCGTATATTTTTTCATCTGGTTGCAATATCACATGAACCAGGGGCATATGCCCCTAAAGGGTACATAAGGTTGATCCCTGTTCATGTTTGCTTTTAGGCAGTGTTTGGCCATCTTCATGTAAATGTTTTGTGTTACTTTGATGATATGTCAGATGTCAAATTTTTAACCCCGCCCCCCATCGCTCTCTTTTTCTGAAGTATGTGTGTTAAAATGTTCATGTTTATATTTGGCGGATAGGCTTAGTGATTAGTTTAGTTTGTCAAAAGTTGCATTTTATTTATGCGTGCTGAATTTTAGGTTATGATGAAATTTTTTATTCGCTGTTTAACTGTTGGTCTTTTTTAATATTTGAGAGCCGGCACTTATTTTAATGCATGGGCTTTGTTGTATATACTTAGCTTATGTGTTAACATTTTGTGTTGTGGGGGAGAGTCACAAGCCTCTGTTAAGGGGGAGTGGATTTTTGGCTGTTGGCAACATGTTTGATTTTGATGTGGTGTTATTTGCAGGCAGCCAGTCAGTTTGTTACATGCATCAGTGATTGACTTTAACATTTTCAAACAGGAGCAGATTTGGCTCCCAGGATTTTAAGTTTAGGGGCTATTAAATTCCTGTGCGGCCACCACGACGGTATGGTTTTGCCAGGGGTGCATTGTCCAGGTTTGGGGATCTTGGGGCATGCTCCCAGGGAAAAGTTTGAAAGGTTTGTGTTTCAGCTGTATTTTTTGGCACTATTAGGTATGATGAAAAGATAAAGAATTTCAAAAAAAGGAAAAGTTTTTAAAATGCTTTAAGCTGATATTTAATGTCCGTTCACAAACTTGGCTCCTATAATTCATCATCTGGTAGCAAAATCACATGGTTCAGGGGCATATGCCCTTTAAGGGACCATAAGGTTGATCCCTGTGCATGTTTGCATTCTGGCAGTGTTTGGCCATTTTCATGTAAGGGTAAGTCACGGACTAAAGTTCTTCAGGCAGCATTAAGTAAGTTGTGGCAAGCATGCTATTGGTGGGGTTTTGTTGACTGTCATTTGCAGTGCAGGATGTGGGCTTTTCCCGTTCATGTTTGGTGATCTACTGGATAGGTGATGGTGGGTGGTGAGTTTGTCAAAGTTTCTGGATAGCTAGAAGTGGGTTATAGTTTTGGAAAATATTTGAGGGAGGGTTTTAGATAGAAATCTTATGAAAAATTTGAAAGATATGTGTTTCAGATGTATTTTTTGGCACTATTAGGTATGATAAAAAGATAAAGAATTTCATAAAAAAGGAAAATGTTTTATAGTGCTCCAAACTGATATTAATGTCTATTCACAAACTTGGTTTTTGATTAAAAAGTCTGTAAGTATCATCAGCAGCATTACAAGTGTGTATCAGTCTGTAACCACTAACGAAAAAACACAAAAATCAGAAAAATTTCAAAATAGCAAAATATTAAAAAAACAAAAAATTGCAAATGATTAACTACAAAAAGACATACAAGGAATCAACCTCTTGACGCCACTGGCGTCTATCTTGTTTTAATTTTCGATGGAAATTATGACTATATTTTTTCAACCATGGCTAAGAGAAAGAAAAATCTTTATTTTTACAAACATTGATTGTTGATGTGAATGTGAAACAATATATATATATATATATATATACATATATATATATATATATATATATATATATATATATATATATATATATATATATATATATATATATATATATACACATACACACGCATATCAATGTAGGATTCACATTTACAGGCATCATTAATGAACTATTGATAGAGAACACATATCAGTAACACTGATATGCATATATATATATATATATATATATATATATATATATATATATATATATATATATATATGTGTGTGTGTGTGTACATACATATATATGTATATATATATATATATACATATAGATAGATATATAGATAGATATATACATATATAAATATATATATGAATATATATATATATATAATTATATACATATATATATATATATATATATATATATATATATATATATATATATAAATATATATATATATACAGTCAAACCTCTATTAAGCGA
Source organism: Maea johnstoni (assembly GCA_963942565.1). Lineage (NCBI taxonomy): Eukaryota > Metazoa > Annelida > Polychaeta > Spionida > Magelonidae > Maea > Maea johnstoni. Next base: position 33,573,021 of record OZ012684.1, read on the forward strand.
CCGCTCAAGGGAAATGTCAAAAGTGGTCTTTTAAAGAGGTGGTCTCTTAAGAAGGGGTTGAGGGTCTGAGTGAGGTTATGAAAAAACAAAGAATTTCCAACAATGACCAGATATTATCGAGGTAGTTATGTTGGCGTTTGTTGAAATTTTTTCATGAATATTTTAAGAATAAACTATATCATTAATTGAGGACCCTCAGAAAAGGATATACTTTCAATTTTACCGATTATTTCATTATTTTATTGTGCCATTTCCTATGTACACTTGCGTTTAGGCATTAAAGTGGCTGTATATATATTTTTACATGCATATAAATATATATATATATATACAGCGTCTGACATACAAGGTAGCCCGACTAGTCAGAGCTAGTAAAACCCAAAAAAGTTGGGGTCGGGCTACGAATTTTCATTTCCTAAAGCCCGACCGGACTAGTGGACTAACCGGTGTCCACTTAATGAATTCTGGGTGATTTTCACCCAGGAGAACGAAGTCAAGTGACTGCTAACACCACACAATCGTCCTCGGTGTTTTGCGGTGCGCCATGTGTTTTTTTCAGGATCGCGATTGCGCATGTCTCAACATGCGCTTAATTTGATGAAATGTTCGCATATATATAAATATATATATATATATATATATATATATATATATATATATATATATATATATATATATATATATATATATATATATATATATATATACATACATGGCCACTACAAAAAGGATTATATGGCAACCGCAGACACCAGGAGCATGGTCAGTTTCACATTGAAATGAACATTTAGCACCTGCAATTTGCATTTCACAGCAAATATAAAAAACATGGCATAGTGACTATAAAAGTGCAAAGTTTTATTAGACATGTGAAGGTGATAGGTGAAGGTAAAAGAACACATAAGAGAAGAAAGCTACAGCGAAAGATTAATAAAATACTGAAACAAATAAATGAGCTTATTGTGTTGCCAGACCAAAAGCTATTGCACCCTCAACATGTAAAGAACAACTGACCCCAGATGTATAGGTAAATAACATTGACAGGCAAATTACCTAGGGCACATTACACTCGACTCACACCAGCTGACGCTGGCAGCGTCCCTCTTGTTATATATATATATATATATATATATATATATATATATATATATATATATATAAATATATATATATATATATATATATATATATATATATATATATATATATATATATATATATATATATATATATATATATATAGAGAGAGAGAGAGAGAGAGAGAGAGAGAGAGAGAGAGAGAGAGAGCTGCACTCACCACTCACAAACTCGAGTGCTTGAGCACTGGGGCAAACTCGCCAAGCTCGAGCTGAAATGTTCAAATCGTGAGCTTGTCTATGTTGGGAACACAAACGTAACACAGAGCACCTAACACACATTATTAACATACATAACTGCTTATCGCTGTCATGTCTTCTTTATCATCTCTAATGTATACATTCAAGCGGTGTTGAGTGTTATTCTGACCTTTGAACCTCGTCAGCACGTTTTAAAATTAAATAAACATGGAAATGTTAATAAATTTCCGCCAATAAATATTTATTTCTTACTAGCTGGGGTGGAAAATAAGTATTTTTTTGGAAAATCGGAACGTCCGTGAGCTCACGAGTCAAACAAGTGGTGAGCTCATGAGTTGATCTCCCTCCGTGAGTGCAGCTATATATATATATGTATGTATACACACACACACACACACAGAAAACCTCGCTTACAAATAGAGACTGAGCCTAAGTGTACAAGGCAACAGAAATCTGAGTTACGCTGTTAACATAGAGGTAGAAAGAAATATTTTGGGTCCAGCGCTTTTCTGGTTTACGTGAAAATCTGTTGGGTCCTGTGCCTTTTTACGGGATATTTGAAAATCCGAGAAAGGCAACTCTGCACTGAATCAAATGAACCACTCAGACCACCTACAGCTAACAAGTAGAACAAAAATTGATACTTCTGTAAATTTTGCAAAATCAGCTTTGATTAACAGAAATTTACAGGTGTAAAGGGACATGATATCAAAATCAGACATTTGGAATTATAGGTCCTGAATGTTCCCGATTGTATAGGATTATGCAGGGGTCCAGTTACACACTAGCCCAATAGCCTGAGGCTACAGAAAATTGTTTCGGGCTATAAGAATATTTGCCTTTGTAGCCCGGCTGGCTTATAAGAAAAGATTGACATTTTTAGGGAATAACAATACTATTTGCAGTGTGTGTGTGTATATATATAAATATTTATTTAGGATAACTGAGGCAGTTCATTTTTGTTTTTTAATGGGACTATAAAATTTTCTATTGGGCTATAAAGTTTTGGGAACCTATAGCCCGGTGGTCTTCCTCAGTTTCTTGCCGTAGCCTGACCCCTGTTATGTGCACTTGAAAATATCTGTTTAGAACTGCTGAAAAGTTGTTTGCTGATTTGGAACAGTGCAATCACATGAATTAATTATAAAAACCTATATCCTCATAGGAAAGATTTTCCAGTGTTTTAGTTGCCCTAAAGAGTTTTTTAGACTTTATTTTTCAAATTTCCTAACATCTTTTTTAAACTTTAGGAATAATGATTTCATGGCATACTTTTGGATTTTATCATGAATGTCAGCGATCATTTTATAATTAAGGTTCTGCTTTGTTCTCATTCTGTTGTTAGTCAGGAATCAGAGCAAGAGTAGTGATTTTGCCTGGTAGGGAAAGTTCACTTCTACTCACTTATTTAGATATTTGACATTTTCAACTGCATGAGACAAGCAGGAAAGAAATCTTTTTTTATGTTGTTAACAAAAGAAACGATAATTCTAATCACACTGAGATTAAATTAAAATATCTTGCTAGTGAATAGATGCCAGACAGGAGGTGTATTCAACTAAAGAAAGGTTCTCTGTAAAATATACAATCAGCACGATAACTGATATCTATAATTCAAATTCTGTAGTGTCCGCAACACTTTATAGGATGGTCTAATATTTCCTACACAATATTCATAGTAAACTTTAAAGTTACAATTACTTTTATTAAAATGTATTAGTTTGCAGGATTAAATGTGCTGTTTGGTCAAAAAGGGCTAACAATTAGTTATATAAACTATTCTGAAACTGTTTAGCTAAATTTTAATTTAGAGATCATTACAACACCCAATACTCTCTAAATTATATTTATCAATGGAAGGATTGCAGCTTTATATGTGTATTTCAGGCATTAGGCAGGAAATTTATCAACAAAGTGTTTGTAAATTATGAAAACAAGTTTTTGTAGTGTCCGCTACGTGTTGAGGCCTATTGATCTGCAGGATGTGATCAGCATATCAATCAGTAAAGGGTGTCATAAATGGTATCATCTTAAAGAGCAAAGATCAAAGTTTGAATAACTACTGAACAGAACCCAAATACCATGCTTTCTTTTTAATGTCACTAAAGTCATTTTTACCAAAAGACTTTCAATTTTTTTTCAGTAATGACCAATATTATGGCCTCTCTTCAAAAGTGTCTCCATTGGGTCTGGACAGTTTTTAGGAAGCAATTTCTTGTTGGTAGAGAGTATATGACCAATAACTTAGTATCTAACTTCTAAAATATGTAATATCTTCAATTATTTTTCTTTTACTGACAGAAAAATGAATGGATAACCAAGTATGTAGTGTCCGCAACACATTTTCACGCTAAAAGTATAAATATTAGAGCTGCAATCACGGAGGGAGATCCACTCATGAGCTCACCACCCATTTGACTCGTGAGCTCATGAGCTCACGGACATTCCAATTTTCCAAAGAACTACTTATTTTCCAGCCCAGCTATTTAAAAATATTTTTTTATTGCCGGAGATTTATTAACATTGCAATGTTTATATAATTTTAAAACGTGCTGACGAGGTACAAAGGTCAGTTTGATACTCAACATCACTCAAATGTAAACATTGGAGATTGTAAAGAAGATGTGACAGCGACAGGCAGTTATGTATGTTAATAATGTGTGTTAGGTACTCTGTGTTACGTTTGTGTTCCCAACATAGACGAGCTCACGATTTGAACATTTCAGCTCGAGCTCGGCGAGTTTGCCCCAGGGCTCGGGCCACTCGAGTTCGTAAGTGGTGAGTGCAGCTCTAATGAATATACAATCGAAGATAACTTTTCAATCAAATTACTTAGCTCGCCAGAATTTTAGGGAAATGAAATGAAGATATGGAGGCACCAAATGAACAAATTGGTTGCTTTGTATCTGATCATATTTCATTTTTGGGTGATGGTGATCGCGTTTTGACAACCCTGATTGTGACTGACCCGAGTGCCATATGGTATGTGTTAATTGCCCAACTCACAAATCCATTCCCAGTTCCTGTTGAAGAGGAAATCGCAATTTTCTGTGAAGCCAGGGGCTTCACAAATCAATGTAAGAGCCCTGAACAATTTATTGGGGTCATTAAGTGCATTTTTTGCAAGAAGCCAGGTCCTTCACGGAAAATGCCCTATATTTTGGATGTTTACGTTTTGGTCATTTATCCACGTTTTGTTGAAATAAAATCATTTGTAAGGAGCATTCACAGGGCCACAATTCATCATTACATGATGAGACACTGATTAAGAAAATTGCTGATTTGAAGGCTATGATAACTAAGGATAAATCTCAAGTTGAGTCTTAGTGGCAATATCAGTGTTTTTCACATTGCTGGTACCAAGGAATTGTGCATTAGTTCCTTAATCGTGCCTGTATGGTCATCTCACCATGAGAACCCAGACAATGAAAGATAAGTATACGCCCTTTTGGACACACAGTCCGACACAACTTTTGTACTTGTGAGTACATGTGAAGCCCTTGGTACTACCGGGTGAAATATGAGACTGGTTGTCAACAATGATGGCTAAAAATCAAAAGATAGATGCCAAGCTTTATGAAGGTTTGATGGTGTGTGCATTCAACAATTCGGTTAGAATTCCACTTCCAGCCACTTACTCTATGGCAGGGGCGTAGCCACCAGAGATTTTTATTTTGATGAACTTCTCTGTAGCCACCTATGCGTCCAGTGTGTCATTTGTACACCCAGAACACTGTTTGGACACCCAAAAGTTAAGGTCAGGATTTGCTGATGATGACAATTCTAGAAGATAATGCATATAGTGTCAAGTTGCAAGTTCTCATGGCAACCATATGTGAACAACTTTTCAAAGAGCCCTTGTTTCCAAGTTGAAGGCATTATTATTATTACTATAGAAAGAGGCTCAAACAATGACCATTGCTTTGTTTTTATCTGTTTTTAATTATTCTAACATACATACACCAGCCACAGTGTGCTATGAATAGTGAGGCTGTATGAGACAATGAGGATGAGGATTGGTATGCAATTGAAATGCTTCTATTATTTGTATTACAGGCTCCTCCCAACATAGTCACCCATGAACAAAGGCAGGCAGCAGAAGCAGTATTTCTAGCTTTTAAGAAATCTAAATTACCTTATGAAACCTGCAAAGAAATTCTCTGTAAGTATACCTTGTATTGCTTTTGCACAAAAGTAATGGCTTATTGTCTCTATATAAAGATCCTCTATCAGTCTGTCTATCTTTCAATCAATCAAATCTTTTCTGAAATCTTATTGTTTGTGAGATATCACCAAGATTGTCGAGCAGTTTCAGTAGAACACGCATGAAAGAGAAATATATTGATGCACAGGAAACGCACTAAGAAAAAAATATGTACAGTAACCTGTAATTCTTGAGAGGAGATTGTGGTAACTGTCATTAGGGGGAGTAGGGAGTTCTAAAATGTTGGCTGAACTTAGTGAAGTGGTAGAAAATAAGTAGGCAAGGTGATTAACCCACTAAAGCACACAATGGCCAAAGAAGCCTCACATATTTTAAGAAACCTTTCTAGAGAGAGCATAGTTGAAAAAAATAGAAATATTGATCAGAACTAGTGCTGGGAATCGTTGGAAAATTTCAGCTCGATTAATCATCCAAATTTTCAATCGATTATAATCGATTATTATTAATGTTGATATGCCCACTAAACAGTGTCCAATATGTGGCCGATTTCCCTTAAATTTTGAATGATAAATGGTCAGGAACTCAAAGTTCATGTTTATTACAATAATCTTTTACTTTTATGCATGGCTTTCATGGAAAGCAAAGCCCCTTTTATATGGAAACTTTGACCAGGTGAGCAGAAATAATAATCGAAAATGATCGATCTTCTGTTTCAATAATCGATTATTTCGATTAATCGTCCCAGCACTAATCAGAACACTACCAACAACTCTCCTTCAAATATTTTGTAAAATTATGCTGGATTCGCAAGTTATTACTGAAAGTACCATATATCCAGACATCAATTTCCAGGAACTTAATCTTTAAAAATGGGTAAAGTGTATACAAAAGAGCCACTTCCAATGCGAAGACATATGGTGCCAGATAATCAGAACTTTTTACTGTAGTAACACAGACAATCAATTGCAGTATTCATTAGGACGGTCATTGATATGACAAGTATCGATTGATCGAAATAATTTTTTCAATTAATCTAAAAAAATATTATGTCAATTGTTATGTCAATTAATCGAAACACATTTTTTCAGCCTTTTACAATGTTTTTTAGCCAAAACTTAAAAAAATTCTGAAGAGAAACTTAAGTATTCAATCAAAAGGTGTTGAGAAAACCTTCATTGTCTTTGCATGGTGAGAATCTTAGGATCCTAGCCACAAAAATAGTGTGGAACATGTGAACATATTCTATAAGTGCAGTTCTTCAAAATCGAATCGAAATAATCGGAATCGGAAAATAAAATGTCAATGATCGAATCGAAAAAAAATGGATGTCAATGACAGTGCTAGTATTCATTGTGCTTTACTCGGCTATTATACATTTTGTAGGTGAAAAGTCATACATTGGAATAAAGTGTTGGCAATGTAATTCCCATTGTTTTTGTTCTGTTTCTTTCAATGTAGATAGAAACATGTACTAAATTCCTATTGGTAATCCAAAATGGTGACACTATGCCATCTAGTACTCTGAATTGATGGTCACAGCAGCTCCTCTATGATGGACACCCTTATATTGTGGACACTATATTCTTCCAATGAAAAAGATAAAACGCTGAGAAACAATTATTCAGGAGAGCAGCAATAATAAACAAAGTACTCTCAGCAACAACAATTTTCCCAAAGACACCCAAACTTATCAATACTACATAACTGCACACTTAAGTATCATACATTGGCCACCTTAGAAAGGGCTCATTGTTGACACTATCAGTGTTGATCTTGTTTAAACCTGACAAAGATTTTTATTCATAATATTCTTTCTTTTTTTCAGCAAATAGCAAAAATGATTATGTACTTTTCCAAGCAGCATCGACCATCAAAGAGAGTGTTGTTAGAGAGTGGACCGTATTATCACCAGATGATATAGAATCCCTAAGGAGTTTCCTCCTTAGATATGTGACTTCCCATATAAGGTATGTTAATTCGATTGCCCAGAGGTAGATGGGTATTGAGACATGCAAAACTAAATTGCCTATTTACTCTGTAAGACTAGGAGCATCATCAATTCCACTTCACTTGCATGCAGTGCTAACACAGACTGACTCAGAATATAAAAGCTTTTAAAAGCATTCACTTGTCAGGTATAAATGTAAGCCAGGGCTTGACATACATGGTAGCCCTATATAGCCTATGGCCTATCTATCTTTGATAGATGGTAGGGCTACTACAACCTGGGGAGGAGTAGCCCTACAGGGCTTCTGAATTTTTTATGTAATCTTAAGCAAGAATCCATGTTTAGCCCTTATGTGGGCTACTGATTCTAATGAAAACAGGTGGTGGCACTACAAAATCTTTTGGGTTAGTAGTCCTAGTCATTGACCACTGGAATTTTGGAGCTGTTGAGCCCTGTAAGCTATCAGATCAAAGAAGTCTTTTGTTGTAAGTCAGTTTTTATTTCATCCTCATCCTACCGTTTGACAGAATTGTTGCAAGAACTTTGATTTGCCAGCCCTGCAAGGAAAGTCTTTAGTTGAAATTTGTTTTCTCTTAGGCATAAACAAAAAATAAGTTTGTTTCCTATTGCATGCTATAAAAGAATAGGGTAGGTAAGTAGGGAATTTATTTTATTTCATCATATATTTTTCCTCTCCTCCATGCTGCATTAGATGTAAATCTAAAGCAAAATAGCAGCATCTAAAACAGTGGGGTATCTAGATCTAAATCCACTGAACTAGTATTATATGCTGATATGTGATGTTTTCTTTCTTTTTTCAATTTCTTTTGTATGCCATGCATGGAATATGAAACAGTTACAAATGTTTACCTTGCTTTCAAAAAAAAATAAAAAAATTGGGCAATAAAAAGATTAGGATAGTGGCAAAAAAATTAGGGTAGGTAGGGTAATAATAGGAAAGGAATATATTTTTTTTAGGCATTTCTTGATATTTGTCCTTATAACTTTTCTGGACATCAGTGTTAGGTATCACTTATTTGTGACATGCCAATATCTTCAACAATTTAAGCTGAAATATGGAAGAAAAAGTGACCCTCAACAAATTTCCCAGAAGATATTTCAAAAAGTCTTAAGCTTAGGTTATGGACCAACATAATTTGTAGTGTCATAAGAAAAGCCCTACCCCCACCAGACAAGTAGGTAGGACTGTCATTGATATGACAAGTATCGATCGATCGAAATAATTTTTCCAATTAATCGAAAAAAATATTATGTCAATTGATGTGTCAATTAATCGAAACACATTTTTTCAGCCCTTATGCCATTTTTAGCCAACGCTTAAAAGAATTTTGAAGAGGATCTCTAGTATTCAATCAAAAAGTATTGAGAAAACCTTCATTGTCTTCGCATTGTGGGAATCTTAGGATCCTAGCCACAGAAATAGTGGGGAACATGTGAAAATATTCTATTAGTGCAGTTCTTCAAAATCGAATTGAAATAATCGGAATCGATAAATAAAATGTCAATGATCGCATCGAAAAAAAATGGATGTCAATGACAATCCTACAAGTAGGCAAATCCAAAGTGTGCATAACGCTACCTTGCCTTTTCAGCTTGCAAAGTTATGTGCGGGAGCAGGTGCTGCAGGCAGTGGCTGTGATCATCAAGCGGGGCACGCTGGAAAACAAGCATGCGGAGAAGCGGGAGAGCCTCTTCCACGACCTGAGCCAGCTGATGAAGAGTGGCAATGTCACCATGCAGCTCGTGGCCTGCTCCATCCTGTTGGCTCTCCTCAATGAGTACTCCAGCACCGGCCGCTCCAGCTCTGTGGGGCTCACATGGGAGTTCCACAGCAAGTGCAAGAGGGCCTTCGAGGTAATTCTCCACACAAATCTGATGCTAGTATTCTTCTGAGGCTCTATTATGATTGAAAATAGTAGTTAAGATGACATATTAATCTATCTGTTGTTTCAGAATAGGAAGGGTTACCAAAAATAAGCAGCAAATAGGCAATAGAGAAATTGCTAAAGATTTCCTTTATTAAGCTTATCAAGACGCAAAATGCTATATGATTAACAAATGAGCTGATGTGTGCTGAACCAATTATGCCTTATTGTTGATCAGTTGTATGCAAACTAGAGTCCATCATGAATATTCAACCAATCTCTTATCTGTCTTATTATCTCCTTACCGTAGTCTTTGCAGCCTATACATCCAGTGTGTCATTTAGACATACCAATCTTTATTTTATAATACATATCTTACCTGGTCCTTGACAATCACAATAGCCTTATCATTCACTGTCTGCTGTAAAAGCATGGACTGTCCGTGAATTGTTTGCCCAAGAGACCACATAAAAAGATACGACTCCAACACAGTTCCAGTTTTCCTAAATGTCCTTCTATATTTTAATAAAAATTGGGAGATTCAGAGCAGATAAGCAAATCTAGTGATACCTTGTGAACTGTGAGCGATAATCAAATCTATCTATACGTTGCTCCGGGCCCGCCTGATAGGGATCAAACCATTTGCCATGGGTAGTTACTTCTCAAGTCCAGACAACTGACTCAACAGTTTATACTTATTTATTTGCCTATTTACGCACCCTTAAGTCTTATTTTTTCTTAAGACATCGGCACATTAGCGAGTCTTGTATTTCCTGACCTCACAATTACAAAGTAGTTAAATCCTTAGGCCTGAATAAGTATTATACACTAGATGCTGTAAAAAGAGTTGTAATACTGACCGTTTGGTCAAATAAGGTCATTTGAAAATGACCATTTGGTCGTAGATAAGGAGCGTTTTGGTTGCTCTATTACTGGTTTATTTAGTGGGCATATTAATTTAGCTATAATAGCGCACAGCAAATGTACGCTAAAGTAATGTTTCTGTTGTTTCAGCTATATATGACTTTGAGTGTAACTAAGATAATGGCTTGGGTTAAGTGCGCTTTCTTAATGTTGCGCAGTCATGTTATATACTGACGCTACTGCTCTAAATAATTGACACTCCATATTAAATTGTTATACAGAAGTTTGTACCATTAGTGGGGGCTGCATGAATTGGTACAATTTGGGGGGGGGGGGGGACCACCAATAATCCTTATATTTTGAAAGCCCTTGAACCACTTTTCAAGTCGCTGCGTGATGGACATCTGCAGCTGGTAGCTGCCTTGAGATATTGACCTCCCAAGACCTCAGGGGATTTAGCTTTCACTTTATTTTTATTTTTTATTTATTTCTCAAACGTAGCACTTTGCAACAATTGTTGCAAAGCTCCTGGGGCTTGAGGGCCAAACTAGCTCTGAGGGCCTGGCCAGCAGATGGCACCAGTAGTTAAAGAGTTAAAAATGGTCATTTGACTTAAGATAAGGAGCGTTTTGGTTATTTTTTCAATTTTCAAAAGCTAATTTCTCGAAATGTACTTAACTCTTGTCCTGCCATGTGACCTATAGGACTAACAGGTCCATGACACCAGCAAATCTTACATATCAAAGTTTTGTAACGGAATATGGTTGTAGAGAAAAATATGATAATGCAATACTTATTGTGTTTTATTTTAGGTTTTATTATAGGTTTTTATGGCAAAAAATGAATGAAATATGTTGACTTAGCATCAGAAGTGCCAAATTTAAAAAAAGGGTAAAAAATGAACAAATTTGTGAGCCTCAAACTTAGTTCAACCTGTTATTTCTTATTGATCACAGTATTATTTCTTTCCAAAAATAGGATATCTTGAATCTGTGTCAAAAACATTTTCTTGATCCCTGACATTTGATCGATTTAAATATTGTTGTTATCAATTGTTAAATGTCAGGGATCGATCATTGTCAATGTAAACATTGAGTGGACGCACTCGATGTAGTAGCCTCGCTTTCGTTCCATGTCGTGCACTGCTAGCGAAAAAAGATTGTTCTTTTTGCTCGCAGTGCCAATTAATTGTGATATCTTCTGTTATTTCTTTGTCTAAATGACAGAAAGACATGAAGGGATAGATGAGTTTTGTATCTCACGTCCTGTTTGAATTTTAAGAATATGTGAACTGGTGAATACACATCTAAATGTTGTAGCGCCAGTTTGAATAAAAATAGAAAATGGCATCTTTTGACCAGGCAGGTCCGGTCTTGGACAGTGCAAATCTGTGCAACTCAGTGCAACTCTGCAAGACCGGGCAGGTCCTGTCATGGCACTACCAGGGTTAATTAAGAACATCAAGAGACCCACTATATTTCTTTATTTCTTTGCACTCCTGGTTTTCTTTATTTTCACAGCTCCATACTGAAATATACTTTTCTCCTGTGAAACAAGAATAAATCAAACACCTTTTGTCTTTCAGGAGAGTGACTTGAAGAGGGCCTTTGGTTTCTGCATGAGTCTGCTGAATGAGTTGGTGAAATGTCCGGAACCGCTGACCAGGGAAGTCCAGGCAGTCTTTAACCGCCTACTCTCCATCACAGAGCAGGTGCTCAGCTGGCAATTCATGCCCAAGTTTCATATCCTTAACAATCATTTCATGACTTCAGTAATGTATTTTTGTGATGGGTTCCATATTATCTTTCTCACAAGTTCCTGAACTAGCAGTACCATTCTAATACGCTGCTCCCTTGATGGCTACTGTAGTTCACCCATGTTTCAGGTTAGAATAATTATTTTGCTAAGTTGAAGGGGTGGATGGTTCTTTGCTAAAAACCCCATTCTCAAAACAAGGGGTGGATGGATTTTTTTCTCCATGCCTTGATGTTAAGTCTTATACACATATATTACAATTAAAAAAACGGAAACTTATTTCTAGAGAATCAGGTACTGCAAATCTTAACCTTAATCGCTGAGCAATAAAGCGTTCATAGAAAGATGTAGTAGTCACCAATTTGATCCTTTAAATGATTGGTTCTCCCACTTCAAGTCATGCTCAAATCAAAGTATCATAATGAGGCACTTTGAAAATGGATATTGAAATATTTTCCCTTTTTCATTTTTGTGGTTGAAATACAATACGATGACGCATATGTACTTATAAATGCAATAAAAATCATCTCTTTTAGAATTTCAAAAAAAGTTTCATAATGAAATATACATTATAAGTACAAAAAGAGATTACGCCTGCCTACCTTTGGATCTCCCTTCTCATGTCTTAATTTTAGGCATCCATTTTAACTTATTTCTAGTTTATTTAGTGTATTTAACCTAGAAAAGTGTCTTTGAAAGAAAAAAAATAATCAAATATGATAAATATAAAAACTAACTTTTTTCATCAACCACATTTATAGATATTTCTTTTATACTCCTTTAGTGTATTTATGAGGCACTTCATTATGAAAACCAGCATATTAGATTTCAGAAAAGTGGCAGAATTATTAAGAAAAATGTGTTCAGAATGTTGGTAGCTTTCACTACAATAGAGGAATTTCACATAAGGAAGACCCCAACTGGGGTTGGGCAAGCACCAGCTGCTGGTGTGTCAGAGCCACTATCACTAGCATTACACAGCAGCAGAAGGCAGCTATATTTCTATAATCTTAGCAGGGTCTTAGCCAAAAATGCCTGTCCAAAACAGCAATTTCAAAAATTCTGCCTGTCCTGATTTAGCTACTAATTTACTTCAAATCCTTATACCAGCTACTATTAATAGCTTAGGCCACTCCAATTTATTTACTTGTCTTACGAGCTCAGGAGGTAGGAAATGAGCCATTTTGGAATTAAAAAAAAGTTGAAAAATGTGACTTTTTTAAATTTAAAATTTTTTTTTAGAGTCTGCCGACTAGGACTGGTAGCGATATGTTTCTACCAGCCTATTCTCAACTAAAGCCCCTTTCACACATACACGATTGTGAACACGACTGAACACGCCTGTTGAATTTTGACAAAATCGTGTTCAGTCGTGTTCGTAAAGCACTCGTTACGGTTAATTGTTGAGTAAACACGGTACAACACGTGTGTCATACGCCTCTCATACGGTTGTGCGCGTTCTTCATACGGTTGAAAACGTTATCCATACGCCTCTCATACAGTGGAACACGATGTCCATACGTGTGTCATACGGTTGAACGCGTTGCTCATACGACTAGAATCAGTGAACACGATTGTCATACGCCCGAACACGTGTGTCATACGCCTGAACACGATGTCCATATGACGCTCATACTATTTCTGGTTAATTTTGTTTTAAAAATAGATTGAAAAGGACCTTATTAACTCTTCTGTACTGTAGACTATCTATTTTTTCTGTTAGCTTTATTTTCCTGTTTTTTGACCGAATGCTTTCAAATGGGAAAAAACAATACAGTACATGTCCGGACTTAATAGACACGAATAAATCATTGTCCTTACCCATTAATATTTACTCTTTAGTATACAAAAAAATAAAAATCTATGTAAAACGGTAAAATTAGAAACGGAAAAAACATATGTCCTCTCATTGCAAATATTAGAAATGGAAACACCCAAAAATGAAAAAATTAGGGAAAATTGCTACATGGAAAAATTAGCCATTTTAAGGTATTGCTAAAAGGCATTAGAGGAAATCTGTACTGAAGTTAAGAGATTCTTTATCATATTAGTATTCTTACTGATTGATTCTCATGGGATCAAATCAAACTGCATGAAAAATATAAATATAACAATAGAAAAATTACGGTTTACCGGGAAATATAACCAGGATAAAGTTGTACTACAACAAATGAAGGGAACCAAAGTGAGCTGTTCTTTCATAAAACCTTCGTACTAGGATAAAGCGCAACAATAAGGAACTTGATATTCACACCACCCATTTTATATATGATAAATGTGTTATGTATAATATTTGTGGGGAAGATAAACTAAAAAAAATATCTTGTTTACCCATCTCCCCTATCAGTTCATCTACAGAAGAAAAATTGAAACAATCTTGAACCCTTCAATATGTTAAAGCCATCATAAATTGAATCATTTGTTCATGCGCAAATTCATATTTTGTATAAACATAGATCAATAGTACATTTTTTTAAAACTGGCTACTACGAAGTTGACTAATGGTGTGAAATGAAAACAATACATTATTACAAACATGCCTTTATTCTTTTCATGTATAAATATACAGTGATACATAATTGTTGATACATGGAGATACAAAAAAGGCTGTCATCTCCTCTTTAAGGGGCTTTTCCCATGGCGATCTCTATTCCACACAGAGGAAAGTTCTATAAGGGTATATCACACCCATCCATCCATCTCTCAATAACCACAGAATTGCAAATTTTCATAAATATTTGCTTATACATCCAAGTGGGCTTCTGATTAAATTACAAATTCAAAGTTCTGATTGAAATATAAAAAGTCGTCAATTGTAGTGAGTTATATCAATATTCCAAACCTCAAATACAGGTGAACTTGAATATGACGGACCACTGTATGACAGATTTTTGCATATGACTGACTACATGCTTGGTCCCAGTCTGATGCATATCAAGTATTCGTCATATGTATACGACGGATTTTGCATATGACGGACCAATTTTCCTGGTCCCATGGAGTCCGTCATATCCAAGTTCACCTGTACTAGTTAGTGGTATATTTCTGTGGTAGTTTGGGTTTTTGGGGTGGAAATACCCCGCGGTTGACGTTTCCGCAGCCCCTTCATGTTGTTTTATGTAAATGACAAAATGGCGGGGGCGAGCGTGTCACGTGACGAAATCTGGTGGGCGTATGAGAGACATGTTGAACCGTATGAGAGGCGTATGAAAGGCGTGTTCGACCGTATGAAGGACGTGTTCAGTCGTATGGCCAAATTTGAACACGACTGAACACGCCCTTCATACGGCTGAACACGACCGAACACGCCCTTCATACGGTCGAACACGCCTTTCATACGCCTCTCATACGCCCGTTAATGGGCCATAAAACGCGATAAAAGTTGTGTTGATTTTTTGAACATGCTCAAAAATCCAACACGATTATTTTCGCTACACGTCCTTCATACGCCCGAACACGACTGAACACAATTGTGAACACGTCTTTCATACGACTGAACACGCCTGCAAAAGTAGTGTTCAGTCGTGTTCAGAATCGTGTATGTGTGAAAGGGGCTTAAATAAAATCAATCAATCAATTAATCCCTGTAACCTGAAGGGTGGGAGGTACACCTCCTCAAGTCTGAGGCTCTACTACAGCAATTTTTTTTTTGGAGTCTGACAGAAAATTTCAAAACCACTTTCGTCCGTAAGACACCAAAGGTGACTTTTTTTTTCTTTTTTTTTGGAGTCTGACAGAATTTTTTTTCCAAAAAAAGACTCGTAAGACAAGTAATTATATTGGAGTGGCCTTAGTGTGTCAAAAAGGGCAATTTACACTTCAGCTATGTCCTAGAAGATGGTTTGTTAGGGAAATATTTGATTATTACATCCAGAAAGTCAAAATTGAAAAATCATCATAGAATATTTTGCCTGTCCAAACAGGAGGTTTTTAGGAAACTACCTGTCCAAAAGACAGGTAGGTTGGGTCCTGGCTAAGTACCTGAATCTAAGGCATAGATATGAATATTGATAATGGAGAGAAAATCTTATGGTACATAATCTTTAACTATTTACCGCATTATTGTTCAATAAAAATTCTTTTTACTCATGGTCCGTATGGCGCTTTTTTTTTATCTGCTTAAAGTGTTCAACTGGAATTATTGCGATTGTTCCCCATGTATCCTTTTCTCACTGTTTTCCATGTGTGGCTGTGGAGACTTCTAATGATCATTCTGTCATGCTTTAATACAACGCACACCTGAAGTAATTTTTTATTTCCTGCTTACTTCTACCTCTAAAATTGAAACAGATGTTGGTCCCTTTCCCATCATGATCACTTCAACTGGCGTGATGCCACTTTGAAGTTCAAATATTACCTCAACTACAGCATTTCTAAGATTTTGTGGATTATTACCACAGGATTAAAACAACAACTCTGATAGCAATGTGCCAGACTGCCCTTATATATGTGTATGTGTGTGTGTGTTTGTGATAATGTCATGAAAGTTGATGAATATGACCATGCTAGACAAGTTGATTTGTCTTGAAGGCCAGAACAGTGGGAAGAGGATAGATGAGGAACCATCTGAGTAATCCCAAATGGACACTTCGAATAGACAGATATTACGCCAGTCCTTGAGGTAAATAATTTCATTGAACAACATTGTGGTATGTAGTGTAAAGATAACATAGCATATGATTTCATTTATTTCAAAGCATGACAGGATGATCTTCAGAAGTCTCCAGGGCCAGATAGGGGGAACAATGAGAAGAGAATACATGGGTAACTAATTGAGTTATCCAAGTTGAACACTTTAAACAGCTGAAAGGTTCTACAGACCATGCGTTTTGATAATTTTCATTGAACAACAATGTGGGGTATATAGTGTAAAGAACATGAAGCATAGGATTTTCTTTCCATTATTAATCTTTATTGTGAGGTCTATGACTTAGATTATTGAAATGAGGATGCTTTCTTCTGTTCATGCAGGAAAACAACACCAGTTTTTTAAAAAAATGCTGATGAGCTTTTATTTATTTATGTTCTTGGTAGATAGTAGCAGGCTTTCTATATTGAGTCGAAACCAATAGTAAATTTATCTATAATTTCATGTTTCAAAAATAAACTTATTCTCCTTAATTGCCAACTGCCTTATAAGCATGTAGGCTCATTCAGTGAGGCCCATACAATTACCCTTAAGCCTCCAGCCTCTTGGAGGAGCACACTGCTGGACAAAGAGCTTGTAGATTTATTCTTTAAGGTAGGTGATGCACTATGGTCTAAAGTATTTGTCCTATGTCTGTTGTATTTGACTGGTTTGCTTTGCATGTGATCCTTAACCTTGTCACTGCCACGTAGACATATAGGTTCCTTTATGATGGCTGAAAAAATCACATTGCGCCCTCCCCTTTCATGGCGGAACACCCTCATGGATAAGTCTCTGTTAGACTTATTTTTCAGTGTAAGTAGCTGACCTTACTTAACCCATTTACACTCAGAGCGGCCAAAACAGACCCGACAATTTTGGAAATATTTTCCTAACAAAAGCAATTTTTGGAAAACTTTTGAAGGAGAAATGTTGATAAGAAGCTAAACAACAACTCTCCTTCAACTATTTTGTGAACTTTTGCTTAAAGTTATTTTGAAAAGTAGCAGACTATACTTTCTAGAGGATCTCTGAGTGTGAATGGGTTAAACCAATTCTTTTCTCAATCCCTACAGTGGCATCTTATGTGAAATAGTTAAAGGCAAACTGCGTAACTCAACTTAAACTCTCCTTCAATTTAACAAAAGATTATGACCATTACCAAAGACTCTAAACGTGGAAGGGTTAATGACTTATTTTCATTACATAACTTCACTGAAATCATTGTCCTGACTTTATCTTTTTACTGATTAGCTTATGATGTCTTAACTATTTGTATCTTAATCCTTTTTTGTCAGTACTGAGAATAAGGGCAGAGAGAGAGAGAGAGTGTGTGTGAAAGCCCTTGGAATTATCTGGGTCGCGTCTTTCGGATCATAGTGGTTTTCCCAAGATGCTCTGGTTAACTCCTCTAGTGACCACTACTTGGTCCCGGTTTGGCATAAATTTGCAGAAAACAGTGATAATAAGTAATAAAATTTCATTCAACCATCCGTTTTCTCATGAGGCAGGGAAATATACACATGCCATAGCCACATTGTTAGATATTTTGTATTTGGCTAGGAGATATGTTGGACATGATTTTACCCCTAAATGTGACCCAGATTATTGCAATTTCTATCAAGGCCTCACATCTCTCAGCCTCTGAACATTAATAGTATGATCAAAAACACCATCAGAATAATTTCGGTTCAAATTGGGCTTAGACATGTCACCTTTCACATATGACCTCTCCCACATTAGAATCATTTCATTATTCCACCAAACATGTAATGTACACAGAATACATATAAGGTATAAATGGGTATAATTAGAGCTGCACTCACGAACTCGAGTGGCTCGAGCACTGGGGCAAACTCGCTGAGCTCGAGCTGAAATGTTCAAATTGTGAGCTCGTCGATGTTGGGAACACAAACGTAACACAGGGCACATAACACACATTATCAACATACATAACCGCTTATCGCTGTCATGTCTTCTTTACAATCTCCAATGTATACAATCAAGTGGTGTTGAGTGTTAAACTGACCTTTGTACCTCGTCAGCACGTTTTAAAATTAAATAAACATGGCAATGTTAATAATTTTCCGCCAATAAATATTTATTTCTTAATAGCTGGGCTGGAAAATAAATATCTTTTTGGAAAATCGGAACGTCTGTGAGCTCGAGTCAAACGGGTGGTGAGCTCATGAGTTGATATCCCTCCGTGAGTGCAGCTCTAGGTATAATTGTACATATCCTACCTGTAGGCCTTTGATTCACCTCAACAACTGTTATTACCCTTTTTCCGATGAGCGCAGAGTGATCATGTTCTACTTGGGTACATTTTCTTTAGATGATTATAAAGAGGGGACCATTTTCTCAGAAAATTTCGCATTGTGTTATTGGTGCTACTTTATTCTTCTATGTACATATTATTATTTTTTTAACATTCCAAGCACTTCATGAAAGTTTTTGTGCAATTTACTGTGTATTATGTATTTTGTTGAATAAAATAAACCTATACTATAATGGTATTCTTATAAATATCATTCATATCATCAGCAAATTGGTTTACCATATTTGTTCAACTAAGCGCACTGACCCCTATTAACTGCAAACCCCTTGATCATAGCCTTCTCACTAAAGCAGCAGATTTGAAAATGAAATGCAACTCAACATACAACCTTGCTTAAAGGTGATGGGTACAGTTAAAAGCCCTGTCCCAAAACACACCTCAAAGCAGCATAATCCTATAACTAGGTGTATCTCCAGGTTCCTGAGTGTTATCAGGTAGAGAATATCATCGCCGCCTGTCATTATTCAATCCATTATTCAAAATTTACAACTTTTTTTCCAAATGACATATTCTCATCAATTACGCAGGTGATGGTTACTGTAGGTTCACAGACACCTTAGGGATGTCATTTACTATGCCCAATAAGAAGTATTTTTTTGATTCTTTACTGCTAAAGACTTTTATGGGCCATAACATTTGAAAATGTTAGTGAGATATCTTGTGTGTGGAGCCTAAAACCCAGTGGTGGTGATCCCATGTGGGCTAGGAACAAAAGACAGTTGTACAAAGACACACCTCAATGGTCGCGCGTCACAGTCAAACAATGCAGAGAGTAGGGCATGCTATAAAAAGTTGAGAAGCTTTCGATCTGCTCGAACTTAATGCACTTGGCGTCAAAATGTCTCACTAAAATTTTCAATGTTATGGCCTGTAAAAGTCTTCAGCAGTAAAAAATCAAAAAAATACTTTTTATTGGGCATAGTAAATGATATCCCTAAAGTAACTCTGAACCTACAGTAACCATCACCTGCGTAATTAATGAGAATATGTCATTTGAAAGAAAAGTTGTAAATTTTGAAATAAAACAACATGGATTGAATAATGACAGGTGGCGATGATATTCTCTACCTGATAACACTCAGGAACCTGGAGATACACCTAGTTATATGATTCTGCTGCTGTAAGGTGTGTTTTGGGACAGGGCTTTTAACTGCCTTGCAATGGTACCCATCACCTTAACTACTTTACAAATTCAGCTATTATTCCCGAGTTACTTTCAAGTGTCTAGATCCAGACAGCACTTATCAAGTCATACTCTTATGTTTGAATGGGTTAAACTCGAGAAGTTTAATGGAATTCATTGAGTTATCATATATAGCTTAAATATTTAAAGAATACCGTATTCTCTTGGATAAGCGCACGGTCCCAAATAAGCGCACCCCCCCCCCCTATTTTTCGCGGAAATTGGGGGACCAGCAAGCGCCAAAGATCGTCTCCTTATGTTAAATCTCCCCCCAGAAGTAACCAAAACACACCTTTCCTCTTGCCATGTCTGCAAACCAGCGCTGAATTCCGCCATTACAGCAGTCCCTTCGCGCTCTCACTGTTCATATTTGTCGTATGATTGTACTATTGACCAATTAACAATCTTTTCACATGCAGATTGTTGCAGCAAACGTCTAAAGCACGCTGAACAGCGAGAGTGCGAAGGTGCAATAACCGTCATTACACTCCGATCGGCAATCATTGAAGGGTGCGGTTATACAGATGTTTGACAACACCCCTTCTACAGAAAATTTTCCCAATCTCTACCCACACGGTGCACTTATTCAAACTAATACGGTAGTAATACGGCACTTCTAATAGTTAGAATTTTGTTTATTGTCTCCTCTTCCGACACATGGAGGTCTAGCTAGTTTAAATGGTGCAGGAAATTGTGGTACCTGGGGAAAACCACAGCAGGCAATTTTCTCATATGCCCCCAGCAAGACTCTAGCACGGAAGATGTCCCTAGAGATATAGAGCAGTTTGTGCAATGCTTTCGACCACTCTGCTATCAGGGTGGGCTTTGATGAGCTCAGGGCGCTAGTGATGTTTAGTATTGAGGACAGATATATATATATATATTTATATATCTTTCTATTTCCGGAACAGATCCATCTGAAGATCCGCTTCAACTCAGAAATGGCTCACCATTCGCTGCAGTGCCTGACACAGCTGGCTTCGGTAAATGGACCTATATTTGACACAGACACTGCCCGCATAGAGTACCTTGGTCATTTTGTCCAGTCCCTTCTTAGACTCATCAACAGGTGGGTATATCCTGAAAGGTTGAATATTAGTCAAATACTATAGATATGCCTAGTAGGGTTAACGTAAAGTCTCGGAAATCTCGACCGCCCTAGGAATCTCGGCCACTATAATTCATCTACAAAATAATTACTGGGGAATCTCGCCCACCCCCAATCCATCCAAGGACACATTTCACCAATGTCGGCCACCCAGCAAATTTCATTGATATAACAAAAAACATTTAGATTTCCAAAGTTTGCGATTTATTCAAGATTATAAACGATTGTTTCTAGTGCCCCAATCTGCCAAAACACGATCGTAGCCCAGGCGTTGTGAGGAGGTGAAAGTTGGCTTCGCGAAGATGATGAACGTTTCACAACCTGAGATAAAGTAAAAGTTATCAAAGTGGGTTACATTTTACTGCCCTGTTTGAGCTACCGTGATTAATTCCAGTTCCCATAACTTTCCCATACACAATCAGAAGTTTGTTTGGTTGTATAGATATCTATAGCCGCCGCCGGAATCTCACCGATAACCTGATAACTGACAAGTCATGTTCGCGACAGTCCCACTGTTGACAGCTGAGAGAGGTAATCAATTACACTGATAACGCCACTTACCAGCTTAATCTGCTCTCCCACGAGATTATATGCTTTTCTGGGGCCCTCATTGCATCTGATTATACATTATTACATGTATAAGTACATCCACGGTGGTACATCGCCAAATTAGCAGCATGGCGTCGTCAGCAACCGATTCACCAATATACAATTATTCCTGCCATGTGCCCATAGCTTGGCCGGTATATACCGGCACATGTCAATCGTTCGCCGTATGTGTGAAATAACAAACACAGCCATTTGACTTTAACGAAGTATAATCATGCATAATTGGCGTGCGGCACCAAGAATAAACAAGTAAACAACATATATAAAGGTAGACACATTCCTCTATTAGTATATATAGCAGAGGAATGACAAGTCAGGTAGGTGGACAATAAGAATTTTGTGGGGTAAAATTGTGTTCTTGTGTATGAAGTAAGCGATTGATTTTCCATCTAGCTTTCGTTTCAATTGATAATATCGGCGAATTTCGGCCACGGTGTCTAAGCTTTGATCGCTATTTTCACAAAATTTCGGTCACCATCAGCAAACGAAAATCGTAATTAATAAAAAGTGTCCGATATTTCCGAGACTTTACGGTAGTTGCACCTAAAATCTACTGGCTCCACTTAGGCGACAGTTACTTGATTTATTGGTTCCCGGATCCTTCCCAGACCAATTCTACTGGGTCGGGAGGGAGGTAATTAAAAATGAAGTTGCAACCACTTGGACTACAATGGCTGGCATGCCATTTGAAGCAATTGTGGATGCTGCAGCATGGAGCCGTCCACAAACCTTTGCACAGTTCTATCTTAATGATCTCCCGGCTACAAAGGGAGGATTTAGTAGAGCAGTGTTGGTAACGGCTGGCACAGCGTATAGCAAATAAGAACAGATCCTTCCATAGCTTTTTTAGGCAGTGGTACTCTGCTTCCAATTTGAGCAGGTAAGGATTTAGATATGAAAACAGGAAATTAGAAGTAATTTATTTTTTATTATAAATACTTACCTGCGGTCATTGCCCACCCTTCTGTATCCTCCCCTAGAATCCGTTCTTCCATGAAGGTATTACGCCTGAAATGAGAAGAGGATGAGAGCGCATGTGCCAACCGTGACGTTACAACTGGTAGTAGTGCGGTACCTAGTGGGAATCACGCAAACTACGGTATATTTTTAGTTATAAGGCTATTTTTAGATAGCCCTCCTCTATGTACATCGTAAGGATCTTCCATAGGGAGAGACCTCAAAAATGAGAGCCTTCCTTTTGGGTAACCAGAGCAAGCCCTGGAGATAGCTTCCAATGATCGCAGGTAAGTATTTATCATAAAAAAGAAATTACTTCTAATTTCCTGCTTTATGTTATTCAACAACACTATGCCAGGATATAATATGAGGATCAGTTGGAATAACAGAAAAATCTAACATATATGAAGAGATATTGAACGGTAAATCGGAGAAGCACAATGCACAGTAGAACAGTGGCAGAGACCATTAGACCCACACCAGCTGAAGCTGTAAACATCCCTCTTGTTTCTCTATTTAGTGGTAAGCTGCAGAATTTTGAGGCAATTGGTATAGTGAATGCTATCAATGATCTCATGATCTTCCATGCAAAGGATTCCAAATTCCATTAGTGAGTACTGTTTTATTTCCCTCCTTTCAGTGTTGAGCTGCAGGATTTTGAAGCGCTGGGTGTAGGAAATGCTATCAATAGTCTCATCATGATCTTCCCTGTGCCCTCCTTCATGGCACTACGCAAAGAGGTCTTCGTCTCCTTCCTGGACACCTTAGCGAGACTTACCTGCCACTTCTGCCAGGCCTCAGCCAAGGAGGAATCTGTGAGTATGAACAACTCATGAATGGATTTACTCTTGATTGTGTAAATTTTACATGAAATTAATGTTTCCAATTTTATTTTTCGAGGTCAGGAACAATAAAATCAGTAATTTAAGCCATATAGACCATGGGCTACTGGGGTAAACCCTCCACCTCCAACCCTAGGGAATTTTCGGCACCTTTATTTTTATAAACCTTGGTGCTTGAGCTGCAAGAATCAGGTTGTCTAAGATCTGGCCAGTGGTGGGTGTGGCCAGTAGGCCTTGTCAAAGTCGGGTACCTCACCCTTGGACTATAAAAAATCACAGAATACTAAATCTGATCACAGAATCAATTGTATGGCCTCTTACTACACCAAATGGTGTATGGCAATTCTAAATAGCATTGGTAAAAAATGCTGTTTAGAGACATTTGGATAAGTTATGATAATTTTGGAAAAAATCATCTTAGATGGAAAAACATCATTTTTTACACCTATTTTACTTTCGTTTCACTATTTTAGGAATCTTTATGCTACCATAGGGAACAAGGCACTAGTATCATATACCAAACTGTTTCCCTGTCTCTTCTGGTTGTAATGATACCAGCGAGACATATCTGGAAGCCATGTTGCCTTCTCTGTGCACGGGTCTTTACCCCTACCCCAAATTAGAAAAAATGTGCCAAAAATGGCTTAAAATACAAAAAGGAATACTTTAAAAAATCAACTCCAGAAATTGAATAGGCAGTTTTGCATAAATGGACCAGACATGAATCTTAGGTATATGGAATGAATAATGTTTGCCCAGCAGCCCTTGGATACTAAAAGTACCCAAGGAGAGGTTCTATTTTGAAGGTCTATCCTAATGAAAAGGCCCCCAGAAGATGTTCATAGGATAAGGCTATTAAAAATAAAAATGTGCATCAAGTGACAATAAGATAGGGTTAAATCAACAATTGAAAAGAAAATGAAGTTGTTGAATTGTGGCTGCTATTTTTGGATTGTGTTACTTTCAAATTCAACTTTCCGATGCAACAAGTCAGTAAAACAAATAAGATTTGTTGCAAAGTATGTACATGTGACGATTACCTACCTTATGCCCTTGAAGAACATGTCTTTGTCTTGTAGTGTATCATCATCTGTAGCCTCTTCCAGGGCTTAGACAATACATGTATAGGTACACCTCAGATGTTTAGGCACTTTCAAGTTATAATCCATTTTGCTTTGAGTCTGTCGATATTTCAAAATGGAGGCAATCAAAAAGTGTGAAGCAATTCCTTTCGCACTTATGTTTTTGTGGGAGTCGATGTTCGAAGAACGGCATCATCACACACTATGTCATAGTTTGGCCCGTTCGATGTTGTATCTAATGTTCGTACTGCCTTTGTGTTCAATGGCCTTAACGACCATTAAGCTGCCATTACCTATTGTTCGTTTTCGCGTTCGGGACAGCGCTAAAATCATATTTGGGACGGTATTATAAGATTGTAATTCACTTACCTTATAGTCATCACTCCTTTATGCAACCTTTTATCGTTAATCCTTAGTATATCCATGGTTTTCTTGTGTTTTGGGGGGGCGTTTGTATGATCGGTTTATACTCTCTACCTTGCGAGTTTCATCATGGCAATGTGTTGTGGGTAACGATTAATCAAATGCCGTATGTTCATGGCATTGGCCCGATTCTAGACCGGTATATGCCGGCATTGTATGATCGTCTGCCACGCTTGCCATGTGATGTGCGTAACCACATGCTTTTGTTGGGGAATACGTTGTGCTATTATATTAGGGAATACCACGAGCGAATGATCGCAAGTTGGTAGTGTAGTTCACATTTCGCCGGTCTAAAGTACAGTGCTTTGGCGAATTCTCGTTCAATACCTATTGCTACGCTGTCCCGTTTCCCATGAACCCGAGTCACATGGTTAATGTTCCCACGGTTGTCTGCCAATGAAATTTGTGCCTCATATCATGTGTTTGATTTTCCCGCGTTATTTGCCCATTCACGTAAAAGTAGTGGCTTTTCATAACTTGTCTGCACACGAGATATCAGCTCATTCACGTCTAGTTTCATATCCCGACAATTACCGCATGTTTTTTGTCAGTCTGACAAAGAAAACATGCATTGACAGTATTCATTTCCACTAGCAGTGGAAAAAAGATTTTTCGTTCCAACTTCCGGTTGTCTGCGATCGTTATTAAATCTAGTGTGTGAAATTGAAACTAACACAGAATAGGTGAGATACGCATCTCACCTTTTCATACATGTGTTTCTTTGCGAGATTGGCCAAGAAATACATGAATCATGACCTTAATTACAGCAAGACATTGGAGAAAAGTATGTCTTGCATTGGTACTAGGTATTACCCTGTTATTTTACTTTACTTAATTACATAACGCTCTGTGGCGTAGTGGTTAGGTGCTCGCCCAGCGATGCAAGGGATGCGGGTTCAAATCCCACTCAAATTAATAAAATACTGAAACAAATAAATGAGCTTATTGTGTTGCCAGACCAAAAGCAATTGCACCCTCAACCTGTAAAGAACAACTGACCCCAGATGTATCGGCAAATAACATTGACAGGCAAATTACCTAGGGCACATTACACTCGACTCACACCAGCTGACGCTGACAACGTCCCTCTTGTTAATGTTCATTTCCCCATGCTGAAAATTTAATTCATGAAAGCTTAGATGAAGAAAAGAATGGATATGTAGCGGTATATCCTCCCTATTTTTTTCATTTCCTCTCCCTGTCTTCTGTACTCTCTCTCTCTCTCTCTCTCTCTCTCTCTCTCTCTCTCTCTCTCTCTCTCTCTCTCTCTCTTTTGGAATTCCCTTTTCTTTGTAACGTTAGTTTGTCGCGCCACATATTTCAAGAAATCTGCAAAATTGGTAAGGGTGAATGTGTGCAGAAAGAATGATTTCGAACTTATACCGCGCTGCACACAGGGACCCGCTAGTATTTCTGATAGTTGTGGTCCTCCATGTGAGTTATGAGCAGAATTTGCCTTTGAATTTCAAAAAACTAATTTATAAGGTTTGAATAATCGTCCCAACATATTTTTTTTACTTATTTGTTCCAGTTTCAGAGAGATGACAGCTTGTATTTGGAAGCCTATGAAAAGTTACTGGATGCATGGATGATCTTTCTGACAGACTTAAGCCATTTCCCGCCTGGCTCACTTACAGAGCATGCAATACAAATCTTCAATTCCTATGTACAGTGCCATCTCAGTGCTCCAGATGGGACCAGAAATCAGGTACTGATAATTTATCGTGTAATATCTAAGGATTATTCGTGGTTAACCTTTTTGTAAACGGTGAGCTCATTGATCATTGCCTTCTGGATACTTTTGAAGTACTACAGAGTTAATCATAAGTTAAATATTTTGATGGAGATTTGTGGATAAGGTTGTGATCAACATTCCTCTTGAAACACTTCCTGAAAAAGGATTTGTTACAAAGACACTACTGAATTAGGCTATTAACTACTATCGAAGTACATCACCTGTTATTGTTATGAAGCTAGTGATGCCAATTGCCCTCTACTGACATACTCTAAAGTTATTATGGGATATTCCCTGACCCGCCGCCATGTGGCTACGCGTTATGGCGCCAACCTTCCTCTAAAGTCTTTCAGCGCCCTGATCAACACATCGATCCATGGGCCGCGATCAAAAATGTACATGCCTTGCCGTGCGTGCTTGCTCCATTGTACATCGGCTCATGTAGTACTTGTAATGTAATTGGATTGTCAATTACATTGTAAAAATGAATTACTCGCCTTTCCGTGAGTCGGTTTTAATGTGGTTTAGATAGTTAGAACCGCCACATTTCATTCTACTTGTATCTCAATTCGATTTTAAATCTGTTGTAAAATGACAATTTTGCGACAGGCTGAATCCTTATACCGTAAATCTGGAAATTAGCGCGTGTCAGAGAAATACATCCCCTTGATCCGCAACCCCATAGGCACAGCATGCTAGTACCTAGGGTATGTGCACCTTGGGTTACGCGATATAGCCTGGGGAAGTATTGGTCACGTGATTTTTTTTAGAAAGAGGCTGAGAGTAGTAGACAGGGAGTTGGCAATCCAGAGCCTTATCTCTTTTCGCTGCCTCTATCTAGGTCAGATAGGTTGCCAAGGAGATGGGGTCAGCAGGCAGCCAGGCTGGGGTACACAGGTTATCTATGACTCCTGTGTGGGAGGCAGCGAAATTTGATGATGCATGCACAGTGCCCACTCCCTGTCTACTACTCTCAGGTGCGTGTAGGTAATTAGTGCGTTTTTTGTGTCACACAAGATACGCACTTATTTCCTGACGCCAAAAATCCATAAGTTTAGTTCAGTTTTTATCCACTAGATGTCGCCATGTACATTACAGCAGATGAGGGATGACCATGAAGGAAAATGTTACACCACCCTGCTCCCTCACCAACCCGGTCTGAGACACCGCAACCAAACTTAGAACCGTAGCCTGACGATGTCCACTGCAAGCACCAGGACTTTATAGAGCTCCGTGCCATACCCGGTATATCAAAGCTCGCCCGTGATCTGTAAGGCTCTCTGGTTCGGCCTGCCTGCATGGACAGAAGCACTTTCAGGTCTGGGTGAAAAAGGACTTCTCAGCCAGGAAGCCCCTCATGGAACCTATCCATGGCTGAGTGATTGTAGGTTCGTCTTGAAGAGCGCCCCATGTTGGCACTCCTGATCCAAATTCAGACCTACATCCAGCATGCTACCACTGAACAAGCAAAGCTGCTGCAGAGCCTGAAGAAGGACTCAGCCACCCCAAACCTGCTCTCAACGAGGGTTTCTCGGCGGCCACGGCCTTGAACGCGATGGAGTTCGCAGAGTTCCTCACAGCCTCCATTTCCAGCATATCCCTTCACATCCAGGCGGGGTGAGGATGGATCGCCGGGTTCGGCTGGTGTTTTATGACTGGACCATGGCCTGGCGGGGATCCCCTCTTTCACAAAGAGGAGGCTCCCTGAGCTGCCACTGGATGATGATCGCAGGGCAGTTTGATGAAGCCCTCAAAGAGACTACAAGCATACAAGCTGTAGCTGTGCAAGCAGCTCAGATTGCTGGACTTCACGCCTTTCAAACTATCACTATCATCGAGCTCTCAACTGCTCCCAGGCATTCGGAAGAAACTAGCTCTCAGTTACAGGGGCACACAGAGAGTGGGATTCATCCTCAACAAGGAGAAATCCAAGTGGACCCCGACCGGGTTCCTGGGCTCGGTCCTTGATCTGGTCCTGAGGGTGGTGTACCCTTCAGACAACAGGATAGATGGGTTGATACAGCTAGTCCCGGGGGCCCGGCGCCACATCTGTCCTCTCCAGTACCTTGTACATGAGCGTTGGGACACCTCCATGACTCGGCCCAATGTACTACTGCTTAGGACTGTCATTGATATGACAAGTATCGATCGATAGAAATAATTTTTCCAAGTATTCAATCAAAAAATGTTGAGAAAACCTTCATTGTCTTTGCATTGTGAGAATCTTAGGATCCTAGCCACAAAAATAGTGTGGAACATGTGAAAATATTCTATTACTATCGAAGTACATTACCTGTTATTATATATGAAGCTAGCGACACCAATCGCCCTCTATTGGCAGACTCAAAAATTAAATCCCTTGATCTTCCCGTCCCGCCGCTAGGTGGCTCCGCGTTTTGGCGCCAATCTTCCTCTAGTGTTTGCCAGCGCCCTCGATCACTAGTGACATACGACTCTCCCGCTTCTGCGAAAATTTTTGCGATTTTTCTACCGATTTGACAAGCAACGAGAAGTCGACAGCGACGATAAGAGACTTTAAGTCTGTTTCGTTGTCTTTGATACCTCTTGTTTGTTTGTCTTGTTGCTATCTTGTTTTTTTTTTCCAGAAACAAGATGGCGTCTGCACAACTGGTTACTCCCTCATCTCGATGTGTCGATACCTATTGTTCCAGGTTCGCCATACGTTTTGTATCGGCTGAGCCTTGGACTCATCACCGAACTTGCTCGAATCACTTGGTTTGCCGCAGAGACGGCAGTCACTGTCGTGTTTGCGTGAAGTGGTGTGTTGAGGATTGGGACAGCCTTGGGATGCTTATGGCCCGTCTGGCAGTCCGCCAGGATAGGCGCCGTAAAGCCGGGAAGTCATCTGACACTGGCTCCACGAGCAAGGACAGTCTCCTCCCCGAGGGTAGACTCTTCATAGACGAGGCGCCAGTTATGGAAGTGGAGGTTGAGACCTCCCTTCCAGGGAAGTCGCCCCGGGCCTCTCCAGAGGCACGGGGCAGAGCCTCCGGCTCGGAAAGGTCTCCCTCGGGGGACCGATCCGGGCCAGCCCGGCCGTCCCCGGCCCGAGGCTCCGGAAGAAGAAGGGCTCTAAGAGCTCTTCTTCATCATCCCGTAGGGCAGAGAGAGGGAGGAACTAAAAATTCCTCTTCAACCTCCAGTTCTCATAAGAAGAAGAAGTCCTCTTTGTCATCCTCCGGGGAGGCGAAGAAGCGAGCCAGGGATAGGTCCCCGCACCGATCCCCGGCGCAATCTTCTCTTCCCGGCACTCCGAGGAGCTCCCGGGTTGAGGCCTCCGGGCCTTTGCCTTCTCCGCCCCGGGTAGTGAGGACTCCGGTTCCGTTGACTCCGGTGGCAAGGGGTGTCATCCCGGTTGACCCTCGCACTCCGGTACCATCCGCTTCCAAGCCAGCGTTAGGACCGGGGACCCCTGCAGGGGGGAGCCTTCCGGCTCTGCCTCTGCCACAGCAGTGACAGATGCAACTATATCAGTTACAGGCCATGCAACAGGCCATGGCGAGCGTGCCCTACACGTTCCCTGGCCAGCATCCCTTCCAGCCTCGGTCCCTCCAGCGTCTCCCAATCCTCTGCCCCAGCGCCTTCAGTCACTCAGGCTGATCACCTTGCCCGGTCTGCCGACTTCGGTCGTGACCCTCCGTGGGACGCTATGTGCGCCACGACCGCTAAGCGGGACACAAAGGGTCTCTTGGACGGTTCCTCGAAGACG
>OZ012684.1:33614518-33619518 GCA_963942565.1 Maea johnstoni
CGCCCTGGAGACCAAGGTCGACCTTAGTTGATGAGCTCTTAGGGAGCAGGGACCCTGCAGTGGGAGCGGCCACTGAAGTGGATGATAGACGGGTGATGAAGGGAAGGGACTTATATTTCACCCACGTGTCGTCAGCGATCATGTTGGACCATTTTGACCTTGAATGATCTTTATTACATAATGGAATAAAGTTAGTCATGTGTTTAGCATTTGAAAAGATACTTCTCTTCCAGACCAATATATTGATACCAAACACTCATCCCTGAGTTTGGTATTTATAAGCTGAATTTAGGGTGCCTTTCCTACCCCTATACCTTTCATTTTGACCATTTTGGGGCCTTTTTTCATATTTTGGGGTATTTGAGGCATCACCTTACAAAAAAAGATGTGCACCACTTCTGAAGTCTAAATCCACCCTGGCAAGATGCCCCAAGTATGTGCGTAAAACATGATACCAACCAAAATTTTCCAGCTCTCGGGTTAACCTAACTCCTTAACCCTTAACGCGCGGCTGACGGACCAGTCCGCAATTCTCATACCTTGCGCTGAAGCGACGGACGAACAGGTCCGCAAAGAAATTCACCGCAACTGCAGGCCGCCGCCATCTTTGGTAACTTCCATTAATCAGGAAGTTATCCATCGAATTCGGCTTAGTAACTTGAGAATAGGTGATATAAGTATCTCACCTATTCTCATATGTTTTTCTTTGTCAGATTGACAAAGAAAAACATCAATAGTATACATATATATATGAAGTGAGAGGTAAATTGTGGCCGAAAATTGATGTTTTGCGATGTTGATACCGGCTCGCAGCGTGTCCGCCGGCGCTGAAGAGAGTACTTTCGGTTTTTTGTACGATTGATATTCCGTTATTCCTGACATCCTAAATTCAATAAAGATAATATTTAGACTAAATGGATGTCAGGGAACAAGAATATCAACTTTATTTTTCGGAATAAATTTGTTTTGTTGCTGAATCGATCGTTTTAAAACAAGTGCGAAGGAAATCACTTCGCACATGTTTAGATCCGCCATTTTGAAAACGGCAGATTTTGCGGTCATCTCGCCACACTTTACACAATCCAAAAAAATACTTCCCGTGGTTGGATTGTAATAAATATTATATTTCCCGAAAGCCAAGACACATATCTGTCTAACAATGTCAATTTTGTATTTGTTTATTGCGCAATTAATATAATGGAGACATGATTCGAAATAGGTGCATTCCTTACGGCCAACATATTTCAAAATCGAATTTGCCGTAAACAGAGCCTGACAACGTGTAGGCCATCATGTTTGAAGCCTTCGAAAAAGGCTATAACTGATGGCACAACACAAAATAAAGACATCATAAGGAGGATAACAAGGTAGGCAATCGATGTATGTTTTTATTTCTTTTTCTATTGTATATTTTTACTGCACTGGGAATTTTATCTCTGTGTTGTTGCGCCAGAAAGTTGGCGAACTTGGGAGTGACAAAATGGCGGCCACAAATCAACATTGCTTTTTGTGTTCAATCGTTGATTTGTGGCGCAAAACATGATCGTTTCTGAATAAAAATTACATGTATCGATTGAGGAGGTTGAAATTATGTTAGATATTTATATTTTACATTTGATATTTTCTATTTTCATTTGTTTATAGCGCTCTAACATTGAGGAAGTTGATCCTTTAGAATTCCTTTTGAAGCGCTCTCAGAATTCATTTCTTGCTAAGACTTATTTGCATCCCCTTTGCTTTAGGGTTGCTCATGACTAATTAAAACAAAGAAACAAACACTATTTTTCATTATGTATATCAGTTTTTTTAATAAGCATTCTACATATACCCTTTTTGAAAAGAAATATTTATGTACAACTTGAGAAATTTCAGGCTGAAGTTGGGCTAATGCATTCCAAATACCTGATTTTTCATTTATTCTAAATCAAAATCAGCATGCTCTCTACAAAACCTTAGGTTAACACAGATCAGACATAATATATTCTAAAAGTAATTTCTACAAAACAAACATAATTTAAGAGAACAAGAACAGTAGTTTCAGGCAGTATTTTTTATTTCAGATTTTTTGGATGGTATTTTGCCTTTTATGGCTGGAAAGACTTACAACCCCCTGACAGCGCAACAGCAATGCAACATAATTTGTTGCAAAAAAACAACTCAGTTTGAGGTACAAGCCCCCGTCAGGCAATTCAGCGTGTTAAGGGTTAAATAGAACTCCTTTGTTGATCTGCATGGCTAATGGACTATGATAATGAGCAAAATAAATGCCCAGGCCTCGACGCTAACTCAAAATGATACTGGCCCTGTAGGACCAGTAACACCTAGCATCTGCTGGTCCTGCAAAACTTTTACTGGTCCTAATTTTTTTCTTTAACAGAACAAGAAAGAAAATTGCATGAAATTCACCACAACATATATATTTATAGATTTTATCTTCATTCCTTTCAAAAACATTTGGGGACATTCTCGGTGGGAAACTTTTAAACAGGAACGTCTCCAAATGTTTACTGGGCCTGTAGGACCAGTTGAGGTCTTTTTTTACTGGCCCAAAGCTGTTTTTGAGAATTTTTACTGGCCTGGGGCCATAGGTTCACCCTTAGCGTCGAGCCCTGATGCCTTGGCGCAGAACTGGGAACAGCTTTACGGGTACCATTCGGGTTCATTCCTGCAGGATAGACTCATCTGCAAAGCGAAAATGGAGGAGTCTGCCTCATCCCATCCCTCCTTTTGAATAAGATCCAATCGACTTTGGTGAAAGAGGCCATCTGCACAGTGTCCAAAAAATGAACAGTACCTTCCTTAATAGCCTTTTTGGATGGTGTTACTCTGCTTCCAATGTGAGCAGGTAAGGATTTGGAAATAAAACAGGAAATTATTTTTAATTTCCCTTTTATGATAAATACTTACCCGCGATCATTGCCCTTCTGAATCCTCCCCTAGGTTCGGTTCTTACCTGGAGGTGCTAAGCCCTACTCAGAGAAACGATATATGCAGCCCCCAATCGACCAAATCTGCAGACAGGTGCTGCCCCTAGTGGGCTATCCATATACAAGAGCTACTTTTAAATTTTAGAGGCTATTTTAATAAGAGAAATTACTTTTAATTTCCTGTTTTACTGAAAATGTGACCTTTACCAAAAATAACACGTTTTTGCATTTATTGTTTATCTCCATAGGTTGCTAGAAGAACGAGTAAGTCGCTTGCATCGGCAACTCCAGAGAATGCAGCAACATATATCGCAACCTGCCCAACAAATAGTACTGGACACTAGTATACTCAATGCCTTAAATGAGGACCTTCACTGGTTGATACTCATTACATGTAAGTATAATATTTAGATATTTGATTACTAAGACCATAACATGGTTCGTTTTACACCAAGGGAAGACAATGAAACATGATACAAATTATAGCACTGACTCAGCGAAAACATACTGACATAAGTCATGATGCTGCATAACGGTACACCTATGAACAATGACTATTAACCCCCACGGAGAACCTCTCAAAAGACAAAGGTTGTCTCATTTGTGGCATATTAGAAAATCAGTGGCATTTATTTATATTAGAAAATTAAATCAATAAATGATTTATTGATTTTAGAAAGTGATTTTTTTTAATAATTATGAAATCATTTTCTAATATTAGGAAATTATTTCCTAATATCAATAAATGATTTTATAACATCAATAAAGTGATTTTCTAATATTAGACTATGATTTTCTAATATTAGATGGTTGACTAATATTTGAAAATGTGTTTTCCAGCATCAAGGAATGCCTATTTATTTATACAACAGCTTGCCAGATAGATAACTTTGAAGCAGCTAGTGACCTAGATTCTTGCTGGTCTTGCACCCAGAGTTCTGGAGGCCAAGGCTGTGATGCTTGTGAAACACTCAAAAACACTCTTGTCCCTTTCTAAGAATTGTTATCCAATCCCTGTGGTCTTGGTTTTTAGGCTTTGGATAGGACCACAGCTTCTATTTTGCAGTACTTATTTTACCTCAAATGACATATTCTTGATCAATAAAGGGCACATTCGAACTGTAAATGCAATGCACTTCGTTATCAGGACAATATCTCCCCGGACAATATCCCCCTTAAAATAGTAAAATATTCATAATTGTAATTGTCATTATTCATTTACTTCTGATTTAAGATATTGAAAAGGTAGTCAAGTTACTACTGATAATAAAACTAGATCTGACCACAATGACATTGCCAATAAGCAAAGGTCAGTTTGATTGAAATACTTATACAATGATGAAATTTTACTGATATATTTTAAAATATCACAATATATTATATATTGAGGTGCCTAATACATACATTTATAGATTATATAAATGATTTACCCTATGATGGTGCTGTAGATGACAATTCATAGCTGATATATTGAAATGTATTATCATTAGTATTATATAGCAGGTCAATGGGAGGTTAACCCTCATCACGCTACGGCCGGAATATTCCGCTCTCAGTCCCCACGGACCCAGGCACTGAGACCGGAATATTCCGGCGAAATGAACACTTAATTGTACGCCACATTTCATCAAGTGTGGCGTACGATCAAGGAGTTATCCAATAAGTTTACCGAAATAACTTGAGAATAGGTGAAATAAATATCTCACCTATTCTCACATGTCTTTCCTTGTCAAATTGACAAAAACAACAACATTAGTATCATTCATTTAAAATGAATAGAAACTAAGAAAAACACTCTTTTGGCATGTCAAGACTGGCTCCGCGCCAGCCGGTCGGCAGTTAAAAGAGCACTTCCGTTTTTTTCAACGATCGCGATTCTTTCATCCCTGACATCCTAAATTCAAATAAGTTAATATTTACTTGAAATAGATGTCAGGGAATCAGAATATGATATTTGTGTTTCAAAATAAGTTTGTTTTGTACCTGTATTGATCATTTTTAAAACAAGTGCGAAGCAATTTCCTTCGCACTCGCTTCAGCTGCCACTTTGAAAGATCGGTCTATTTACAGATT
>OZ012684.1:33627018-33695025 GCA_963942565.1 Maea johnstoni
TTTTGGTTACCCTAAATTGTTGAAATCCCAATTTGGATACCCTGTTATGAAAATCCTGGCTAAGTCCCTGCACAGAATTCAACTATGTAATAGAACATATTGTGCTGTAGTTGAAAAGATATAAAAAACAGAAAATATGGTTATATAAGATTATTTTGATTAACATTAAAGAACATTTGTTCAGAAGTGTTATGGAATTTTAAGATATGTATTTGAAGGACCATAGAGCCATTCACATGTGCCCTCTTTCAATGCATACCTCTTAACCCATCTGTTAGCACACAGATGTTATTGACAATATGTGAACCAAATTCAATACTGGTGAAACATTTATCCCGTGTCACCTCCAAAATGGCTTCACTATGCTGGCGATAAATTTCTGACCAAAACAACAACTGTACTTTTCAGATCAGTCCTGCATTATTAGCGGCCTGGGGCCGAGACACAGAAGGAGCTCAGTGGACTGTGACCTTTCTGCTAGAGAAAATCATGTCCAACCTGTCAGTGTGGACGTCAGAGCCTTCTCTTATAGAGGACACACTGCAGTTGCTTGTGGCACTTGTGGAAAACAAAAGCAGGTATGTAGTTTTTCTTTTCTTGTGTCACTTCCAAACAGCTTGCAATGATGCATTGTTATTCACTAGGAACATATCAAAAATATTGACTTAAAGCACCGGCGGATCCACGTCGGTGGTTCCGGTGACAAGTCACCGCTCAGTTCAAAAACTGGATGTTAGGCACTGGTCAAATCCGCGAGCTGATTCCTGCCTGTTCACACCGCCACTTAGATAGGCAGTTAAAGGGCATCATGCCCCGGATAGATTTCCTTAAAAAAAACTGGGACGGGTGGATTTAGGAAGAGTAAGATGGTCGACTCAGCCGGACCACACTGTTGTCGCCGACGGCCGGCTGTCTGACACAATTATCGAAAGTCTCCATGGGGAATATTGATAAGGACGGCATATATTGGCACGGCGGGATAGAGATTAGTGTGGAGATAACTAGTTATCATTCACGGCAGCATGATTACACTCGCCGCTATGAGCGCTGGTAAGCAACCATCGTTGAAGTCATCTCTTCACTTTAAAGTGGAAGATGACTTTGAAAACTTGGTATAGAAGTATACTTATTCAAGCAGCAGATTTTTAGGAAATCAAAAACAATACTAGTAGGTAGTATTTTAACATTATAGGTAGATTATACTGGTCAACATATACTGGTAGCCGCTCTTTTGCCAGTTTTGGATGGAGTGTATTTAGTATTAACCAGGTAAATGCACCAGTTAATTGAATCCCCGGGAGGGGGGCAGGGATAGTGTTCTCAACTTCTGCCCCATTTCGCATAGTGTACATTTTGTGAACCATATTTACTAGCCATGTGGGCATTTAAAAATTGAAAAATGAATTTGAAAATAAACATTTATTGTGTTGATTTGCACACTGATAAGATCTAATTTTACTTGTTTGTCCACTGGTCGATTGGTCTCGTCAAAAACATGTAAATGGGATATCTTTTAACCCTTTCATACCTGGAAATCTACTTGACTAGTAGCAGTTTTGGCTGCTACGGGTATGAATGGGTTAAAGAGAATTGGGAGGTATTCACTATCTCCGCCCTGTTGGGGTAGTGAATGTGAAGTGTAATATGTAAGCAATCATTAATTTTCAGAAATAAAGAAATATTTTACCCATGAATTAGTATTATATAATCCATTGCAAAAATCAGCAGTGAGTAATGAAGGGTTCAGTATATGACTAAGAAATAGTAAGTTCTTGAAAAGTAAGTCCATGAAATTCATAATTTTAATATCCAGGAATGGCTGATGATGCATCTCAGAGCATCAATAACCCTTTGGCTTCTTGGGGGCCTTGAGTG
This sequence comes from Maea johnstoni, assembly GCA_963942565.1. NCBI lineage: Eukaryota > Metazoa > Annelida > Polychaeta > Spionida > Magelonidae > Maea > Maea johnstoni. Next base: position 33,628,894 of record OZ012684.1, read on the forward strand.
GCCCCCAGACCCCCGGCCGCTAGTGACAAGTTCCTATGGTGCTCAGTGGACATTTTTAAGAGGACTAGGTACCTTTAGTCCTCTTTATATTTTTGCAGAGACTTTTTTTTTTACAGTTTTTCATTGTATGGGCGCCGCCATCTTGGATCGTTTGTTATGATTCTTTTTTAATCAGTTTTGGTCAGCCCTCGTAGTATATGCCTCGATGTTTTTTTTGCCTTATTTTCGACGTAGTGTTAAATTATATGTATGTTTTATAATTCTCTTTTCGTCGGAATGCTGATTTTTATATTGCGTTAGCGTTTTGTGCTTCTTTTAACTTGTGTTATCAGTGTGTCATGATTGATCCCTCATCGTTTTCTTTGAATTTTGGTTCGCCGCCCTTGTCGTATGATCGTAAATCAAGTTCCGTAAACTGTTTGTATGCGTAGCTGCTATTAAATATTGTGGTAAGTGGGTAGTCGCTAGATTTGGGTATATTCTACTATTTGTATTTTTTTTGTCGCTTTGTGTTGTGGTAAGTGGGTAGTCACTAGGTGTGGGTATATTCTACTGTTTGTATTTGTGTTGTCGCTATGTGTTGTCTATATTGGTCGCTAGGCTCGTGTTGGTTGCTAGGCTCAGTGGTTATAGGCTTATCGCCAGCTCTGCATTTTGTACTTCTGGTTTTGCTTTTGGCGTCTTTGTCGAAGATTTGGCTTTTCTATGTGTTTTGATCGTTTTGTTATTAATATTTCTTACCTTATGTAGTGTTCCTCGTGAACATTTTGGTTGATGCTTAGAAGGCATTTACGAGAGGTGTGGGGTTTGTTTGATAACTAACAGACTTGAAGGCTGCAATAGCCAAAAATTAGCAGCCTTCCATTTATCCACAAAAAAACAAGGAACTGAAATTACTCTCTAACCCTACCTAGGTGTATGTTGCTTCTAATTCCCTGTATATGTAAAGTTGCTTAACTTTAATGGTGTCAGTGGTACACGGTTATGGTTATGGTTTTAGTTTGTATTTTTAGCTTTATGTTACTACTAAATCTCTTGAATGGCTACTGCTTAGCATTATCCAGTTTAGTAATACTCCGTTTTATATACCCGTGTGGTTTAGGCAAAATCAAAATCCTTGTCAAATCAAATCAAATCAAGGTATTGTTGCCGAGCTGTCCTGTTGCTTAATGAAATTCAACGGTATATACCAGTTGGTATCTTCTGTTTGTTTACCTTAGTGCTGGGGTCCTAAGGTCTGTATACATAGAGGGTGCTCTTAGTCTGTGTACATAATTTGCAGCTGGTCAAAGGTTGCGCCTGGTGGGACACTGGTCAGGGGTGTTATAGGCATATACACTGCTGGGAATTGGGATAAGGGATCAAAATATAGGACACAAACACTTATTATTCCCTTATGAGTAGATTTACTATAGTGAAGTGATTTGTAGAAATGTTGTTGGCTTGATAACCACTGGTTTACCAGGAAACAGAAGTTTGACAGCATTCTAAAGACTATTTTATTCAGATATGCAGGTCTTAACCCACCCATACTGTACAGACGGGCATCTATTATGAAATAACTTCATAAACACAGCATTCTCTTTTTAATTGTTGAGGTTCGCACCCAGGATTTTGAAAGTGGGTGCCCAAAATGGGGTTTAATACATTTTTGTGGTGTTCAATATTCTAAGGGAGACCATAATATTTTCAATTTATAACGGTAAGGATGCTGATTAATAAGCTGAGTTGTACCTTTTAATATCCACATTGAACTGGAAATTTCAAAATTATTTGCTTGAAATTGGCATTTCTAGAAATTCATCACACAAGAAATTGGGTGTCCTAATGTGGAATTTTTGAGGGTTTGGGTATCCAACTGACACCCAGAGACCCTGCTGGCTAAGACAAACAATTGTGAGCAGACAACCTTCACCAGCCAGAGTTTTATGAAGGAGGTAATAGCCAATGCTATGTACCACCATAGTGCTGAGTGTATCCATGGCGATGTAGCTGTCAATCATCTTCTTAGGATAGAAGGATCAGGTGGTGCCATCTATCTATCATACCTGATACTAAACCACAATGATTGGTCAACACAGGAGGGAATGCCACCTTGTAGGGACTAGGAGGTCTACTCTCTCTGGCTACCACAGAGCTAGTGTGCCAATTGTCAACGGCCACAGTACACCTGGTCACCTGCTCACCTGCTCACATCATGCATTTTCTCATTAGGAAGCTGGGTAATACCTGAATAATAATGAATGATGAACAGAATAATATATATATATTGAAAAAAATAAAATTGTTTGCTGATGAATACCAACACAACAGGGTTTAAATGGTTTTCAAAAATGGTTACATCCTTGAGCTTTGGACAATATACCTAAGCCTATTTGCAGGTGCACACATTGTCAGACATCTTGAACATAAGTAAACAGTTATGATACAAGAATATTTGCCATGGGATCAGGGGTCTCCACATATTTCGAGTCTTGGTGCACAGCAATATTTGGTGGGCGCTATGCAAAAAATCAGATTGAATATTGTCACCAGGTGGCACTATCATATCAACCTCATAGCAATAATGAGGGCATATATCAATCAATAGGTGGTATCAATAAAGTGAGTTTACATGTTTTCCAATCTGTATTTAAAAATTCACACAAAATATTTTAACAGAATCATTTGGTCATGTCTCCTTCCATTCTCTCCTCCTTCTCATCACCCTCGATTCCTGTACCAGTAAAGTTGATTTTTTTTCTAAGCATTGTCACTTTCCTTTAGTTTAACTTAAAATTTGAAAGTTAGATCAACCTCTTCGTTAAAGCAAGCCCCACTCTTACAATATAAACCTCCTGGGCGGAAATAACAGATTTGAATGTTAAACCTTATTCTGCAGATGGCTCGTTTGGCCAATACAAAATGATGCAAAAAAAATGAATAATAATTGAAAACCTGGCACTTGGGTACCCATATGAGAGTACTCAGAAAGACTATCTAATGAATACCAACCTGCCAGGGTTTAAAAGGTTTTTGAAAAACTTTTTTGAGCGTTAGGGGATTAAGGCCAAATAACCCAGCCTATCTTGATGCCTCTTAAGTCATTCCTTGAGATCTTTTAGTAATAATAATAATAATTGATATTTGATATAGCGCCCTTACCACCTATAATGTTCAAAAGCGCTTAAGAGTCATTGGACAGTTGTCATGGTCCACATAGTCAATTAAACTCCTTTCGAAATAGCAATGTTTTCAGCTGTTTCTTGAAGTTTTGCACACTATCAGCAGCCTTGATGTTGTCAGGGAGCTCATTCCAAAGGCGTGGTGCATAGGCACAGAATGCTCTGTCATCAAACCTTTTCAGATTAGTGAGTGGTATCTGTAATAAGTTCTTAGTGTTTGATCTTAGAGTCCTTGTATTAGCTTGTTTGACTAACAGTTCCCTCAAGTATAGAGGGGCACATCCTTGCATGCATTTGAAAGTCAAAAGCAGAATCTTGAACTCAATCCTTTTCCTGATGGGCAGCCAGTGAAGATCTTTTAGAACTGGTGTAATGTGATCGTACTTTTTGGAGCCACTAACCATTCTAGCAGCATTGTTTTGGACTTTCTGGAGCCTGCATAGCAGCTCATCAGTAATTCCACAGAATAGTCCATTACAATAGTCAAGGCGTGATGTCACCAGTGAGACGATGGCACTCTTGGTTGTATCAGTATTGAGAAATTTCCTTATTTTCCCAATGTTCCTAAGGTGGTAATTTGCAGACTTGATACCTTTTGATACATGTGCAGACATATTCATGTTCGGATCAAAAACAGCGCCCAGATTACCGACGGGTTCATTAAGAACTGGTACTATTACACCATTTACGGTAATACTAGGAATGGAGATTTTCGCCCGCATCTGTGGGGTACCCATGACCAGCACCTCTGTCTTGTCTGCATTCAATTTCAGTTTATTTTGAGACATCCATGTATAGATGTCAGTGAGGCAGTTTTCCAACTTAGCTACACCTTCGTCCACTACACGCTGATTGATAGGTTTGATAGAGATGTAGAGTTGCGTATCATCCGCATAAGCATGGAGTTCTAGACCATGCTTTCGTATCAGTATTCCTAAGGGTAGGAGGTAAATCAGGAAGAGCAGAGGGCCCAACACTGATCCTTGTGGTACAGACCATAGGATTTCCTGTGATGCGGAGAATGAATCATCTTTCTGAACTCGAAGAGTATGGTCACCAAGATATGAACGGAACCATTCAAGGGCTGGCCCTGTTATACCCAGAGTGCTTTCCATTCTAGAAAACAGCACATATCATGGTCGATGGTATAAAATGCTGCACTTAGATCAAGAAGGATCAGTATAACAATTCCATGCTGGTCAATGCTTGTAAGAATGTCATTCTGTACCTTCACCAGTGCTGTCTCTGTGCTGTGACCGGGTTTATATGCCGATTGAAGGTATTCATGTAGATTGTTATCTGTCATGTAACTTGTCAGTCGCTGAGCAACAACCCTCTCTAAGACCTTTGATACAAACGAAAGGTTGCTAACAGGGCGGTAGTTTTTTAGTATCTCAGGGTCTAAGGTAGCTTTTTTAAGCAGAGGGTTGACCACAGCTGATTTCATAGATGTAGGTACTTCACTTGACCTCAGTGAAGCGTTAATGATGTCTGTGATTGTTGGAAGCAGTTCATTTTTGGCATCCCTGATGATCCAAGTGGGTATTGGGTCCAATGTACAACTTTTCGAAGGAGATTTACATATGATCTTCCATACCTCCTCCTGTGTTGTGGAGAAAGCTTAGAGTTGAGGGAGGCTTATCCTGGGGTATGTTCAGGTCGATGTCAGAGCAATCAGGTAGCTCATCTCTGATTTTGTCAATTTTTTCTTTAAAAAATGTTGCAAATCTATTTGCAAGGTCCTGAGCAGAACTATACACTGGCAATTTTGTCGTTTTGTGTCGAAAAAGAAGGTCGTCTATAATTTTTGAAATAGCTTTTGAGTCATTACCGCATTCTGTGATTCTTTCATTGAAGTAGGTTGCTTTACTGTCTAGTAGTAAAGTATTATACTTGCACTATTCAGCCCTGTAGATTTCTTTGTGAACGGTAAGGCCGGTCCTTCGCCACAGTCTCTCAGCTTTCCTCGTTTCATTTTTTGCCTGATGTAGTTCATCCGTGAACCATGGTTGTAGGGGTCGAACTACAACAGACTTCTCTTTCTTTGGTGCGTGCTTGTCAAGGACGCTGGTAAGATGAACATTGTATCTGTTCAGGTGATCTGAAACAGATTCACTATGATGATTAACCGTCAGCCCTTGCACGATATCTTCCATAAAACTGGGCAGGTCGATGGATCAGAGTTTTCTAGTCACTATTTTCTTTTCCTGCAGGTGTGGCTTGGGACGGTGGACAGTGCATAACAGTAGGTTGTGATCTGTTATCATATCACCCACCTTGACCTCTTGGATCAAGTTGTCTGTAGCTCGACACATAATAACATCAAGTGTGTGCCCAGACATATGAGTGGATGTATTCACACACTGCATGATGTTGAATGACTCCAGCAACTCTGTGAGTTTCCGAGTAGCAGGTGAAAGTTCAGATCTCCTACGATTAGTAGATCACCAGAGCTTGTCACCCTGTCTTGAAGAAAAGTGGAGAACTCCTTGAAGAATTGTGTGTTGGTAAATTTATTCTTCTGATTGGGTGGGGGCCTATATAAGGCCTATATAACCAAATTGAGGCAACGTGACCCAGTATGGAACTGAATCAGCATATTCTCAGAACTGTCTGACTTGTACTTTTCAGAGCTGGTTACTTTAATGGAAGCCTTATGTAGTACTCCCACCCCACCATAACCACGATTTCCTCGCCTCGGTATGTGGCTAAATTCATAGCCTGGGAATGTCAGTCCTTTCACGTAAAAGTCATCTTTTTCCTTGTTGGTAATCCAGGTCTCAGTCAGGGAAAGGATATCGATGTTTTGATTGATGTCAATATCCCTGATGATGTCAGTTTTGTTCCTGACAGACTGGATATTTAGGCTCCCAACAGTAAGACCTAGGCCTAGTGATTCATTTTTCCTCCTCGTGTTTACTCCAGATGACACACCTCTATGGGTCTTGGGTCCTGAGTAGATGTTGTTTATTCTCAGGGCCCTGATTGCCTCTTATGGCAGGCTGGGCCTATCTTGAGTGACAACTTGACCCACATTGAGGAGGAACGTCCTGGAATAAACCCTCACTGGGGTCATACTGTGTTGGAAGCACTGGACATCTCGGTGGTATCAGTGTCAAGTGTCGATGTCAAGGACTTTTATTGCCCTTTTACAACTTGACGACTAACAGTTCTTGCTCTAATGTTCCCTGTGGCTGAGAAAAGCCTGAAAATGTTGATTTCAAATCCTTGAAAATCCTTAATTCCAGGCTTTTTACTTGTTGTTTGATCCACAGATTTCTTCTGGCTGATCCCTGTAATGTTGCCTTAATCCTAGGTGATTCCTAGTGGAAAGCCTGTCCTTTATCACCTACAATAGGTGATAAGGCCAGGAGCTAACAAAGCAGAGAGGCAGCCCGCAGGCACACTACAGCTGGGATTGTAAAGTGTCATAAAATCATTTCAGAATTAGGATTTTATTCACAAAATGTTTAAGCTTGGGATCTCCTTGACAAGTGTCATCTTGACCTTTGATAACCAGGAAAAAAACTCCATTGAAAACATACAAGCAAAGCCTCTATTACCTTAGCTTAGTCCTCTTCCCGACGCAACACGTCTCTCTTGTCACTTTTGTCACCAGTCAACTTTAGGGCTGGATCCGCTCCTGCTTAAAGGACAATTCCACCTTGAATAAAACATAGGCCCAATAAGCCTTTTGCTCATAAGCGCCAGGGGTGCAGCAAGGGTGCAGATGCAGCCGGCTGGCAGCCTGCGCCCATTAGAATAGCATAGGGAAGCTAGGGCAGGCCCCCATGAAGTTCCACATAATGTGCTTTAAATGTCACTTAGTATCATCAACTTTTCCTGAAAAGATGAATGTGACCTCAAGGGAATATTCTGTTGAACACTGTAAACTGTATTTGGGTAATTAGACTCAGATTTCCTGTTGTTACATGAGTGTAATTTGACTCCCTTCAGCTTCTCACTGGGTAAAGCTTATACCAGATCAAATCTGATGTCTGCTACAAATTTGTTTCAAATCATTAACTCTCCCTGTTCTTTATAATTTAGTCTATGGAATAAAGTCAATATATATTGTATCCCCCTTTTCAGATAGTTGTACACCTTTATATGCAGAATTCCTTCCCCACATGGCCAGTGCTAGTTCTGTAGAAGCCACTGAGCAGTCAGGTTATCTCACAGAAATGATTTTACTGATAAGACGTTATAAAAATTGAAAAACTGTGAACTGTTCCCAGCCTTATATAGATTACAGGGTTAGTGGTAATGAGGAACACCTTATTTCTAGAGCATTCTCTGTACAGAAATAAAAGCACCAGATGTCATTTCTTAGAAAGAAGGGAAAGGATATTAGCCAGATCATGTAGGGATCTTCTCCTAAAGGGAACTAGCTTACTGGACCCTTTGACAGAACTTGACTGTGTTGGTGAATAAATATCCTGGTGCTAACAATACTCTGTTTTCGAATAAGCATAGTAGTAGTGTTTGACAGTGAATCTTACTCACCTAGAGCAATTAACTTAAACTGTCTTCTGGACAATAAAATGAAGGAAACTGCTTATCATTTTATTTCCTATTAATTTATATTCTTACTGTGGCCTTAAAAAGTCAATCCATCTTAAGTATGGGGTTATAAATACATTTATTTTTGTCTCCCCCCCCCCTCCCCCCTGCACACTCCTTAAACATATCCATTCAAGTTACAGAACTCCCCTGCCCATTTTCTTGATTTCCTCTTGCAATTATGGCAGCCAAAAACAGCACAATTAGTTTTATGTAAGTATGATGGGAATCAATTACCTATATTTTCATTCAGCCCTGGAGAAGGAAAGAAAAGTGTTGAGGAGGTTTTAATACATATTAGTCTCTGGTATATATACATACATCCTATCAGTATGTCTATCTCTAAATGCTTAATATTGAAAAATAAATTACAGTATTTATGCAAAATACATTCAATAGATGTTTGATAAGCTCAATATTGAATGATTTTCCTTAATACACCCTTGGATGTGTTGCATTCAATATGTTAACTGATAACTCAGCACAGTAATAAACTAGAATGTGAACAAGGTAGATGAACTCCTGTGGGCAATCTTTTTTCTACAAATGATATCTCATTTGAGGGCTTCTGAATGGATACAAAATTCTCATCATATGTTCATAATATCCTTACTTCGGTAGCCATTGCTGCTTTTTTCACAAAATCCAGATATTTTTTACCGCAAACACATAATTTATGATGGACCATGCATAAGCTGCACTGGTCATCCTATGTGTTTGTATGGAAAGGAAGTACTTCCGGGTCAACATAGCACCCTTTGACATCTGGATTTACATAATGGCGGGCCACATGGGGGCCTCTACGCAAGTCGCTTATTAGTTTCTTCGGCAGGCGCGTATCCACACCAGTTTGCATCAATGCATATGCATCAATCAATCTCGAAAGTGCATCTCGAAAGTTTCCTATCAAAGTGCATCGGTCAATTTTCAAAAGTCCAAACTCAGCAATTGTTGTATTTGTTTAGGAAGCAGTGGCGATCCAACATTGGGAGGTTAGATTTTTAGGCAATGGCATCTGGCTCTGTAGAGCAGGAAGTTAATGTGTATAATCTTAGGTGCCAGATAACCAGGCTAAGTCGTATTCTCAGGGGAGTCTGGTTTAATAGCCATCGTGGGCCAGGTGCGACAGGATGGGGCGGGTGGTATAGAGGGGGGTGGCATCCTCTCCCATCATCAATTGCACTTCCGACTGAGTGCTGCATCCTGATCAAGGTCCACCAGAAACAATGCCAATCTAGGCTAAATGGCAATCCTGGTCATTGACTAAATATCATCTTACAATCCTTGTTTTTGCCAACTACGAATGGTTAAATGGTGTTGGATGATTGTGTTTTAGGAGAACTGTGTATTTATTCCAAAACCTTGTGTTTATACCTGAAATTGACACCTTTTTATCCTAATTAAGCCCAAGGACAAGGACCATTGGGATCCCCAGTTTCTTATCAGCTTTTGATGAGCATTACATACCGGAACTTTGTAATATCAGAACTTTAATATATGGTATCTCTTGCAGCGAGTACATGAAAAATATCTTGTTTATATGAACTATGAAATGATTCAAAATTCGTTTAAGGGTGGGTTACCTTGTGGACATACACTCATCTGAGATTTTTACATCTGTTAAATCCGATGCACATTTCCTCATAATCAATCATGAATGTTTAGGCTATTACTGAGGAAGGTGAGAGACCTGCCACTAGAAAGGGTCCCACAGACTTGCACACAATCAGGAAAGGTTTCTAAAAAGCAGCCCAACAATTTTGAGGAAATCTTGCAGTCAAAAACATTGTGGGAGAAATATTTCAAGGAGAAATGTTATTCAGAACATTATCATAACTCTCCTTCAAATTTTTTTGTAAAGTCATTCCCATTTTCAGAGTAGTAATCAGTTTATTGTGTTTTAGATGAAAGGTAGCACTAGTGGAGGTGGAGTCTTTGTATGTGAAGTGGTAGGGACCATTCACCTAATAATCATCAAAGAACCAACAACAAAGGACATTGCCTGACCACATGTGCACAAATATACAGCACACAAACAAACCAGAACCATTAAAACTTACTACTCAGACCATGACCATATTTTCATTAACTATCAAACTAACACAAAAAAACTGACCCCAAACCAACCACAGAAAAAATGTAATCACAAAGTAAATCGAAAGATCAGAAAAATGACAAAAAAATATTTCAGCATACAATGAATGTAACTAGCTGAAGATGATAAAATTATTATAAAATTATGGTAAAATAAATTATACCTGTGAAGTGTTTGTTTTTTCATTGAAAATCAACCTGGTCATATCTCTTGCATAACTTACTTTTTAGAGTTTGTAAGTACACTTTAATATGAACTCTAATGTCACTGCCTTTCCATTATTTGTCTAAGCTCTGATTCTTGTTGTTTGTGTGTGAATGTGCTCTTAAATGGCTGGGTGGATTTTCCTAATTTTATGTTTTTTTATTAATTTTTGGGTGTCTAGTTGATGTTTTTTTGTTTTTGGTTCATATTTATGTTTTTTTTTCGTAGTGTATTTTGTGTTTGTTTTTGGTCTCTGAATTTTCGTGGTGTACTCAGTAGTGGTGTAGTTTAGTTTAGTTTCCACCAATAGATGGCAGCACCTGATAGGGTGCTCTAAGGTCGGAGCTAGATAAGGGACGTGCATTGTACGGGGGCGGGGCTTATTGCGTCACGTGGTTCTGACATCACGTCTTCAGAAAAGTGGCGCCAAATACAATACTGGCGCCGCCCTAGAATATCATGATACAATGTTTCAAATAGGACAATGTTTCAAATTCCACGTTACTACTACGCGCGATTTCATTCATACATACATAGTGGGAATGAACGAATCCCCGCATACGATAGAGCAAGTGCAAAGAGCAAATTAAAAATATATATATATTCGCGACGTTTTTTGGGGGGAGAAGAAATGAAACTTGCTATTTTCACGAACCCTAAACTTAACCATTGAAATAAACAAAAACGATCACAACCCAGAATTACACACACACACACACACATATAGATAGTATGATATATGACAAGTACAGTGAGAGTTTATTAAGCATTTCAAATACTAATAAATCATTTTCTCGTATTTATAAATCACTTTCTAATAGTTATAAATCATGACTGCATATATAAATACTAGAAAATGAATTATATATACTTAAAATTGTTAAATATTTTCAAATACTAATAAATTATTTTTTAGTATTTTTTAATGGTTTTCTAGTATTTATAAATGCCTTTCTAGTATTTATAATTGGCCGCAATTACAAATGCAAGAAACTGATTTATAAATACTAGAAAATGATTTATCAACACCAGAAAATATATTGTTTATTTTCTAGTATTTATAAATCATTTGTTAGTATTTGTAATTGCGGCAAATTATAGATACTAGAAAAGAAATCATTTATAAATACTAGAAAATCATTTATGAATACTAAATACTGATTTATTAATACCAGAAAAAGCATTATTCATTTTCTAGTATTCATAAAACATTTATTAGTATTTGTAATTGCGGCAAATTATCCATACTAGAAAATCATTTATAAATACTAGAAAATCATATATTAATACTAAAAAATGATTAATTAGTATTAGAGAACCATGCGCATTTCTAAATAAAAATACATCTTTTCCTAGTATTTATAAGTCATTTCCTTTTATTAATAAATGATTTTCTAGTATTTATAAATGATTTTCTAGTACTTATAATTAATTTTTTAATATTTGTAGATACTGCATTTGCAAATACATGAAAATGATTTATAAATACAAGAAAATGATTTTTAAATACTAGAAAAATATTTATAAACACTAAAAAAAGAATAATTAATATTAAGAAATGACTTCTTTATGTCTATTAATGTAGATTATTTATACATATCAAAAAATCACTTATAAATATTAGAAATGATTTTCTAGTATTCATATATTTTTTCTAATATTTATAAATCATTTATTAATATTTGTAATTATTTAGAAATATTAATAAATATTTTCAAACACTAAAAATGCTTAATAAACTCTCAAAATGCCTGTCCATGATAATATAGTTTATTGACTGCACAATGACATGAACAGTCATATTTAATGACTGTAATTGACATGTAGACTGATAGATAGATAGATAAATAGATAGAAATACAGACAGACAGGTAGATAAATGTTAGACATTGATAGATAATAGTATACATTATGTATAGGGTTGGTTTACTTTTTGTACTAATGATATTTTATGATGCCACCCCAACCCCCCCCCCCCCAAAAAAAAAGAAGAAAATCTGAATTGTTCTCTAGCTTCCCCTCCCCCACCACTTTTTAGAATGGATCAGCCCAGAAGAAATGTTGCTCCTTACGCATCTCCCGCCTCCCCTAATTCTGAATTGACATTATTCGCCCCCCCCCCTTCCCCCAAATTCTGAATTGCTTTCCAGAATCGTTCAATAATGTCAATACAGAATTCGGGGAGGGGGGTATTCAGTACTCGAGGGAGTGGGGGTCACTAAATTAAAAACAACAACAGAAAAATTAAGTTCAGAATTGGGGGAGTGGGTCAGAATTTCCCTTCAGCTGATCCATTTAAACAGAGATACTTCTGACTTGGGGGGGGGGGGGGGGGGGGAGTGATGCTAGATCAGAATTTGGGTATTCAGAACTTGGGGATTAGGAATCATTATGCTAAAGAAAGGAAGAAAAATAGAGTTCAGTAAATGGGGGAGGGTATTCAGAATTAGGGGAAGGGGTAGATGGCAAGATTTCCTTCAAGCTGAGCCATTTTTTAAAATGTGTGGGGGGGGGGGGGGGGGGGTAGGGTACAGAAAAACAACTCAGAATTTGGGGGTTAGTGGGCAGGGGGCAACATTTTCCCTGCGGCCCCTTTTTAATGGGGCTTTTACCTACCCACTACTATGGCAAGCATTCTGAGAGTTTATAAAGCATTTTTAATATTTGAAAAAAATATTAATATTCATAAATATCAATAAATGTTATTAAATGTTCTGAATTTTAGAAAATAATTGTAAGTACTAGAAAACATTTAGAAAAAAATTCTAATATTATAATTGATTTTCTAATATTTGTAATGATCTACATTAATAAATATTAAGCAATTTAGTATTAGTAAATCTTTTTTGTATTTGTAAATCATTTTCTGGTATTTATAAATCATGTTCTGGTATTTATAAATCATTTTATTTTTTAATATTTGTAAATGCAGTATTTACATGTATTATAAACTAAATTCTAAATGCCAGAAAATGATTTATAAATACTAGGGAATTATTTATTTGTATCTATTAATGTGCATGGTTTTCTAATACTAAAAATCAAGTAGTGATATATGATTTTCTAGTATTTTTAAAACATTTTCAAGTATTGGTAAATAGCCGAATTTATATATTTAATATTAGAAGTCACAAATATAATACTAGAAAAAGAATTATCCAAATAACGTATGTTCTGATGTTGATAAATCATTTTCTGGTATTTATAATTCATTTTCTAATATTTATAAATGCGGTATATTAGAAGGTGATTTATAAATATTTAAAAAAGGAATTATTAATATTTGAAATGCTTAATAAACTCTCTAAGTGGTTGCCGTGCACGACATTGTATGAATGAAATCCGGTGCATATACGGTGAAATCCGGCCCATGACTTTGCCCAGGGCTGACAGGCATTTGTACGATGGACCAAGTGTGAAAGAGCAAAAGAAAAACAACTTTATTTTCACGATCGTTTTTTTGGGGAGAGGAAATGAAACTCTATTTTTCCGACCCGCGTGAAATAGATTTTTTTCACGCTCGTTTTCTGGGGAGAGAAATAAAAATAAATATTTTCACGCCCGTTATTGGGGAGAGAAAATAAAAGACTACATTTTCAGGACCGTCTTGTGGCGAAAGAAACAATTATAAAGGTTGTCAAATATGAATAAATCAATTTATAATATCAATATATGTATGGCAAGCATTTTGAGAGTGTGTTAAGCAATAATAGTTATAAAAACTAGGAAATGATTCATAAATACTTGAAAATGATAAATCATTTTCTTGTATTTAAAATCATTCTCTAGTATTTATAAATGCAGTCATTTATATAGATATTAGAAAGTGATTTATAAATACTAGAAAATGATTTATTAGTTTTTGAAATGCTCAATAGACTTGTGTTTATACTTATTTTCTAATATTTTTAAATCATTTATCAATATTTGTAATTATTCATAAACAACAAATACTTTCAAATGTTAAAAAAATCCTTTAACACTCTCAAAATGCTTGCCATACTTATATTGATATTATAAATTGATTTATTCATATTGACAACCTTTATAATTTAAGTATTTCTAATACAATTTCTAGTATTTATAAATTATATATTAGTAAATAGGGTAATTTCGCAAAACAAGAAACAGATTTATTAGTATTACAATTTTCATCACAATTTTCAGTATTTATAAATGATTTTCTTGTATTTATAAATGATTTTCGGGTATTTATAAATCATTTTCTTGTATTTATAAATGCAGTATTTACAAATAGTAGACACTGATTAATGAATACAAGAAAGTCATTTATAAGTACTAGAACGTGCTTTATAAATACTTAAAAATGATTTATTAATATTAAAAATTTATAAGATTTTCTTATACTATATTTCTATAGGATTAAATTCTAGTATTTATAAATCATTTTCTAGTACATGTATTTAGAAACCATTCTCTGGTATTCATCATTCATTTTCTGATATTTGTAAATGCGGTAATATATAAATATTAGAGAATGATCTATACATATCAGAAACTTATTTATTGATACTTGAAATGCTATATAAACTATCAAAGTTATTGCTATATAGTTCAATAATATTGAACCTTACGTATGCATGAGATGTTTTTACTGCCAACGTCTTTTTCATGTCGTTTCCAAGTGCTCTGCTGGCACTTGCTGAACGTATCTAAGACTAAAATTATCTCCATATTCGTGCGTGTTTTTTTTATTAATTATTCTTTAGTTTTCGAATTTGGCGCCACTTTTCTAAGGACGTGATGTCAGAACCACGTGACGAAATAAGCCCCGCCCCCGTACAATGCACGTCCCTTATCTAGCTTCGACCGTGCTCTAATGTGCTGATGTAGTAATCTGTGTGAGTAATGGCCGTATGCACCGGTCCTACTTGCCCGCTAAGTACTACTTACCTCCCTGTAAGTAGAACTTGCGCGCTGCATACCGTGCACTAAACGGTAAGCGCTACTTAAACGAGCACTAAACTGCCTGTAAGTTTTAGTTGGGTCTACAGGTGACTAAAACCAAAACTTTATTGCACCTTTCCTAAGGTATATGAGAACAATAACTGACTCAGGGTTAGGTAGTGGTGTTCTCAGTTTATTCAGATTTCCTCACTTTAAGATCGTAAGCCGTGATTGGCTGACTTAACAGTGAACAATCATCATGTTGCCTGATGCCATCAGTGAGGGCTTCATGTTGCCCGTTGCCACTAGCGACACCTAGCGGGGAATGTGTGAATCACCAGTCATCTGTAACCTTGCTTTGTTTACAATTACAAACGGGGTTTGTTCGGTATAATAAAACAAATATACCATGCCAGTGTGGGTAACATGATGGAATGTCTCCCCTCGGGAGGATGGTTTTCCCTCGGGCTCCGCCCTCGGGGGAAAACCATCCTCCCTCGGGGAAACATTCCGTCATGTTACCCACACTGGCATGGCATATTTGTATAATGGCAAATCAGCCTCAACAGAAAAAGGATCGATGAACTAAAGATTCAAATTCATCTTCATTTGTATTACTGAGGGGAGCCCATACGTTTAACTATGAAGTCAATGGATAAATGAAACAGTTATTAGAGTTGTGTTGCTGTTACTAGGAATGGTTCAGAGAATACTCAGCACACACATACATACATACATGTGTGTGTGTATATATATATTTATTATGTGACCACTGACCAATCTCTCTTTTGATTGGTTAAAACCGGCTATGACCACTTCCTATACTAGGGAATATCTCCCAACCAGTCCATCAAAACAGTTGATGGACTGGACAATTTTGACTGATCCCAAAAAGAAGCACACCATCCAATGAGAGTGCCAGAATAGTGACACACCCCCAGATTTCCCCAGCATGCCACAACCAATCAGCTGGGCTGTGACATGACCGGCCACCATTTTGCCCTCCCCCCCCCCCCCCCCCCCCCCCCCCCCATAAAAAAAATAATAATAATAATAATTTTTAAAAATTTAAAAAAGAAATTTAAAAAAAATTAAAGAATTAAAAAAAAATTAAAATAAAACAAAACAAAAATCGAATAAAATTTTGGAAAAATTCAAAAACTAAAATTTTTTTTTTTTTTTAAATTAAAAAATTTAAAATATTAAATGAATAAAGCCACTCCAATTTAATTACTTGTCTTATGAGCTTTTTTTGGAAAAAAAATCCTGTCAGACTCAAAAAAAAAAGAAAAAAAGTCATCATTGGTGTCTTACGGACGAAAGTGGTTTTGAAATTTTCTGTCAGACTCCAACAAAAAAAAAGAAAAAAGTGCAAGTTTTAAGAATATTCTTTGTAAGTGTGATTCAATCAACTACAGGAAGCTATCATTGTAGTAGAGCCTCAGACTTGAGGAGGTATACCTCCCAGGCTCCCACCCTTCAGGTTACAGATATTAATAGATTGATTGATTTTATTTAGTTGAGAATAGGCTGGTAGAAACATATCGCTACCAGTCCAAGTCGTCAGACTATAAAAAAAAAAATAATAATAAAAAAAGTCACATTTTTCAACTTTTTTTTATTCCAAAATGGCTCATTTCCTACCTCCTGAGCACGTAAGACAAGTAAATAAATTGGAGTGGCCTAAATAATAAAAAAAAAGAATGATAAAAAAATGAAGGAGGGATTTGATAAGATCTGAGCTTCAAAACGATGTTTTATTATTGTATTAAGGATACCTGATAGTGGTAGTTTAATCAAAATGTTTCTTAACAATCTGTCTGATGTGTAATTAATGCTTCTTCCATTTGTCAGTGGTCATATAATAAAACATTGCCCTCGGGATCAGTCTTGTGGCTGTATGATATCACTCACTTATTCGCTGCGCTCACTCGTTCGTGATATAAACAGCTACTCGCGATAAAAACCATATCACACCCACAACCAATAAGTAACCTATTCATATACACACATATATATATATATATATATATATATATATATATATATATATATATATATATATATATATATATATATATATATATATGTATATATATATATATATATATATGTATATATATATATATATATATATATATATATATATATATATATATATATATATATATATATATATATATATATATATATATATGCATGAAGATAGATAGATAGGTATAGCAACATATATACATAGGTGTAGATACATAGAAAAAATAGACAGTTACTAGTAGATAGACAGATATGTATGTATATTTATTTATGTGCAGATAGATTGCTCTATAGATATATGTTATTAAACTGTCCATCTACAGTAACAAACAGATTTCTCATATTCTTAGAAATTGTGTGCTTTCTTTCCAATTGTTCGAGTCATTCTTCTTGGCCAGCATAATACATCAAAACGACAGAGCAAGGAGAGGAGACATGTGCACCTGATCAGGTGGTCACCTGATCAGGCTCGCCACCACAAAATAGCTGAGAACAATGTAACCCTTGGGACTGTAACCACAAAAACCACACTTTCGTAAGTGCTGGCTTCTGGGCCGCAGCGCAGCACAGTTAGTCATTACTAAGACTTACCGGCTAACTACTACTTATGTAAGCGCCCGCTGAAACCTACTTGCATACGGCCATTAGTGTTTTATCCCCACTCTCAATGTTTTATCCCCCTTCGCCATGGTTACTATGGGTTTGACCTCAAGTTTACAGGTCACAGCCTCGTTTTTTTATATCACAAGACACACAAAAATAATAAAAAACAAAAATAAATTAAAATTAAGAATATATATATATTTTTTAGGGCACGTCTAGTTGATTATCTGTTTCCCATGTCCAAGGTACTGAAAATTAGGGTCGGTCGGTCGGGTAAAAAAAAAAAAGGAAAAGAAAAAAAAGGCAGAAGTACCTATAATAGGGTATCAAATTTCTTTATTTGAGGCAGAAATGCTGCCAATGCCATGGCAAGAAGTACAAATATGTGTACATGATGTTCATGAGACACATTTCCCTCTTTTGTGAAGCAATGAAGTTACATCTAATAATGAAGGTTCACATTACATACAGTATACAAACAAAAACAAATTATTCAGACTTTTTTTTATTTATTTCATTCAAAATGCAGTTCTCAGAAGAAAAAAAAGCTCCTCTGGACAGGGTCGGTCGGAAAGTAAAAAAATATATTTTTTTTTAGGGTCGGGCCCAAAAATAGGGTCGGGCGGGACATGGGAAACAGATAATCAACTAGACGTGCCCTTAAATAAAATAAAAAAATTAAAATATTTTTTTAAAAATTCAAAAAATTTAAAAAAAAATTCAAAAAAAAATTTAAAGGGCAAATGCACCATCATGATGATTTTAGGTTCAAAATGTGCCTATAAGTGTCACCTTTCAAATAAGACCACCCGAAAGTCTGTCCTCCTCAGCACTCCTTAGATATGGCTTATGAAAGTTAGTAAAAAACTGGCCTGAGTCTGGGCATAGAGGCTGACATTAACAGGGCAGGGCACAAATTTAAGCCCAATTTTGATTGGTCGAGAGATATCAGTGGCAGTCACTTCCAGCCACTGATATCTCTCAACCAATCAGAAGCAGGGCTGGCAGTCTCTTCCTACCACTGATATCTCTCGACCAATCAAAATTGGGCTTAAATTTGTGTAATGTCAGCCTCTATGCCCAGACTCAGGCCAGTATTTTACTAACTTTCATAAGCCATATCTGAGGACTGCTGAGGAGGACAAACTTGCTGGTGGTCTTATTTAAAAGGTGACATGTATAGGCACATTTTGAACCTAATTCATCATGATGGTGCATTTGCCCTTTAAACAATTTTTTTTTTAAATTAATAAATAAAAAGAAATTGATAAAAAAAATTGAAAAATATATATATATTTTTTTAAATAATTATTTTTTTATTTTTAAAAAGAAACATGTTTAATTCATTATCCTCCTTGTTTTTAAAAATATACATTGTCATTTATAAGGAAAAGACCATTTATTGAACACCCTTGTGAAAACAGACTAATGACATGTTATTCAGATTCTAGTTTTAATCTATTTGTTTATCAAAATCCACCAAGAATATTCGATATTATGATAATGATTATGATAATAATAATCTTTATCTCAGGAGGGTCACACAGTCAAACACAGGACTTTATTTTCACGGTGGCTCTCAGATTTAAGGTTTATACATTTCATGCTTCAGGCCACAGAGTTGAATTTTTTTCTTTATGGTATAGTTTCTTGAATTATGAGAGAGATGGAGTATAGCAAAAGGTACATTTTCCAAGGCTCATTTATTGAATACTGTAGAACACACAATGTTAGCGTTTGTTTATATATAGCGTGCATAGCGTGTGGTTCCGCTTCGCTATATATAAAAACGCTGTACTTTTTTCTTACTGTACTGGGGCTGTCAGCGGCGGCTACCGTAGCTAACATAAAGATGCGCTATGATGCAAAAATTCCCCAATTCGCTATATTTGGGACACGCGTCATATATGTGTTCTACAGTATTAGTTTCCTTTCCGTATGGAGACGGTTACACCTATTCCTTAATCCAATATCCTAAATGTAGCTAATTAGCTACACTTCGATTTTAGCAAGGGTTCAATTAGATTACTAGTGTTTTTATAAAGTTTACATCATTTAATCATATCAGTTATGTGCATTTTCAAGAAAAGAACATGGCCAGTACAATGTGCCAAGTTGAACCTTGCCAATGAAGCATTGTGATCCCTGTGGCCTAGTGGTTATGATGCCTGGCTCCCTTAAGCGTGAGGTCGCAGGATCCAGTCTACACTGGATCCCCATTAGCATGGTGGCCTTGTCGCTATATACAAATGTGCGCCATTGTGGAGGGCTGTCTACAGTGCTTGAAAGAACACTTGGTGCACAGTTGTCAAAGCCATATACATTTCTTGTCCTACTCAAAAAAAGCTCATACTATGAGAATGACTTAAATAAAAGAGAGAGAGATCTGATACCGGACTAGGCAGTCCTACAACTTTTAACCTCCCCAAGCCAGCCCCTTCTCTATGATTAATTACTCTGTTGTACATGTTACAGATAAAACTGCCTGAAACTTTCCAGAATTTGACCTTGCTAGCGGCATGTATTCTGTCTATTGCCCTCTTCAGTTTAATTGTAATTTATTGTAATGCTTGCACATGGAAAATAGTGCTCAACACCACCACCAGGGGTATCAGCAATAGGGTTGCTACCATTGGTGTTTGATACGATACCAAATAATTTATAAGTCATAGGCGGGGAGTTTTTTAAATTCATATGTCCAGAATGAATCTGCTAAAGTTTGCTTTTTGCTCTTACTACGTGTTATAGTTTTGAAAATATTTCAAATTCGTTTTCCCCGATGTTCAGTGCTCTGCTTAGATACTAAAAAGCATTTGTTGCATGAAATATTCCCTATTGTAGCTGATCTTTCATCATTTTTATTTTTTCCGATTTCATTTTACTTTTTGTTTTCATTTTTTATCTTTCATTTTAAAATTTTACAAGACCAAATCGCGAAAACAGATTCTTAGTTTTGTCCCAGGAAAGGCTGATGAGTTGACAGGCGCTACCGAGCGATCTTTCTCATATGCGCATACAGCCGGCAATGTATTCACAATAAAAAAAAATTGCTCCCCATTCCCTGGGTCAATTTCAAGGCAATTAAGATCGTTAGAACTGCCACAATCTATTCCATTTGGCTATTAATTCGCTTTAAAATCGGTTGCAAAATGTAGATTTTGCCACAGCATGAGATCGTTATAATGTGTATGCCATTTATTTTATGTCAATCTATGCTATCTCTTGGTCTGAACGGAAAAAAATGAAATCATCCAAAGTTTCACGCTCGCTTCTTGGCCATGCCAGCATCAGATTATTACCGCTCTGGGTCACGGTCTTACTGCACTTTGTGATCCGTGACCCAATAACGGCCAGCTGTTACTAGTTCACGTGATAAAGTTCAAGTAATAAAAACATACTATTCAGACCACAACCAAATTTTCATCCAATTCTGAAAAAAATCCATGAAGCAAACAACAAAACTTAATTGAAATTCCATATAAAAACGAAACACCAACAGGCAACAACAAAAACTAAGGTTTAAAAAACCTAAAATTAAAAAATACATAATAACAAAACAACGAAAAATTACAAGGTCAATCAACAAAAAGACATCTGACATAGAACAAACTCTTGACGCCACTGACGTCTCTCTTGTTATTGTCTAGATGTACTTATGTGGTGAAATCAGAAGGCATATGGACGTTGGCACAGGAAACAGAAAAGAATCAGGCTCCTCTAAACCTGATCCCTCCAGCATCGCGGCGCCAGCTGTGCAAGGGCCTTGTCATGGCAGGAGCAGCAGCCATGGATGAAGAGAGAAAAGAGTCCTACTGGAAAATAGTAAGTAGTTCAGGCAGAGTGTGGACAGTCACATCAGGCCTAAAAAAAGTTGTTTGTTTCCTGTAACCCTACTCTAACAAGTTTTTATTCAAAAAAATCCCTACCCTAAAGTTTTTTTCTGCCTTCCCAACTCCCAAACAACGTAAAACATGCATAAAACACATTTTTGACAAAAAAAATAATCAAAAAAAAAATCGAACCGACTTACCTACCTTATTTCTTTTCAGACTGTTACAGGAAACAAACTTTTTTTTTTAGGCCTCAGCCAAAAACGTACTACTTGAAAATGATCTCTGAAGATGAATGGTCTTTCCTGCTAAGCAGGTTAAATAATGCATTTATTCCACGAGGGGATTTTAGGCATTAGTCCTAGACAGGTGGTTGTCATAACTTTTCTTCTCTAGAGCAGGTTTGACAGCATGCTTGTTAAGAGGGTGTCCCTAGTCATAATTGTGCCACACTGCCTTAGCTGGATGTGGATGATAATATCAGCTTAAATTGCCCAAAAAGCAAGATGGGAAGTATATAATTTTAACCCATCAAAGTTGAGTAGTAATCTATGATACCTCTGACGATAACTGCATGGATTCACAAAATATTCCCTGGCCCCCTTCTCCAAATAAGGTGACTGATAAGTTATGTTTGTCCTTATCCAGGTGTTACAATCATTACATGACCGCTTCAAAAACGTTGTATGTATGGAAGGATTCAAGAAGCGTTGTCACGATGAAGAGATCAGAAATGAAATCCTCAGTCTCCTAGAATCACTCTGTGGTGTAGCAGAAGCAACGAGAGTGGACAATGTGGCATTACTATTCAACTTCCTCCATCCTATTCTTACAGAGTCAATTAGATTATTAGGTAAGTTCAAGAAATATCTGTTAACCCTTATTGTGCTATTATGCTGGATGGGGGTTAGTCCCTCATACTGAATAGATTATTTGCAACAAATTACGTTGCATTGCAATTGCGCTGTCAGTGGTGTGTAAGTTCCTCCTGCCATAAAATGCTGAAAAAATCTGAAAAAAAAAAATACTACCTGAAACTACTGTCCTTGTTCTTTTTAATCATGTTTATTTTGTAAAGATAACTAATAGAAAATGTTAGTTCTGATCAGTGTAAAACTAGGGTTGTATAGAGAGCATGCTGATTTTGATAAATGTTTAATGAAAATCAAGTTTTCAAAATTCATTAGCCCCACTAAAGCCTGAGATTTCTCAAATTCTGCATGAGTATTTTCCCATGAAAATGGCATATTCAGAATCCTTAGCAAAAAACAATAAATAAAATGATTATTATTATTTGTTTATTTGTTTTATTTTGTCATAACCCCATTCTTAAATAAAGGGAATGCAAGAAAGTTATGAAAGGAACGAATTCTGACAGCACATCAAAAGGAATTCTAAACGATCAACTTCCTCATGTTTAGAGCGCTATAAACTAATGAAAATAAAAGATATCAAAAGTAAAACATTGATATCTAATATAATTTCAACCTCCTCAATCGATACATGTCATTTTTATTCAGAAACAATCATGTTTTGCACCACAAATCAACGATTGAACACAAAAAGCAATTGTTGATTTGTGGCCGCCATTTTGTGACTCCCAATTTCGCTAACTCTCAGGCATGACAACTCAGAGTTAAGATTCTCATAGCATTAAAAATCTACAATAGAAATAAAAATAAAAACATGTTTCGATTGCCTACCTTGTTATCCTCCTTATGGTGTCTTTATTTTGTGTTGTACCATCAGTTATAGCCTTTTTCGAAGGCTTCAAACATGATGGTCCAACACGTTGTCAGCCTCTGTTTACGGCGAATTCGATTTCACAATCAATTGGCCGTAGATATTGCACCTATTTACTGTCAATTCTCTCTCCAATAAACGGCCTAATAAATAATTTACAAAATTATATGAATAAATAGGTCTCTTTCTTGTCTTTCAGAAAATGTAAGATTTATTTAAATCCTTCAACGACAAGTATTTATTTTGATTGTGAAAAGTGCGGCGAGGAGACCGCAAAAAAGGCCGAAATGCCGATTTTTCAAAATGGCGGCTTGAAAAAAGTGCGAAGAAATTTGCTTCGCACTTGTTGTAAAATGATTGTTTGTCATATAAAATGAATTTATTTTGAAAAATAAAATAGATATTCCTCTTCCCTGACATCCATTCTATGTTAATATCAACTTTATTGACTTGAGGATGTCAGGAATAAAGGAATATCGAAACGTAAACAAAACTGGAAGTGCCCAATTAATCGCGACCGGCCAGCTGCGAGCCGGTTTCAACAGCTCAAAATATTGTTTTTCTACACATCACTTCCTCTGTAATGAATAATATTAATGTTTTTCTTTGTCAATCTGACAAAGAAAGACATGTGAGAATAGGTGAGATATTTATTTCACCTATTCTCAAGTTATTTCGCCAAACATGTTGGATAACTTCTAGATTAATCGAAGTTAACCGACATGGCGGCGGCCTGCGATCGGCAGCCATGCAGACCGGGCAGGGCTCGTGACACGCAAACGTAAGTAGCTTTTTGAAACCGGGCGCCGCGCTGTGAGGGTTAACCCTTCCAATGCTGAGGCTACTTTCGTCCAAAGCACAAGGATGCGAAAATTTTCGCAAACCATCCAAACCCTGTCATGTTGGTACTCATTGGAAAGCTCTCGCTGAGTACTCTCAGATGAGTAGCCATTTGCCAGGGTTTCAGTCATTTTTTCAGGTTTCTGCATCATTTTGTTTGGCAGAATTAACCACCAGCAGCTTAAGGGTTAACCCATTCATTTCTTACTCAGGGTTGGCCAGGTGATCTGATACAGATAGAAATTAATTGATCTGGCAATTGCTCCACTCAAATAATTCGAAAGGTGAATTCTGATCTTGTGATTTAGGTTGTGATTGACTGGTCATCCCTTTGCATTTTGACAGGTAAGCTAGGGCTTTTTTTCACCAAGTGATTGAAGCAGGTTAAACAGGTCTTGGATGAAGAAAAGAATGGATATGTAGCGAGAGATCAATTACTATATGCGCTTCAGTGAGGTGCTGGACTCATGCCGAGTTAAAATTTCTATGGGCGATAGAGTCATAAAATTTACTGGCCTAAGCATTTATGAGCCTATAAACACCATAAAATCTACTGGCAAGTTGTTGCGAGCGACTGTGCTGGGCGCCGCCATTTTGTTTTTAAACCGAGTTCCGTGCCACTGCATTGAGAACGGTCAGTTGCTATGTATGGACCAAGAGCCCAGGCACTTTTATTTAACCGTTTGAGGCCAAAAGGTTTGAGGGTGGTTTCTAGACCAGAATTTTGTGCTGAATTTGAAAATCCATTTCTTACAAATGGCAGATGGTGGGTTCGGGATGAAATCGGCATTTTTGGGTGATTTTGGCACTTTTTTGTATGTTAATTTGCATAATGGTTCACTTTATCAGATCAGTGTTAGACCATGGCAAATATGGTATCAAATTGAAGCTCACAACCGTGGGAGATCATTTGTGTGTAGTTTTGGTAGTTTCAGTGGTTGCCATGGCAACGGGAGCCAGGAATTAAACAAAAACTGAGGAAAAATGGGCATTTTTCGTAATTTGTGTGATACTTAAGTGTTATTTACCCCCAGTCAACACACCCAAGGGCTTCAATATGGTTATTAAAAACTTTCCTGACCTTTTTCTGATCAATTCATGCCAATTTCAGTTTACTGAAATATTTTGGGTCTGAAGTACAGGCCTTTGAAAATGGCGATACTGCAAAAGCGGTGTCTATCACCAATATGGCTTAAAATGAGGCACTTTATCAGATCAGTGTCAGATCATGACAAATATGGTACCAAATTGAAGCTCTCAATGGTAGAAGTTCATTCATGTATAGTTACGCCAGTTTCAGTGGTTGCCATGGCAACAGGAGTCAAGTATTTAAAAACCGGGAAAATTGGACATTTTCGTAATTTGTGTGATACTTAAGTATCATTTACCCTCAGTTAACACAACCAAGGGCTTCAGTATGGTTAGTAGAAACTTCCTTAATCTTTTCTTGATCAATTCATGCCAATTATATATGTCTAACATATTTTGGGTCTGAAGAACAGGCCTTTGAAAATAGCGATAAGGCAAGTGTGGTGTCTATTGACAATATGGCTTAAAATGCGTCATTTTATCAGATTTGTGTTAGATCATGTCAAATGTGGAACCTAATTGAAGTTCTCAACTGTTGAAGTTTATTCGTGTGTTGTGTGGTACTTTTCAGTGGTTGCCATAGCAACATCAGTCAAGAATAAGTCAAAAACAGACAATCCGCATCTTTTGTAATTTCTATGATAATTGAGTGTGAATTACCATAAGTCAATGCACCTATGGACTTCAGTATTGTTATCAAAATCTTCCTTGCTCTTGATAAATTCAGGCCAATCGTCTTTGACTTAGGATATTTTATGTCTGAATAAAGTCCTTTGAATTTAATGACAGCAACACAAATGTGTTGCCTATCCTCAATGAGGCTTTAAACTACTGTTATTTCTATGTATCTAGTCTCTCCTCTGAATGGGTACTTCTTATGGTATTCTACTAGACAGTCTAAAGTCTTCCTATAAAAGAAATGTTTTTGGTTAATACCAGTATTTTAGTAGATACAAATATAAGGAATTGTCCGATTAATCAGACATGCTGATTATTTGCTTATTTAACCTGATTTTGGAGCTCGATTGCAATTTTAGTTATTTTTTTAAAGAATTGTATCTTGAATTCACCTATTGATGGACTGAGAGACTCCACTAAAGCCTGCAACATCTTGATTAATACCATGCATAACTGTAACCAGTAAAACAAAGGGTTTCAATTAATATATAAAGAGCTCCTTTACAAAAATGGAGCAATCAATGAAATATATAAATGCCCCCAATAAAAATTCTAGGTCACCTCCAGGCAGTTTGATGGAACCATGAACCCTTGAACAAAGCCAAGACTCACAAAGGAAAACTACAACTGCGATTTTTAGCTGATCATCTCTCACTCAAATTGGCTGGTGATCTATCCTATCACTTTGGACAGATTCTGAACACTACAAAAATATAGCACTTTTATGATTGTTAGAGTTTTCAAACTATACTTCAGGATGAGTTCTCTTTATCATGGAAATCTATTAGTCGAAAGAAGGTCAAATTTTTACCCGCTGCCAAATTAGATGAGGAAACTTTGCTAGACAGATGCTGCAGTTTCTTATCCTTGCAGTATGTGCGCTTTTTCCCTTTAAATTGAAATGATCACATCATTGTAATTCACGCATTGCCATAAGTCGTTAATAGTCAATGGACCAAAAGGTCCTTTATTACAGATGGGTCAGGCAAGATTGCTTGCTTTTATATGCCAGCTGCTATGTTAGCCTGCCTTAATTTCTGTACCAGCAGAGTACCATGATGGAAGCCAGCTGGAATCTGCTCCCTTAATCTTGGCTAGTGGTTTTGAACCCCTTTTTAGTGCATAATGCTGTTGGAAAAGGGCATACCTAGCTTTGTTCAAATATAGGCTTGCCATAGATGTGACAAACAAAGGTTTCTAAGATTGACATACTTACTGATGAAAACCTTCTACACTCTCCCAGCGGGCCAAATGCTTCTTGGAACTTCTTAGTCATTTCCACCATACACACTTTTCCTTTCCTGATTAAGGCCACAGTATAGTCCACAACTTATAAATGCATAAGGGCCTGGTAGGGTTTTGCACAGATCCGGTCATGTGAGAGTCTATAAGGGTTTCCTCAGTAACCATGTCAACCTTAGAAACCTTTGTTTGTCACATCTATGGCAAGCCTCATTTTTCATCAGTAAACAAAGCCAGATACGAACTTCTCCAACAGCATTATGCACCAAAGAAGGGATCGCAACCACTAGCTAAGATAAAGAGAGCAGATTCCAGCCACCTTCCACCTTCTGCAGAATGGTGGGATTTTGAAAAGTGGACAGTACATCTAATTTGGCAGCAGTTGAAAATCTAACCTTTTTTAGAATAATACATTTCCATGAAAAACACAACCCATTCTGAAGTATAAGAGTATTTTAGTTTGAAACTCCTTACAGCAGTAAAGTTACTTTATTCATATCTACTAAAATACTGGTATTAACAAAAAATAGTTCTTTATGTGTCTAGCAGAATACCATAAGAAGTACTCATTCAGACGCGAGAGTAGATAAATCAAAATAATAGTAACTTAAAACAATATTGTGGATAGGCAACACATTTGCATCACTGTCATTTTCAAAGGACTATATTCAGACATGAAATAGAGAATTGGCATGAAGTCAGAGTCAAAGTGAATTGGCATGAATTATTCAAGATCAAGGAAGATTTTAATAACCATACTGAAGTCCATATGTGCATTGACTTATGGTAATTCACACTCAATTATCACAGAAATTACAAAAGATGCGGATTGCCTGTTTTTGACTAATTCTTGACTGCTGTTGCCATGGCAACCACTGAAAATTCTCAGAACACTTATGAATAAACTTCAACGGTTGAGAGCTTCAATTTGGTTCCACATATGACATGATCTAGCACAGATCCGATAAAATGACTCATTTAAGCCATATTGTCAATAGACACCACATTTTCAAAGGCCTGTACTTTAGACGCAAGATATGTTAGTCATATATAATTGGCATGAATTGATTAAAGGAAGTTTCTACTAACCATACTGAAGCCCTTGGGTGTGTTGACTGAGGGTAAATGACACTTAAGTATCACACAAATTACAAAAATGTCCAGTTTTCCTGTTTTTTAAATTCTTGACTCCTGTTGCCATGGCAACCACTGAAACTGCCGTAACTATATACATGAATGAACTGCCACTGTTGAAAGCTTCAATTTGGTACCATATTTGCCATGATCTGGCACTGATCTGATAAAGTGCCTCATTTCAAGCCATGTAGTCGATAGACACTGCATTTGCAGTATAGCCATTTTCAAAGGCCTGTACTTCAGACCCAAAATATTTCAGTAAACTGAAATTGGCATAAATTGATCCAGAAAAGGTCAGGTAAGTTTTTAATAACCATATTGAAGCCCTTGGGTGTGTTGACTTGGGGTAAATAACATTTAAGTATCACACAAATTACGAAAAATGCCCATTTTTCTCTGTTTTTGTTTAATTCCTGGCTCCCGTTGCCATGGCAACCACTGAAACTACCAAAACTACACACAAATGAATTTCCACGGTTGTGAGCTTCAATTTGATACCATATTTGCCATGGTCTAACACTGATCTGATAAAGTGAACCATTATGCAAATTAACATACAAAAAAGTGCCAAAATCACCCAAAAATGCCGATTTCACCCCGAACCCACCACCTGCCGTTTGTAAGAAATGAATTTTCAAATTCAGCACAAAATTCTGGTCTAGAAACCATCCTTAAACCTTTTGGCCTCAGACGGTTAAATAAAAGTGCCTGGGCTCTTGGTCCAGTATGTTATGGCTGCAGTAAATCAGTAAATCAGCTCTAGGGGACGTTGTTATAGTTTGTTCCGAGAGAACACTTTACCAACATTCACATCAGATGGTGAAATGGATGCCGCTCCTGCCGATCAGTAAATAAACTTCCTGGTTGCTTTTGATGGGGTTGCTTTTGATGTTTCGCCTATCACCGGACATTTACAGTGGGGGGCCCAAGACATGTGTGCTGCCACTTTTATGGGAACTTAATGTGATATTTAGGGCCTTGTAATGTTGAGTGCCACTCGTTGAGAGCCTCAGACTCCAAGTGATACTCAAGATTACTGGCTTGTAGTAAATATTTATGATGTTTGAGGAAACAATTTGAGCTTTGTAGAGGTATTGCAATCACAGCTTCATTTCACCCCAAATAGGCACATTTCTCCCTGGATATTTATACTGTATGTACACTGTTAACATTATTGTTTCATTGCAGTATTAAAATCTATATCAACACTTTTTGCATGTTTGATTTTTAGGCTGAATAAATTGACAATGTGATGTATGGAATCTGTCAAAGTAGGCATTCAATCAATTCACCAGCCCAACAAGTTAAATCTTCCTTTTACATTTTGCAATCAGTTAACATATATTGGATATCCTGCAATATATGTACTGCTTATTTGTGGAAGTGTAACATTATGGAAATTAGATTGGTCAAATACTTAAAGGTTTTATGTGATAATGTTGGAAGTGGACATTATGGATATCATATATGGCCATTGTATTTTAGGAGGTGCCCTTAGTACTATGGTTGATCACCTGTTCTATATCACTTACACAGTGGATACATGTACACTCTGTGTCTAAGGCTTTTGGAAACAGCTAGATAAAGATGAAGAGATTTTATTTTGTATTCCAATTATCAGTTTTCTTTCTGCAAAGTATGTGTGTCTTTAACAGTAATGAAAGGTTTTGATAGCTAGATAGCCAATTTCTAAGTCAAATAGTAAGTTAAGTTTAAAGCATTGAATATCATTATTTTCCCTGGCAACTTTGTACTTATTATATATGTGTTAGGAAATAAAATGGGGAGGTGTATTGCCAAATTTTATGTTTCTTTTTCAGGATATATATATAGTGACCTTTTAAATGATTTGACGTTTCGCCGTGAGCTTAGAACCTCTCCCCCCAAGTATGCAGTGCTCTTAAAATGTTAATTTTTACGTATGGATTTCTTGGCGGGACATAAACAAGCATGTATTCTGTAGAAACTTGAAAGTAATCTGTGATAAGAAGAAATACGTTCTGGGGCAATTCTGCAGTAATTGAAACGTGCTGGATGGACATTTTGAAAAGAAAATAACAAATTTCTATTAATATTGAAAACTTATAAAATATTTTCAGTGCCAATACTTTTGCCAATAGTCATGGCCCAAATTTAATTTTCAAAATTTGCACATAAAAGAGTGAATAGGTTTTAAATTTTGCTGTGGAAAGGACAAATTTTTGACTTAGTTTTTATATATGTGTTCACAGAAATTTATTTAGTATCACAAAAACGTTTTACTCTCTCAGGAAGATGATCAGAGACTTGAAAAAGGCTGTTGTGGTGTCAGTTCCTGAGAAAATATGTAGCCATACTACTGCAGCTTTGAGCAAAGACTCAAGGCAGCACTGCTAAGTTCTGGCTTATTGTACAGCAGTGCTTGTAGTCGGTAGACAGGCCCCTCAGGTTTCTATCTTCTAGTTCTTAATTCTACAGTCAGGGCAGGCAGGCATTCTTCTACTTCTACTTCTTAAGGAATGAGGATTAGGCCAGGGAAGGGTCACTACTTCTACTTCTCGATCTTCTACTGTATGCATACCTAGAAAAAGAAATGAAGGAGAAATGAGAATTCAAGCTGGTCTGCCATATTTTAATTAATCACTTTAGTATTACATCTCTGGCGCTCAGTAAAAAGCGCTGTGTTATGCCAAGAAGACAAGTAGTGGATACGGCATAGATGCCTGAAATTATCTTTAAAAATTAACATAAAGACTGATAAAGATGTCTCAAATTAAGCACCTGCATAGAGTCTGCTTCTGGAAAATAATAGCACTAAATATATGACTCAAACAACAGCGGACCAGTAAAGTGCAAATTTGGGCGGCCCATTCTGGACCGCTTATTTTAGCAGCGGACCACTAAAATTCTATTTTTAGTGGCCCGTTTGGCTAGTAAAATATTTCAACCTGTTTTCAGCACTGGAAACCTGATCTCTACCATCAGCCAAGCAACAATTTTGGGCTAATAGGGGGCTATTAGTTGACACTGGTTGAAGATAGCATGTTCAGGTCGACCGTCTGGTTTCGAATCCACTTGTGTTTGGTCATCTAAGAACAGGTGAAAGCTGGTATATTAGTGCTAGCTTGTGTATAAACAGGCCAATACCTGTCATGTGCAATTTCACTTCAGAGGGGGTGTCATGTTTGGGGGGATATCTCTCCACAGGAATATCATTTCATTGTGATTTTTTTCATGGTATTCAGCTGTGATATGTAGCTTTCCAGCAGTGTATAAATGATAAATACCAGCTCCCTATTTTTCCTGAATTTTGGGGAAATTTAGCTCGTTGCATTTTTCTGGGGTGCTCAAGTTGCCAGGTTCAACTGTACTGACTTTATTTCAACATTGATTTCAGATATATATCATAATTATGAAGCCGTTGTGCAACTTATTTTGGAGGTATTCAGTACAATAGCTAACAGACAAGTCTGCTATCTTGGAGAGGTGAGTTTTGCATTAGATTATCTTTCCTAATCTAACATATTAGATTTCTTATATTGCTAAATCCTTCCCAGAGCCAGAGGCTGCAGTACCTGTGACTGGCTGCAGAGATGGCTGGGTGGCGCATGCGCTCGTCCTCTTCTCCTTCGGCCACCATTGCTCCTATTGGATTTTTGCATGTCTTGTAGAAAATCATTTAAAATCTCCTCTGAGACACTTCACTCCGTAGACTTACTATTGTTTTGGCGGCCTGACCTCTCCCATTGCAAACACACTTCTTGAGAAATGTGTCCTTTGACCCTAAACTTTAAGTCAAGACCACTAAACTTTAAACTTGTTTAAGATTTTTTCAGTTCTTTTTCGCAATTATATAGTCCTAGATTTTGCAGCTAACTTTAATCAGTATTTAGAATGTTTAAGTAAAAACGTTTTCTTACTACAATTACTGATGGATATTTAAGTACTGGCTTTTCCTGCTTAGCATTAACTGGAATCTAGAACTTCTCATTAGGTTCAGGCTTAACGCAGCTAGCAACAGCTATGACTTCTTGAAATACAAGTATCAGGAAGGCGCAGCTTCTTCCAGCCTATGTATGTGTAATGTGTAAGCTCGGACCTACTAGGTATCATTAGCTCAAGAAACAACAAGCTTAAAAGCTTGTACTTAAGCTGATACATCCTCGCTTATACTAGTAAATATCAGCTCTGGGCTTAGAGCTCGGATCTGCAATGGTGAGGGAGGCTACGCTGGAGCAGCTTCTGGCAGAGCAGCGACTTGGCCACCATGTATGTCCGAAGAGGTTCTCCCCTGCTAAAACTGCACTGTCCTGCTGATACAGGCGGCGGATTTGCTGTCTTGACCCCTTCCCACAATGACACATATGCTCACTCCTTCAAGGCCTAGGATATCCGCAATCTGGACCCCTCCAATTCAAGCAGAATGTCCAGCGCCCAAGGAGAAGGAGGTGCTCTCTGAGCACTCTGCCTTCGGGCTGCATGCTACGGATGTTTTTAGATGTGGACCCTACTTCCTGACAAGCCTGCTCCCACGCACCCTCGCAGCAAAGAAGCGATATATGGTACATACCATCACCTTTCAGTGGAGGATCGCTCGGGCATGGGTATCTGTGCCCATGAAACTACAACCTCCTAGGCCAGGTTTGTTGGGTCTCCATCCCCAATGTTAGGGATGTGGCAGCCTGGAGTGCCCCTGTTACATTTGGTAGGTTTAACCCATGGAGCTCCCCAATCTTGAAGCAAAATATGGACAGGCAGTATTGTCAACTGTGAGTTCAGCATGCTCCTAACTTGACCACCGTAGCTTTTGGTTGTGATGGGACACTGCTCAAAGATATGAAGGAAGGAATGGTTTTAACAGCTAAGGTTCATATTGCGACGAGATAGAAACCCTGAACTGGGAAGAAATTCCCTTCTCTCTACGAATAGTTCCAAGGGGTCTTTTCGCTGCACGTTTATATAGCGACCAGGCCAACCTGCTTTTTTAGAGACCCAGCAGACTCCAACCTGCAAACTCAGGCTTTGGAGCCAGGTATCATAACCACTAGGCCATGGCAGATCTCATTAAAGATATGAAGAGGTAACATATTTCAATAGTAATCAGAAAATTAACAGTAATTTACCTATTACTTGGAAATACCTGTTCATATCCCAACCCATCCTCCTGTAGTCTTCGTTATGTCTTACGGATCCAGCGCTGACTGCAATAGGATTCAAGATGGTGGGTGAAGGAAGGTGCTACCTTTTACCATCAGGGAAAACTAGGTTTTTGTGATTGTCAGACGGAGCGATTGGCATCACAAGCCATCAGATGAACAGGTAAGTATCTCTAAGTAATAGGTATATTACTACGATGGTGCATACGTGACACCTAAATAAATCTTAAACATTTATTTTTAGCAAAACATTGATAAAATTGCTGAAAATAAACCTTGACGAACGTTTATTTGTAGCAAAAATTTCAGAAAAGTGCTAGAAATAAACCTTCACAAACATTTATTTTTAGCAAAACATTGATAAAATTGCTGAAAATAAACCTTCACGAACGTTAATTTGTAGCAATATTTCAGAAAAGTGCTCAAAATAAACCTTCATGAACGTTTATTTTTAGCATTGTATAGGTGGAAATGCTGAAAATATAAACTGTCAAAATGTCAATCATTAGAGAGGCGAGTCCATCAAGCGGACACTCCCCGTCAATTAAAAGGAACTGGGACACAGCACGTCTCGGTCTACTAATAAGCTAACCTACACATTTCGGGTAGGTCGCTCTGCTCTAGACTATTGCCTATCCGTTCATCTCCTGGTGTAGGTCGGGTAGGGCAAGCTCTGCTCTTTTGCCAAATTTGAAGACGATACGACAGGTTAGACAGCCTTTCTTGAACTTAAATTTTGATTGAATTCATAGGCTCACCTCGTGTTGTTGCGGTCCATTCACCCGCCAGAATGACAATGGTGTTGTGTCTCAATTCCCCAATACGTGAAATTAGGCCCGCCCTTCTTGGACACGCCCCCATAAATGATTGATGCTATGACATTTTCCATTTTAAAACACAGCATCTCCACCTCGATTTTGCTCAAAATAAATGTTCGTTTATTTATTTTTCTAACATTTTTCTCAATATAGTGCTGAAAATAAATGTTCGTTTATTTATTTTTCTAACATTTTTCTCAATATAGTGCTTAAAATAAATGTTCGTTTAGATTTGTTAAGATGTCACGTATGCACCATGACGGTGCAAATGTGACACTATTTAAATGCTCGTCTGCATTTATTTATAACATTTTTTGACAGTTTTTGTTCAGAATAAATGTTCATTTTTTTACTTTTCTAACATTTTTCTCAATAAATTGCTACAAATAAACGTTTGTGAAGGCTTATTTTCAGCAACTTCCTGAAATTTTGCTACAAATAAACGTTCTTTAAGGTTGATTTTCAGCACTTTTTCTGAAATTTTGCTACAAATAAACGTTTGTGAAGGTTGATTTCAGCAATTTTATGAATGGTTTGCTAATAATAAATGTTCCTCAATTTATTTTTTTAGCACTTTCATATATTTTTGCTCAAAATAAACCTTTGTTTACTTATTTTTCTAGCATTTTTCTGAAAATAGTGCTAAAAATAAATGTTTGTTTAAGTTTATTTAGGTGTCACGTATGCACCGTCGTAAACTACTGCTATTTTCCTGGTTCGTTTATATCTATGTGTGTTTGTGTCTAGAGTAGAGAACTTGTGTTTTAGATTATGGCCTCATTCTTACACCATGCATGCCATGTCAGAAATATATTTACAAAACCATTTTCTTGTAAATTATTGTTACAGACTGATACTAAGAAACTCTATGAAAGTTGTTTATCAATGATACAGACCTATTCCAAGTACAATAAAGGTAAGTATTTAATCTTCTGTGTTCTTCTAAAGGATAGTATGAAAAGTGTGCCAGTGTATCTATCTATGTATTTAATCTACTGTATTTTTCTAAAGGATAGTATGGAAAGTGTGCTTGAGTATCTTTGTTACAACGTTCAGTTTTTTCTTCTCCAAATGATTTATAAACATTTATTAATCTTGAAAAGGAATGAGTATTGCTTGTTTCTACATATATTCCTCATGCAAGAGTAGATTATTGATTTTTGTGATCTTCTACTACTATAGTAGAAGATCATTTTGCCTTTGTTAGAGCATTTCGGAGGCGTTTCATAGTTTATCACCTGATGATTTATTGAAGACTTTTATGTGGTTGTTGATAGCCAACATTCTCTCTAAGTGTTATTGATTCAGTGTGATTGATTTGTCTTGGTTTGTGCCCATTGATGCCAAATTAAATTTGAGCTCCCGTTTATTGTCCTTGGTCCAATGTGTCGGCAGTTTGGTTTGTTTAATGAAGATGGTTTAGCTAACCATGTTAGGCCTTTCATGAATTAATTGAGTTCTGGTTTATTTTTATCTTTGCTTTATTTTAAAGGTGATTTTGGGACGTTTTGACAGAGATAGCTGCTTAGGTAGTGGTCTGTGTGCTATAAATAGCAATCCATTGTTCATTCGTTTTTCTTCGCTCCACTTCATCTTAAAAGAATTTCTTTGTCAATCTGACAAAGAAAGGCATGTGAGAATTGGTGAGATATTTATTTCTCCTATTCTTAAGTTATTTTGCTGAACTTGTTTTATAAGGTCCTGATTTATGGAAGTTAGCAAACAAGCATGGCACGATAGAAGCAATGGAAGTCTATAGTTTGAGGACATGCTGGTATCATCTAACACACTGAGGGTTAAGAGAGGGTGACTAGCAAAGATTAACTCTCTCAATGCTGAGACTACTTTCGTCAAGAGATTTTTGAAAACCATCCAAATCCTGTCATGTTGGTATTCATTGGGTAGCTCTTGCTGAGCCCTCTCAGATGAGTACCCATTTGCCAGGGTTTCAGTCATTTTTCAGTTTTTTAGCATCATTTTGCATTTGCAAAATTAGCCACCAGCAGCCATAGGGTTAAGTGAAAAATGTCATTGATGTTATCTTTAATAAAAGGAGGGGTCACTTGCAATTTAACATATTTAACCTTGCTCTATATCAAAGTATTATTAGAAAATGAATCTCTTCTGTGAAAATATAGTCGTGAATGACAAAACTTAGCAGTGCCAACTTTGTAACATTTAATGCATGTGCTTATAATAATAATAAAACAACTGAATAAAGGTAAATCATGTTCAAACTATTAAAGTTAAACCACCACTACCTAGGGCTGCATACCGCTAAGGTATGGTACCATAACTGGTACCAACAAAACGATACGGTATTTTAACGGTACTGCTATCGGTATCTAGAAGTCTTGAACTATGCTAAGTACGCACTTAGCCTAGTTCCCGACATACATAGACAACATATCAATATCTGCCAAGCATGCTGATAACATCACATGAAAAGTTGTACTTACAGGTGCCGGCCGAACTTGTTTACTTTGAAGGTGCGCTATATATAGCGAAGCGAGCACGACATCGCTGCTGCCATATGCACAGTGCTCATTGTGATTGCTATCACCACCGCGTAGTGGCGCTGTAGTAGCGATATGCAGCGCCACTACGCGGTGGCGATAACAATCACAATGAACACCGTGCACATGGCAGCAGCGACACGGCACTCGCCTCGCTATATAGCGCACCTTAGAAGCAAACAAGTTCCGCACTGTAAGTACAACTCCTCACATGATACTATCAACATACCCAACAGAGATTGATATGCTATCTATGTATGTCAAGCACTAAGCTAAGTGCCTGCTTTGGTTGTGTTGTTTTGCAAAATACCGATTAGCATACCGTTAAAAACTGAAACGGGTATTCACCGGTATTTTGCGAAGCGGTTTTCGGTACGGTGCTGGTACCGGGTACCGGTGTACAGCCCTACCACTACCCTGTCTTTTTGTACAGCCAATTGCTGCACATGATTGTACCATTTTCTTGTTTGACATTTTTTTGCATGCAGAGAGCTCTTGTGAAGAGCACTGCAGTTTATTATGCACTGCTCAGAGAGTGGTGACAGGAAGTGAGCAGTGCCCCTAGTTGAATCAGAGCTGATAGCAATAGTGGAATTTTACATAAGGGAGACACCCTGAAGAGAGACGGCCCAGCGCAGTGGCTGGTGGTAGCGACGTGTCAGAGCCACTCTCTCTCGAGTATTACACAGCGGCAGAAAACAGCCTTATTTCTATAATCTTTGGCATAGATCTCACAATAAAAATTAATTATGAAAAGAAGGTCCTACAGTGCATAATCTCTATACTATATATCACATAGGGTTCAATGAATATATATTTCCCCATGGTCTGGAGGCCACTTGATCATATTGGGGACTCTTAGTACCTCAGACTAATTATGCATTGTATTTCTGGGTTTTGTCTTTCATTGTGTCGGTCTTGTGAATGTTTCCGTGGCCATCTTTGAATTTTGATAATTGGTCTCGTTTTCATTGTTTGTTTAATGGCAAGTTTCTTGTTTTAGCTTATTATGTTTGGCATAGTTGAATTTTTTTATTCTTTGCTGGCCTACCCCA
Organism: Maea johnstoni; assembly: GCA_963942565.1. Taxonomy (NCBI): domain Eukaryota; kingdom Metazoa; phylum Annelida; class Polychaeta; order Spionida; family Magelonidae; genus Maea; species Maea johnstoni. The sequence goes on from OZ012684.1 coordinate 33,666,548, forward strand.
TTTGTTAGTTATTTTCGTTTGCTTTTTGGATCTTGAGTTTTTGGGATCTCTCAGTTGTTTACGACGGTGAAGTGCCATTAAGGGCTCTTATTCAATGAGCATCATCGCACGTGTTTGTCTGTTTGCTTTGGTTGTGGTTGTTTACATGTGTAGGTATTATGCTTTCTTTGTTCATGTAGTACTCATCTTTGGCCGCGTTACCGTTCTCTCTGCTTGTTTATACCTTCTCTCTTTAAGCTTTTCGGCTGGTGTCAAAATCTATTATTTACTTCGTAGTTCTTGCTTGGTTTCATTCTCTTTTTCTTGGGCCGGCTTTGATGGGTAAAATCGTAGCCGCATGAGTGGGCATGATTCAGTAGTCACATGTTTAAATAGCATTTGGAAGAGAGGACTCATCAAGCACCCAGCTGTGATGTTTATCTAAGCACATGATGCTTTATTCCTTACCTGATCCCCCCTGGGAGAAGTGCTCCATCGGAAGTTGTGTATTCCTGCCTTCTCGTTTGTGTGGTAGGCAGGATGTGTAGGAATCACCTTACCTAGGTAAACAGGTGTCCAGCCTCTTCCACTAGCAACCTCCAAATCTTCTCTAAAAATTCCTTTTTACTCCAGTAAGCCAGGTACCAATTAAACCATGACATTAAATGAAACAAACAAATCAAAATTGTGCTTGCCTTTACCAGGAACTATAGATTTCAAATATATAGTTCCTGCCTTTACAACCACAAAATTGCTGAAAGCAAGTACAAAATTAATTAGAATGTCCAAGCGTGATGCCTGATTCTTTTTTGCAGCAGGTAAGGTTTGCTCACTTTGATTTAAAAGTGTTTGTACGAGTCGAAGTGAGTTTGTCATAGTTTTACTTACATCCTTAACAGGTCCAAGAACTATAGACCCTAGCGGAGAAGAGGACCAGTTCTCAGACATCCTGACACTTATAGAGCTACTCACACACCTTCTCTCCAAGGACTACATAGACTTTGATGTCACAGGTAAGTTCTGAAATGTGCACATAGAGTACCGTTGGGAAGACTCTGGACGTGGAGTGGCGGGTACGATGCTGTGGGGTTTATCTATCTGGGTCAAATCTATTAATCCACCAAAGGGTCTACATGGTAATTTAGGAAGGTCATTTGATGTTTTTCACAGTACATCTAATGATAACAAATTTGATTTTTTTATCTTTTGAACAGATCATTGAGGGAAACTACAGAAGATTAATACAGGCAACCCATTTTATGTATTAATAGTGTTCAAAGGGTATAAGACAATGCATGGCTGTGTTTATTTATGTATACAAATAACAAACAGCAGGGATAGAATTGATTATCATTTAAAGTCAACATGTATTTAATCATTGTGCAAGGCCCATCAAATCCTTTACTAACCACTAGACCCTTTGAAGTTGAAATGGGAGTTGAGGAGATACTTGTTATTACACATCAACTTTACTAACTCCATGCTGTAGTTAAGTTTATTGATATAGATGTCAGTTTATCTTTCCAGGCCAGACTCTATATCAGATGAACATCAGTAAAAGAAATGTATTCAAAAAGGAGATACAGGAAGAGGGTGTTAAAATATGATGCACAGATTAACAAAAACAAGATATTAACAGGTTACAGTAATCCTATTTACTTGTTTTTGATAAGCCTGGTTAAGCCCTTTCAGCTGTCAAACAGTGATCAAACAAATGAACTTAGATCTTGTCATTCTGCAAATCAACACAATTAAAGTTTGTTTTCAAGTCCATTTTCAATATTTTTAGATGCCCACTTGGCTAGTTAATAGGGCAGAAGGTCAGTACATCCCCCCCCCCCCCTCCTAAGGATTCAATTGGATGGTGCATATAAGTAAACCTGGTTAATCATAATTACACTCCATCCAAAACTGGTAAGAGCAATTGGCTACCAGTATAATCTACCACTAATGTTACAATACTACCTACTAGAACTGTTATGGTAGTGTTCATGATTTCCCAGAAATCTGATGCTTGAATGTTTATACTTGTTCACCAAGTTCTTAAAGTCATCCCCCACTTAGTAATCCAGCTGTGACGCGACCCGCAACACTCCAACAATGATTGCTTATCAGCGCAACTAGCGGCTAGCGGTGAGGTAATCACGCTCTTCAATTAAGAGAGGTCACATTTACTGCTGTATTTCCTGTTTGGCGTGAATATAAGCATGCCGTGAATAAGCATGCCGTAAATAAGCATGCAGCATCAGTGGGTCAGCAGTAATGATAGGAACCCCATGGGGAGTATATAATCTTTCCCTGGCCACTATCTCCTTTTGTTATCAACTCCCTGTGAAGTGCCAGCGAGACTAATGGTGTCAGCCATGCCGGACGTCTGCCGGGAACAATAGGCAAGTTCCGCTATCCCGTATACGGCTCTGGCTCCGGCTAAGAATAGTGCCACGTCACGCAAAGTGATGCATCGTCATCACTTTGCGTGTAGCCTGCCGCTGCCTGCCGCGGAGCCGATCTCGGGAACCGGCTGAGACACGCTGTAGGCCGTAAGTCCAAAACGGCGCAGCTATTTAAATAAATGTGGAATATTAAATTGATAATCCACAAAAACATTGATTGCAACATTGAGTTAAATATGTGAACTCAACATTGACCAAGCGGTTTTAAAAAATTCGCCGGTTTTGATATAGAAATATCAAATATAAAAATAGGCTCCGTTTGGCAGAGATGATCGCCACTTGATTTCTTTAATCAGCTACGGCGTAGCCGTAGTCCCGTCGTAGCGGAATTTATATTTGTACCCACCCGCCTCCGCCTACGGCTCCGTACAAGCTAAGCCGTTCGCGGAGGCGTTACGACATAGCGGAATCTCTCTATTTACGATGTAGTCCCAGCTACAGGAAACAAAAGTCACTGTCTTCCTCTCCCAAGTCTCAAAATAAACCCGTCCCAGAGGGGATTTAAGGAAATCTCTCCATTCCGTTCTGGGGGCTCTAGCCCCCTAACTGCCCGTCTCAATGAAGGAAAACACGGGTCGTAGCTCAGTCCTTGTGTACCACTCCTTCCTATGAGTGATATAGTAATATATAGTGGGAACTAATTTGTCCATGGAATACCATACTTCTCTGGCAACTGACAGCTCGGACTAAGTGTGGATTTCCTTGGGTATCTTTGGATTGCCATTCAGAATGCAAAGAGCTGGGATTACTTTGGCAAGGGGTTATAGTTTTGCTTTGGTGAATTAATATTATTAAGAAGAACTGGTACAATTTTTAGTCTTGGAAGATATATCTTCCAAGGCTATTGGAATCATCTGGCCCATTTCATTGCATTTCCCCTAATTTCACATCTCTCATGTTTGTTTTTTTCAGGCATATGATCTGGGTAAGCTCCGTTATTTGGCTTAGGTCGTAATTTTTGTAGGCGCCATGTTGTTTTCGGGATGTTCCTTAGTTAACTTTCTTTTTGAGGCTGTTGCGGTTTTCCGGTCTGGTTATTCAGGTTCGTTTGGCTGATCTCGTTGGGGTTTCAGGTATTTTCATCGGCTGCGAGGTCAAAGGTCAGGGGTTCAGCTGGTTGGTATTGAAAGTACATGTCAATTTGATAATTCGCTTACTGTATTACTATTGCTCTGTAGTTGAGACATCTGACTTTGGATTTTCCAGTTTTTTTGGTGTGTAATCTTTAAAAAATGTAAATGTTTGAGGATTTGTCCAGCCACATACAGTGCGCTGGATTCACAGCTCCTCACTGCACACAATGTTTTGGTGCACCACTTCTTTATTGCCCCAGTACATTGCATGTGCCGGCGCATCCCGAGGCGCAATGTCATATATGCTGTATAAACATGTGGTTTGGAATGCCCACGCTCTGCGGTACATTAACATTAGAGCTGCACTCACAGAGGGGGATCAACTCATGAGCTCACCACCATTTTGACTCATGAGCTCATGAGCTCGTGGATGCAAGGTTTTTAAAATGAATATTCATTATTCAGCCCACCAATTAAGAAAGAAATACTTACTGACGGGTAATTGCTAACATTTACATGGTTATCTATTTTAAAATGTGCCTGCAAGGAAGAATAGATATCTATATTTACATAATGCTTTCTATAGAGCGGTACAAAGGTCAGTATAACACTCAAACCTGCCTTTATACATTGGGGATTGTAAACAAAACATGACAGCGATAAGTATTAATAAGAAAGTTTGTGTTAGATGCTCTGTGTTACGTTTGTTTTCCAAACATAGACAAGTTCGCGAGTTGACGACTTCAGCTCGAGCTCGGCTCGCCTGCCCTAATGCTCGAGCCACTCGCGTTCGTGAGTGTAATGTAATCTTTATTTTAAGTCGGTATATAAATTACAAGAAACACGAGCTACTAAGGCTCTTGGCCGACTGGACCGACGGCTTACAGTGCCCTCCGAAGCACTGGAAAGCAGCAAGGAAATAAATTTTCTTTTTCTGCGCCCCCACCGGGATTTGAACCCCGGATCGTCTGCGCCGAAGGCAAGCGTGCTAACCACTTGACCAACGCAACTGGTGAGTGCAGCTCTAATTAACATGAACTAGTTTCCCCTCTTATCACATAATTGCATTCAGAGTGAAGGTCCTAGGGTTGGTGCTGTATCAGATTTTCGTTATTTCCATGGAATGTTAAATTAGTATGGTGCTCATAGTTTAGTTATGTTATTTGGCGCACATCGACAAGTTATATTTTTTTCTGAAAACTGTGGGGGTGTGCTCATTTGGGATCTGTGCGCTTAATCTGAGGAATACGGAATAATGTTCAGGAGCGATATTCTATTGGCTTTGGTGATTTGCGGTAGTTTCTTGTTTTAGAAGTTGCCAAGAATGTTTTTGTTAAGAATAAAAAAGAACTTCAGAATAACTCTACAGATGTACAGCTGAACGCCCCTTGATACATCACCATCAGTGAATCCTGAGACTTATGGCAAAATTCAAACTGAATAAATGAGATATGTTTCTCACCTATTCTTACATCTTTCTTTGCAAGATTGACAAAGAAAAATGTAAATTATTAGTTTTTATTCAGCAAGACATTGCAGAAAATGATGTCTTGCATGAATTTCAAATAGCGCATACCGTAAATTCTCGCAAATATCGGACACTTTTTATTAATTACGATTTTCGTTGGCTAATGGTGGCCGAGATTTAACGATAATAGCAATCAAAGTTTAGACACCGTGGCCCATATTCTCCGATAATATCATAACCAATTGAAAGCTCTGAAAAATTGATTTGATCTGTTTCAGATTATCTCCCACATCGCTAACTTCGTAAACAATTTTCCCCACATAACCCTCATTGTCAACTTACCTGACTAGTCATTTCGCTGCTATTCATACTAATAAAGGAATATCCCTACCTTATGTGTTGTTTACTTGTTTATTCTTGCTGCCGCACGCAGATTACCGAGTGAATTATACTTGTGGGTGTTGTTGACAAGTCTAAGATTCAAAATGGCGCGGCCCAAGGTACTTCTCCGCTAACTTGCGGTTACGATACTGGTTCTATTCCGGCTGATATAGGGACAATAGAAATGTCACCCTTATCCTTTTATCGATATAGGGACACTAGAAATGACACCCTTATCCTTTTATCGATATAGGGACACTAGAAATGACACCCTTATCTTTTTATCTGTTATAACTTGGTTGCAAGTAACCTAATGCTCAGACATCGTTTACCATTGGAGGTCACGTGATCTCTGGAGCCTTGCTCTCAAAAATGAGAGTAAAAATGAGAGTGAGAGTGCCCGTATGCGGAAGTAAGTTGGTTGACACATGGAAACACATCCCGGAACTGTCAACTATTTCGCCTTACAGATTCGGGTTTTGTGAAACGAGCGGTGATATCTGGTGGTATTGGGGCTAATAAAACGTAATTATTTTCTAGTATTTCCTTTTGACCGAAAAAAATCAACATTCTAAGGCGTTGAGGTGCAACTTCTGGAGGGGTCATCTACACAAATAATTGACAAATGTGATGAGATCCTAGGACAGACAATGAGACATAAGGAATTGGAGTTTTTCTTTAATCTGCTGTTTATTGGCAAACGACAGATCGAGGTTTCCTCACTAAATATATGATAGATTGGTATCTGGTCCATGTCTCTGTGTTGTCACAGAGGCTACCTGTCCATATAATAGGCTTATGGCCAAATATCAGATTTTTTTTTATCAAAATGACACCTAGTAGTATTTTGTAAAGATTTTCAGTATTTATTGAGTCCAAGGAAATACTTCAAAAGTTTCACTCACACAAAACTGTTGGTATACTAAATGATGAAAAAAAAGCAAATTGTCTTACTATGTAGTTACGAAGGGTTGGTATGAGTATTTTTGGAAATTGGGTAGCTGACTTTTGAATCCCCAAATTTCTTTTAATACTTACCTGTTTCCAAATCCTAAGTAAGACTGTGGTCAGATGGAATTTTGTTAAAGAAAGGCAATTCACACCAGTTATGTGTTCTATGATATGTCAGGAAAGTATTTGGTTATTACTTCCAAGATTTTTTTTCTCGCAATGCCTTGGCCTCAATAACATCATGATAATAAGTGTTTTAAGCTACAGTAATGACTGGGTTAACATTTAAAGAACTCCCCCCCCCCCCCCCCCCCCCCCCTATATGTAGAATTTTATATTTTCGAAGTAAAAAAAAACTGGCTGGGGCACAATAACCCCTACCATGTATACAATTTTACTTCTTTGTAATAATAGTAACTGAGTGGGATTAAACAACTCAGACTGCCAATACTGTTGATATCACCTTGGCTCAGAAAGAACCTATTCCTCAAAGAATAGGTCAAGGTCCTTAATTGTTGAGCTCATACTTTATTTAACTTCATTTAAATACTTTTTGAGTTGCACATTGCTGGGAGTTCATGCCTTTATACCTAGACCAGGTAAGTTATTTCATACATAAATGCACAATGTGACACATATTAAGGCATTTAATTATTTTGAAAAGAACAGTGCAAGAAGAAATAAACATTCAAGCAGAAAAGTGACCACATTAGCCATATGCTATCAGTAGAAGGTTAAGGGTTTTGATCAAGACATGGTTTGGTTTATTTCTCAATTGCAAATTTTATATAAGTATGTAGATGCATTCCTTGCACAGGGCTCAACATTAAGCACCATTAAATTAGCTCTATTCACTAAACACTTATGCAAGTACATGTAACTAAATTGCAGTGCACCTGATAATTAGACTCCTAGCTCATTAAGCCAGTTTTTACCCTAAAGATGAATGAACCGGTGAATATAGAATCCATATTTAGTGCCAAAAAGAGGCATATTGCCAGGTGTAACAACCTTTAGGTTCTGGTTAGATGAGTGTGAGATCTGTGAAGTTGCTGGTAGAGTCAAGCCAAGCCTGAGGGTGGCCTCTTATAATCAACCATCTCCAACACTTACTCTGCATGTTCAGTGTTGGCTGCCATCTTAGGATTGCACATAGGGAATATCAATCAGATAGTTACGGCTTAAGTAGTCCAATATATCCAAGTGTCCAGGTGATATCCAGTTCCCATCTACAAGTGGGAATGTAGCCAGTAAGTTCTTTACATTAGGTAATTATACACCATGGAGTGATATTCTCATGAATGGCCTGTAAGCCTCTCTTTAGTCACATTAAGCCTTACAGGCCCTTTTGTTTCTGGTGGTGTCTCTGTGTCTAATATCACTCATAATTTTGCTTAAGTATGGGACTTTTTCTACATTCTTATTTTATTGTAATTCGCTTTTATTGGTATTACTCAAGTAGCCAATAAATTTGTCTTCTATTGATGAAATCTTTTAGAGCAAATTTGAAGTCCACTTCAGTATTGTATTTGTCATGATATTACTGATAGAACCTATCTAGGACCCGGCAAGCCTCTCTAGTGGAAAAACACACTTTTCAGACAGGAAAAAAAGTTCTATGAAGTTTTTTCCAGTACATGTAACATGTATGATATTTTTGCGGTAATTACTACATGTACATATCTTTTCCTGTTCTTTCATGATCTTGCAAAATTACCCCAAAAGACCCAACTCTCTACGTCTTTGACTAAGATACCCAGCCATGACAGGCTAACTTGATGGCCCTAGAGCAGTCATTCATTGATAGACATTTGGCAAAATTAAAGCAATGTCAGACCTCCCATTATTTAACATTTCAAAGTTGCCCCTAACATTGAACATCTGTCTGCCATGATCACTGAACACCACATCTGGTCCCAATAAAGCATGTCAGCCTGTGTATACTGAACACATTTCAACCGTAATTAGATATGTTTTTGAGGTTCTTTATGGCATTCAGTCTACTTGCTAAAAGCTTTCCTTAAAATGGTATTTATGAATATCAATTAGGTGTTGACAATGCTTTTCTCAGTTTGGGTTAAATAGTAATTAGTTATAAATGACTGTGAATTCAAAACTAATACCTTTGTCAGTACCCTTTTATCCGGCAGAAAAAAAGTAAGAGAGTCTATGAAGAAGGAAGTTAGAACTCATGAAAAGGAAAGGAAATAAAAGTGAGAGAAAACTAAGGTTATTCTCTTGGTATGGTCTTGAATCTGTTAAAACTTGAAATTGAAGAACAGTTTGGAGATAAGGGTGATTTAAGAGGTACAGAAACCTTGGTAAAACTGACAATAAGGAACTTAACCAGAGGGTATGGATTTCTTCAAACATGTTTGATAGGCTCGACTTATTTGTTTCAATCGCTGTTTCTGAGTACTAAGAGGATCTGAGAATTTACAATTTCCTCTGGACAATTTTGAGTAAAACACCTCCACATTTCATATATATGTTGTATATATGTTCCATGTAAAAGCATTGATGATTGGATCATCATAGAGATATGTCAAATATTTCTTTTAAACATACTTTAAAGGGGAACTTGGGGAAGAACAAATTATAGGTTTATATGAACGTTCATGAACAAAGCTCAACATCTGTCATAAACAGGGAAGCCCTAGAGCTCCACACAAAGAGAAATCTAAAATTGCAATTAGTGAATAGCACCTCCTCTGAGCCAAGGCCGCCGCCATCGTGAATTCGGGTCATCACCCCCTGCTGTGGTCAGTGTTATAAGCACAGAGCTAGGGGCAGATTGCAACCCAATTGAAAAACATGGCCGCTGGGCAGGATGATGGCAATATGCAAAAATTTCCCCTCATGGGATCACTGAGAGAAAAAGAAGGGCAGCATCCTGTTCTTGAAGTGTATTACTTTTATATAAGCTGATATGTATGTGAGCCTTTAGCATGCTTTAGGGCCCCTTTAATAAAACAATATTGACAAAATAAATAGCCGGCAGGAATGAATCATGGTTTCCAGACTTCTAAGGCCAGGAATGTCTATTTTAGTTATATGTTTCTGATAAAGACAATCTTGAAGAATTCAAGGAAATTACGATGTTAGTTAGAAACTACCACCCTCCTTCAAATATTTTTCCTATTCAAGATTCAATGCTTAAGGTGGAAATCTAGGTGGGGGCACTGTTGGCCCTTAAGTATCAGGCCTCAACGCTAACTCAAAATGGTGCTGGCCCTGTAGGACCAGTAACACCGAGGATCTACTGGTCCTGCAAAATTTTCACTGGTCCTACAAATCTTTTGTTAACATTAAAAAAAAAAACATTGCTAAAAATTGACAGACATCATTTATTTTTGTTTATTTTCTCTTCATTTATTTCAAATAAATTTGGGATATTCTTGAGGGGAAACTTGTTAATAAAATGCCCGCAAATGTTTACTGGCCCTGGGAATTTTTACTGGCCTGGGGCCATAGGACCGCTGTTAGCGCTGAGCCCTGAGTATGGATATCAAAACAAAAGATTAAACATGAGTAGTGATCACTGGCCATGAATCTTGACCAAGTGACTTTCTATCGGTTTGCAAAACAAAAGATGGGACGGTCTCTTGATGATATCTACCTCAGATCAACTCAACCCAGAGTCAATGTGAATCACATCCACCTTTTTTGTCTTGAAAGGGATGAACTGTCAGAATCATTTATCTCTTAATCAAATGGTCAGATTTTCAAATAAGGGGTGTCTTGATATTTTGTCCAAAAAACAATCACAGCCAGATAAGTTCTTTGAGGGTGCCACATCACATCAATATCGCCACTTATTGATAAGTTTATCATTATTCGGCAACTACAAGATATAACCTATAAAATAGCACAAGTGCCATAATGATTGTGTTCATCCAACTCAGTTTTCAGATATTCAAGTTTTAAAACCAGGGCATCGAGTATGGTTCTACCTTTACCAGATCACTCCTATTGCATAATTAAACAAGAGAACACAGCTGCTCAACTCTGCCCTGCCAAGTCCCAGTGAAAATAGTAGTCAAGACAGCTCAGACCAGAGCATAGACTCACAAAATCATCAATATCTCAACAAAACAAAAAACACAGATATTAAAAAAGGTACACATTCAGACTAAGATAAACAAATGCTACAAATTGTCCCAACACAAACTCCTAAAATTCCCTGCCCCCCCCCCCCCCCCCCCCCCCCCCCCCCCCCCCATTTATTTAAAAAAAATGGTTGCTTCCCTCAGGCTGCCTAAATAATCCCTCATTACATTAGAGATCACCATGGTAAAATTACATCTCTGTCAGAAAAGAATCTCCCTCATGCCAAGCAGTCCTGGATGCGCCACGGCCGCTTAAAAACATTTCGCCCGAGACCTAGTGACTGGGCTAGTCCATTGCAGCACCTGTGATTGCAAATGAATCATTTGTGCAAGAACTGATGAATACATAGGAATAAAGTTCTAAGTTGTTGCAAAATCGCTATTTTCTTTCCAATCTCCATATTGGTTCAATCTTCCGTTATTACTACGTCTTGTTAAACTCCATATAACTTGTCAATCATATAATAAACGAATTTAATGGATATAAACCATGCACCGTTTGAAGCGTGATACCCATAGACATGTGCGCTTGTTTACATTACGTCACGCTCTTTACTCTCAAAAATGGCGGATCCAAGATGGCGGACGGAACCGTGCCCCCGTGTATTGTACTTTGTGATCAAGTACTAAATTCTCCTAACTTGCGGCAGACAGGATACAATCTCCGGCACATACACGACTAGTATGCATAGTGTATCTCTGTGTGGAGAGTGGGCAGCATAGTGAGATATGACTTCGAAACGTGTTTGACCCTTTCACATGACGGCAAGATTTATGAGCAGTTTATACTGAAAATGGACACAAGTGCTATGTATCTTGCATCTGTGTTTGTGTTGAAGAAATTGTACTGGGTGGCCGGATTTTGGCGAAAAATGACCTTTGGTAGATTGGGGGTGGCCAGGTTTCCCCAGTAATTATTTCATGAGGTAATTATAGTGGCCGACTTTTCTAGGGTGGATGGAATTTCCGAGAATTTCCGGTACTCACAAAACAGACTAGAATGGCATCAATTGTCTGTTGCCTCCATTGTTTTCAATCGTGATTGCAAGTTTTCTGACATTTTTTAACATAATGAAGTTAAATCCAAGTAAATCAAATGTCAGAGTACACCAACATCAACTTTATTTCTTTTATTTTTTACTTTAAGGGGTCCATTAGCAAGTTGAAGTCAATCAACTTCAAGGTTGGTGAACCCATTCAAAATGGCAGCTGGTGCATCGCTCCTTTTCTGACAGTTGATGTCACACAACAAATATTCAGACTGTCTGATATCTATGAATTTAACTGAAAAGAGGAGAATCACTTATCAAACATATAACTTATTTTCATCATCAAATTTTCTTTAGCAAGTTGTATACGTATTGGTATACAAAAAGCATTTCCTTAAAAAAGATTTTCTTAAAATAAATGACAAAATATAAAAGAATTACATTTGAGGGGGTTCAGATTATGCAAGAAATCAAAGTTTTATTTTTGGAATGTTTAGAACTGCACATGAGTAGTTCTTGGGCAAAAGGGTACATTAGCTTTTCGATCGACCCGAATCAGGCCACGGAATTTAAGCTGGAGTGGCGGTCAGGTCCTCCAGCCGTACCCGTCAATGTCCATTGTAACGGATGCCTCCAAAGAGGGGATGGGGAGGTCACCTGGGAGACTGGGGGATCTTCAGACAGTGGTCGACGGCATGGGCCAAACACCTTATCAATTAGCTGGAACTTCAGGTGGTGTGGCTGACCATGAAACATTTCTTTCCCCAGTTGCATGGTGCAGCTGTGGCATACTTGCTCTTGACAAGCAAGCAGAGAGAGACATCAGATTGGCATTCGGGCCAGTTACAGTTGCTGCCCCTAGCTGGACACCTGCAAACTAGCACTTTTTAAACTTGTAAACTATTTTAATGGCCCTATCCTATAGACATTTACTGAGGGCCTTTCCATTAGGGCAGACCTTTAAAATAGAGCCTCCACTTTGGGTACAGCAGAGACATTGATCAAAGTCTCCGAGAATGCAATGAGACAGGTAAATAATGTAAGCAAATAATCATTCATACTGCGTTCTTGTTCAAAATGCTTGCATGTGTGAATGAATTTATCGTTTTGCCAATATTTTACTTATGCAGATTTTTTTTCAATTGGTAAAAAGCATTGTAATTAATGTTTGAAAATTTATTTGAGGTACTGTATTAGGTGGCATCTTGAGTTTTAATAAATATTTCAGACACTCTAGATAAAAAGTGTTGAAGTGAGTAACAGTATTTTTAATTTCTGTCTTTGTTTCTGAATGTTTTAGGTAGCGCAAGTGGTCAGTCTGATGGAAACATGGTGGATGCAGCTGATGTCGTTCTGTATGGACTAAATATTCTTGTTCCTGTTATGAATGCGGAGCTACTAAAGGTAAAACAACAATATAGAACTTCTTAGAAATATACCGATGCAATACATGCAATCGTTTTAGTGCTGTTTTGTAAAACCTATTTTGCTGAACACACCCCTTAAAAACTACCTATGCGTAACTCTTAAAATCACTTATTCATCAATCAAGAGTTTACTCAGGTTAAGTTTTTTTTATTTGCAGAATGAAACACAAACTAAATCAAAAGAACTGAATTATTAAAAATAGAAAAAAAAACATTTCTATTAACACTGCCTGTGCACAGGTATTTCCATCAATTGCTTTAAAGCCTGAAACAATCAACACACTAGCATCAAAGAATTGCCAATGGAACATACCCATCTTCACATATAAATTGGATTGAAATAGAACCAATGACACAAATCATGACAAGATAACTTCCATAAATCAATTAAGAGGCAACAGTAAGAGAACATAACAACAGGTAAGCCAAAAAATAGTAGTAAGAACGATAGAAGATTACCATATGACACTGACAGCATCCCTCTTGTTTGTTTGTTTGTTTGTTTGTTTTTTCTCATGTCAAAAAAGTTATTTTGAAGCAGGTTTTACTCCTGTTAAATGATATCATAACCCACAAAAGAAAAATAGCAAACTAAAACTTCTTCATACCAGAGACATGTCTCTGTTCTTACACACTTACTTCTGTTTTGATACATGCAAATTCATATATGCAATTATCATGCAAAGATAACATTTATTTGTAGGACAAGTTGAAATTTCAGATTGAAGGTAAATTGAAAAAAAGCAAAGAATCTTTAAAAAAAAAGGAAATAAACAAAATGTCCCAAAAGTTTAAAAGGCTAAAACAGACAAAAAAACAGAGACCAAAATATTTAAGAAGAACAAGAAAGCAAAGAGGCAGAAAAGAGACCGCAAAACAGAGATCTGAACAGACACCCGCACACCTGGCACCCTAGGCGTCACTGTTGTCATTATTTTTGTTGTGAACTATTATGTATGACTGGGTTTAAGAGTTGCAATCACTTTATGGACAGAATGGTCACTATATTGCAGCTTTGATTTGATAGTGAATTTATGAAAGGAAAGTTTTTCCATGGGCTTATCTTTCAATCAGTGCACATTTATCAACGAACATTTCTCTGAAATGATAGATTATATACGCATCAAATCAGACAACTAACATGATACTTGATGCCATATGTCTTCTCCACTTTTCACAGAAACTGGCCTGTGCCTCTACAATAAAAAAGGACTTGCAGAAATATGTTAACTTAACCATTTTTTCAAAAGGTCAAAGTTACAATGACAAAGAACTATAATAACTGACCATATATACTCTACATAAAGGCAATATAAGTCTATCCAAGGTGCAAGCTTTCCAACTTATCATTTTGGTCATGGCTTGATATATATTACACACCTGAATGGTAAGTACAAACTGCACCATCCAATGCATGCATGTATCAGAAAAAACAGGATTAACCAGCAGCTTATGCCAGCACTAGGACAGACTCACTGTTGACACCTTTGGTTTCTGTCTTGTTTCTCCTGCAGTTCCCCTCTCTTTGTTCGGCCTACTTTAAGCTGATCACCTTTATTGCTGAACTCAACCCTGAAAAGATGTGCAATCTCCCTGCAGAGCTCTTCCAGAATCTCATGGCTTCTCTCGAGCTGGGATTTGGAAAGTATCCTTTCAAATGATGAAAAGTATATGATCCCAACCTTGTGCGCAGGGTAGGACTATTGCTTGTTTATGTGAATAATTAGAAAACTTATATCAGTAACAGGTAAGTGTTTGTATTCTCCAGCCGTACCTTCTATATTCTATACCTTCTTCCTGCATACGTTATCTTTCAAATGCTGTAGAAAATGTTTTAATATTTTAAGAAATAATTTTACATAGTGTGATGCATTCCAATTGCTTTTCTTAATCAAGAATGTTCTCAATAACAAACATCCATTCATACTGATTTTCTTATGGTATGATATTTGTTGATTAGTATGTGAACTACTTTCCCTTGAAACATCAGCATCAGCAAAAATACTAGTACAGGCAACTCTGAGTAATCCGGACTGATGCGGACCGTGAATTTCTGTCCGAATTAGGCAAAATCTGGATTATACATGACATGATGTAGAATGAATTCAGCAGGCATGCACGGCAAAGCATGTAATTTTCCAAAAATACAGACGTTATCCCGGGCAATTGTATTGACCACCCCCACTTTACCCAACCCTCCCCCCACTTCCCAGTGTCTATTTACCTTCCATTCTTCCAACTTTTGTTAGGTGAGGACATGTTTAATTGAGGGCTAGAGCTTGGAGCAATGGTCTGGGCGCGCATTCCATTCCTTAAATGGTAAAGAGTGTACCGCAAAAATCGGCTGGAGTCCTGATTAAATTGTTCGGATTAAACATTGAAATTTGCATGTAAACGTATAGGAAGGGACCGGGACCTTCCTATCTGTACGGTTAAGACGAAAATCCAGATTATACAGGTCAGAAATATGCAGTGTTGCCTGTAGTACAATTAGCAGTAGGGTAGAAGTACAATTTATCTACTGTAGAAAATTATATTCTTAACCTGTGCCAAGTATGGGTCCAGATGTTGTCAAACTCTGCCTAGAGTTTCTTACCTCCCTGGCCAGCTATGTATTCCAGAATAACCTCAATGGCTCTCCACCTCACCTTGCCCTGGTCCATTTTCTGAAGGTGAGTTCACCACTTGTAAACATATTTTCTTTAGCTGGTTGAACACACAGAATGGGGTCCTCAAAATCTACGAGCCTAAATGTAAAAAAAAGAAAGTTCACAGAAGTTTATATTTCACAAGTTTGTGTAATGGATATGTAAACAATGAACTTCAGAATCATTAAATGTTGATTTATTGCCTGACTACATATAAATAGTGGAACTTCATCTTTAATTCAAGTCAAAATGTGAACATTTCCTGATTTACAGTGAATGTTGGTGCCACAGTGATGCAGGGGTTTTAAATTATAACTAACATTGGTAGTCCAATTGGCTTCACCCTACCAATGTTGAGACCACTTTCGTCCAAAGCAAAAGATCGCAAAGAATTTTGAAAACCCTGTCATGTTGGTATTCATTAGATAGCACTCACTGAATATCCCTGTGCCAGGGTTTCAGTCATTTTTCAGGTTTTTTGCATACTTTTGTATCGGCCAAATTAGCCAACAGCAGCATAAGGGTAAAGAAATCTGTCTTGTATATAAGATGTGTTTTTTTTTAAAATGATGGCAATATTTATATATTTTATATGTCACTGAAAATGCTTCATCTCTCTTCCAAACATTGATAGAATATATTTTCCATTGCATCAAGTTATCCTGTGCTTCTTTCAGCTTTTGTTTCACATGTTAATGGTAGAAAGTTTTGACATGGATTTATTGGAGACTGCCAGCACCACCTTCTTCACACTCATCTGTTGTCTACAGGTAAGAGAATTTATAGCGTATACTTACTACTCTTTGCTAATAATACTATGAATTTACCATGCAATTATGAGTGTTTTGATATTTCATATACGTCACATGTTTTGTTATTGAACTAATTGTCATTTTTGCATCCTGGCATGAGACTGGCCGAGCTATGACTTCATTAGTGGATTTACAAAGGGTTAATAGCTGTAACTAGCTTTTATAACAATTTGTTTATAGTTGGTGGCTAACTGAATAAAGGATAAACTATCATCTGTTTAAAACATTATGGATTAAGCTGATTTATTTCTGGTAAAGTATAACTTAAAGAGTAAATTTTAGAAAATCAATCACTTCCTGGTAAAAGCTCAAATTCTTACACATATTTATTTTTCAACAATTAAGTGAAGACTTATGTGATATCAGTCTGAAAAAGTTGATTTTTGGCATTTTTCTAGGTTTTTGGAATTTAAATATTGGCTGCTTGTTTGTCTTTTTCCAGTGTGGCAATTTTCATTATATGTCTTTTCTTTGCTTTCAGGATAATTACAAGCAACTTGTAAATGAGCTGCTGAGCAAGCAGACAGACCAGCAGATCACAGGCAGACTATTGGAGGCTTTTAATAGTTTAACGCCGCCTGGCCTCAAAATGACTGTTGACCGAGCAAACAAAATTATATTCATGCAAAACTTTGAGAAATTTCTTATAAATGTTCGAGCAATATTGTGTATAAAATGACGAGAGATTTCAATTCCAGTGCTCACTTATGAAGAGGATGCACTACTTCAAAGAAACACAGAATGATTGAACCGAGTAAACCTCCATGCAGAATGTGGTTTCTCATGGTCCAAATCTGTGATATTCCTTTAAAAGGTTATTTTGTATTTATGGTATATAGATCATCATCAGTCATTGCATATTTGATGAGTCAAATATCTGGTTTACAAGGGTGAAAAATGTTGCACATATTGGGATTCCACACAAGCTGCATTACCCTGTTGTCTAGAGATCCTTTAAAGTGTTGGCTGTATCAATTGTGCTTTAAAATAGTTACTTTGAAACTAAGCATAAATTTTAGGGCTGTCATTGATAAGAAATATTGAGCGATTCAATAATCGAGAAAATTATTACCGATACGCTACTTGGATTCGATTCAGCGTATCCTATGTGCTCATAATGAATGGTCGCGATTCTTTAATGATTTAAGATAAACTTCAATCTGAATAGGCTGTATTTTAAGGGCTATATAGGGATAAGTGGATTAACACGTTCCTTCGTATGTATGTATATATTCATATATGTCATATATGTATTTGTATATATATATATATATACCCTATTCATCCGATTAAGCGCACATCCCTTTTTTTCACGGAGAGAGGGGGAACAGCCAGCACAACTGTCATGTAAAACTTCCCCCCAGAAGAAGTAAGAAAATCTAATACATACCTTTCTTCTTGCCGTGTCTGGAAACCAGCATTGAGTTCTGCCATTTCTGCAGTTCCTTCCCGCTCTCGCTGTTCATATTCGTCGCGTGATCGTGCTACTGACCAATCAACGATCTCATTACATGGGGGGTTGTAGCGCCACACGTCCAAGTAAGCTTAACAGCGAGAGCGCAGAGGTAAGGTAATGGCCGATACACTACGATTGGCACTTATCGACGTGTGCGGTAAAACGGCAGATGGCTGGTACCCCTTCTACAGAAAATTTTCCCAAACTTTATGTATATATACAGTGGAACCTGCCAAATTGAACACCTTTGTACATTGAACACCTGCGTACATTGAACAATTTTTCATGTCCCGGCACACTCCCATTAAAAATCAATGGGAGTCTACCTAGATACATTGAACACCTGTCTACCTTGAACATTGAACACCAAATTTTTTCCTGTAGGCCACATTTAACCTGTCTACATTGAACATTCTTCACTGATTTGAAACTTTTCACTGAAAATATGGGCAAATGAGATATATGAAATTAAATGTTTTTTTAAGTGATATTTTTAAAATGCTGAATATGTGAAGTTTTTAACTATATGAGGAAAAGACAGTAGATTTTGTAATAAAATGATCATGTTTATCTATTTACCTTTGACTTTTTTTCTATTTCACCGTATATATATATATATATATATATATATATATATATATATATATATATATATATATATATATATATATATATATAAATATATATATATGTGTGTGTGTGTGTGGGTAGTTCTGCTGCTGTCATGGGTTGTTCCATTATGGTCTAGAGATCGCCACCGAAAGGTTTTTGCTCTACTAAATGTGTGCATTCACAGTATGTTTTTGAAAAAAGTATTGATATTGGCAACTGTCTGCACTCTGCAACCACTTAAGGTGGGTCCAGCACATAGAACATTAGCTAACATTATCTTCATTAAGAGGTATTAGGGGGTTGTAACACCCATTAAACTATATATTTTCTGAAAGAAGACCTTCTTAGCTACTTCACAGTGCTATTTTGATTTATTTACTTTTGTATTTTCAGTGTTTCTTTGGCAAAATTCAAAAATATACTTTTTTCAATAAAATCACTCAGCTCACAGCTGAGGGGCAGAATGCCTAATTAACTTGTATTGGTTTGAAGTTCACACATGTGCCTAGGGTACGGTGTCTGGGCTACCTTTTATTTGCCCACCTGTGGGAGATATTCAGTTTCAAAGCTAAATGGGGGTAGGGTGTCTATAGAAATTAGCTAATTTCCCACTTATCCCAGGAAGTAGGCATCTTATTGAAACTTCAAGACACTGTCAGGGAGGTCTGTTAGTGGTGGTGACCACAGGGGTTTAAGTGTCATTGTCTGCTATGTCAATGGGAAGGGGTTAATTCAAACAGCAACCCACTTTTGCTATAAATCAATTCTTCAGAAAAGCCAATTTTCCACCCCTGCCTTGAAATGGTCCAATGACAGAGAAATGGGAGGAGTTAAGTAAATTCTCTCATGGTAGTTGACATCTTTATGATGTTGGCATGACAGCTGCATCATTGTTTTCATCATTTCTGAGATCTGATTGGTTTTATCACAGCTACGCAAGAGAACTTTCTAAGTTAGCCTACAGCTGCACTTTCACGCCAAGTGACCTGTAGTGTGTTGCCTGGTGATAATACTCAGGCTGTTCATGCATGAGTGATGAGGGTCTTAAGAGGCCACAGACCAGAAACACTGAATGAATGGCTACTCCCCTGGTGAAATGAACATGGGGAAAACATGTTATAACATGTTTTTACCATGTTATAACATGTTATTTTGGTAGTGTTTTGACATGTTAAAACATGTTATAACATGTACGGTAAATGGCGGGCAAAAACATGTTTTCACACGTTTTAACATGTTCTTGAACTAAAGTGGTTTTAACATGTTTTAACATGTTATTTAAGCAAATATTCCCATGTTTTGCCATGATCCACCGCATTAAGAATAACATGTTTTAACACGTTAAAACATGTTATTTGCCCGCCATTTACCGTACATGTTATAACATGTTAAAACATGTTCTAAGAAAACATGTTATAACATGTTATTTGCCCGCCATTTACCGTACATGTTATAACATGTTTAAACATGTCCTAAATTAAACATATTAAAACATGTTATAACATGTTATTTGCCCGCCATTTACCGTACATGTTTTAACATGTTTAAACATGTTCCAATGAAACATGTTATAACATGTTATTTACCTGCCAGTTACTGTACATGTTAACACATGTTATAACAGGTTATCATTAAAACATGTTTTAACATGTTATAACATGTTATTCAACGGCCATTTACTACTATACATGATATAAACAATGGCCTGTAAAAATCTTAAGCGGTAAGGAATCTGAAATTTACTTCTTATTGGGCATAGTCAATGATATCCCTAAAGTAATTCTGAACCTTTGGACGTAATGAGACTATGTCATTTGAGTGAAAAGTTGTTAGTATTGAAATGATATAGAATATGGGTTGACAAAGGACGGTTGGCTATGATATTCTATACCTGATAACACTCAAGAATCTGGAGAAATACATTTGTTATATGATAATGGTGCTGTGAGGTGTGTTTTGGGATGGGGCTTTTGACTAGCTTGCAATGGTACTGATCACCTTAACATTCTATTTAGAACAAAATTTTACACATAAAATTTTTCATCTGAGAAATATAAACAATGTATAGAGAAATAGGGACACTGTTTCCTCTGAGAAACGGAAACAATGTTTCAAACTTACAAAGTACAATGTAAAGTTTTTTCTGCTTCTCTATTGAAATTCCAGCCACGTGTCCAAGAACAAGTTTGAACATAGCTATTTCGTATTTAGTTTATTTGCAAATTATCCTCAGAAGAATAAATGATTGCTCAAGAAAAAAATGCCTTACTTAATTTCAGAGTGAGATCTAGATTTGAGATATATTCATCTTTTTTTCTGGGCTAGATTTTTGGATTAAGTAGGGAAAACTATGTGGATTGAATATGGTGATTCCAGTTAGCTGATATCTTGTGGCTGTAAGTATTAGGGTAGGTATGGTAGATAGATATAATTATCATAATGGTTTGAGCAATTCCAGCCAGCACATCAAAATATAACTGAATAAAAGGGAAATAGTCTAAATTTCTTTAAATCAAGTTAAGTTAAATTACATATATGTGTTGAAATACAAATTCATGTAACATTCACTAACCTCAAGATACTTGGGAATGTTAATATCTTGTGCAGTAATTATCCTCTTTTTTCCTTAATTGAAAGATGGATCCTCTTCTTTGGTAATGTCTATTACAAAGTCATTATTCTTAAGCTAGCAGAAAACAGTTCTATGTTCTCAATTAGCAGAGCTACAGATAGCATAGTATGGTTCTGTGCTATGATGCAGACTCTCAGGCAGTTCTAGACTTCTAGTGTGTACTGGCAATTTCAGTTATAAGTTCAAATGGGGGATTTCTAAAGTCACTTGTCGGATAGGGGTGGAGCATGTAAAGTGTGTCATATCCAGTTGTATATTTATAGCTAGATCCAGTGTACACTTTTCAGTCTCACAGACCATTACTTATTTTACTCAATTCTACATTTTAAATATTAAGAAGCACAAGGAATCTGGGTAAAATTATTCCAAAATTGTACAAAACTGCCCTCTTAGAAAATGGATAAGCCCAGGGCAAATAAGGAATGAGTTGGATACTTTGTTTATTGTTAGCATGTATTTACTTATTGACAATTTTCAAAGCCTTTCTCAAATTACAATGTTTCAATATTGCAACTAAACATGAAAGGCACGAGACATCTTTTGGATTTCACTGGACTTAGAATTAAAAAGTACCACAGGGCCTTTAACCCTTCCAATACTGTGGCTACTTTTGCCCAAAGCACAAGGATGCAAAGATTTTTTAAAACCATCAAAACCTTGTCATGTTGGTACTCATTGGAAAGCTCTTGCTGAACACTCTCAGATAAGTACCCATTTGCCAAGGGTTTCAATGGTTTTTCAGGACTTTTGCATAATTTTGTATTGGCCTATTTAGCAATCAGCAGCATAAGGGTTAAAGAAAAATCTAGCTTTTTCCATCCTCCGTAGATTCTGAGTTATGTTATAAAGCATAAATAAAGCTCAGTTACGAGGACAAAATTAAATTGCACATTTTTAAAGTCCCAACATATCCACATTCCTTTGACACAGGACGTGAATCTTTTAGCCTGTCAACCCTGCCCAACTTTTGTGCTATAATGTAACTTCATGCAGGTAAGGAAAAAATTGGATTTGTGGGGACTAATTTGTCCATGGAATACCAATCTTCTCTGGCAACTGAGACCTTCTACTGACTGTTGATTTTCTTGGATATCATTGGATTTCCATTCAGAATGCAATGAGCTGGGAATAATTTTTACAAGGGATGTCTTCAAACATGGTGGGGCTAATGGCACCTCCCATCTAGTAGTCCTACCCCAAAAGTTTTAAGATAAGAACGTCAGGCAGTATTCACCCAAAATGGACTAGCCCAGGGTTTAAGGGCTAGGAAGAGTGTCATTGACTAGCCTTGATCTAGGTTTTGGTTATTTTTACTAGCTCAGGGCTTAATAATGGGGCTACTATGATTGTTGAGCCCTGCACATTTGTTATAAACACATGTTTAAACATGTTAAAACATGTTTAAATTTCATCATGTTTTACTGCTAAAGAAAAATTATGCATTTCCTCTTTGATTTTTAGTGAGAAATGTCAAAGACAAAACATGTTTTGATTCCAACTTAAACCAGTCAATGGCCTTTTTTTTCAATTTCTGTAGTTGAGGGGGAAACATGTTATAACATGTTCCAGAGTCTGGGAATAACACAAACATGTTTTAACATGTTTGACCATGTTCAATTTTTTTGACTCAGCCAGTGACAATTTATTCAATAATTGATATTACGGAAAAACATGTTATAACATGTTTCAGATTTCAGAACCCTATTGAATTACATGGGAAAACATGGTATAACATGTTTCATAGTCTTGAAAATAAAATAACATGTTTTAACATGTTTTAACATGTTTAACGTTATGGCTTATAGAACTATCATGTTTTTTCAACATGGGATTTCATGGTAAAACATGTTCTAACATGGTAAAACATGTTATCCCATGATAACATGTTTTACATTTCACCAGGGTCATTAACATAGTCAGGACAATTAACAGAGATGGTTTCTTCTTTAGCTCTGAAGGGATCATTCCAGTGTATTTGACTAGCTTGATCCAATTACACTAGGATATACTGCTAAAGATAGTCATCAATTTATCTAGAAATGCCTGAAGTTTCTAAAGGGGAATGTGATAGGAAGAAAGTTAGGGCTAGGAAATGTAGTATTACCTCAATCTCTGCTGCTGACAACAGAAGGGCTGTGGTAAGAGAGGCTGAAGTGGTACAGAGACAACTCACACAAGAAATTAACCAATTGGGGCAAGTATAATATCAGTTTATTTTATCAAATTGAATTCACATAAACATTCATGAAAATTAGTGTTAGGTCACAATTTGATTTTGATGATTTATTCCAAATATATTTCCTCTGCAGTATCTAAACAAGCATCACTTTTCCTTCAGGTATAAAGAGAAAGAGTTTTGTTCAAAAGTAGAGGCTAGTGCAACATCACACACAGTTAGATTTGCACCAAGGAGGAACAATTCAGTGTGTAGAGTCCAAATGTGAGAAGGGCCGTCTTAGTACTATTCAGTAGATATGCTAATTGAGATTTCATGGGTAGAAGGGTGGGGGGTAGCTCACTCATTATATATTCAGACTCCGGTGCTGAGAGGGTAATTAGCTGAAACCCTGCTAAGATGTTAGTAAATAAACCCAAGTGGAAATTGGCACTTACCATGTGCCTACACTGGATTTGGATGACTTAGTGTTGTTTTTTTCTTCCAAAATGCCACTTAAGAAGGGAATTGCATAATTTGAGTTGAGCCAACCTATGAGAAACTTTCCACAATCTCTTTTGGTTAAGATGTATATTCTCAGCTGAATGAGCAGATAAGTAATGATTTATGAAACTCAGCACTGCACACATGAGTATAAGTTAGAAATAAGTTTTTCAAAGGTAGAACCCTACTCTATAAACGGGTCATTTTTAAAACTTTAATATCTGAAAACTTAGTTAAGGTGGCTGTAAACGTTTCCCGTGGAGAGCAGACTTTCCCTCAAATAATGGCTGATTCTCTCATTATTTGTACACTAAACCCCTAGCAAACTATATATTTTTAGAAAGCTGAGATTCTAAGGAATACATAGGATATGGATAGGTTGTATGTGCTCCAAATATTTTGAAGAAATTGGGGTCAAAACTTTTGACTAATCAATTTTCAGTACATATGTCATGGCTGACGCAAATCTTAGAGCAGGATCTAAGATAATAACCTGATTTTTTAAAACATTGAAAAAAACCTTTGTCTCTACAAATCTAGACGGGGGTTTTGTAAAATATGGCCCCTAACTTTTTTATGGCCATTTATCTAACAATAATTTAGGAAAAAAATGCTTTTTTGGTTTCTTGATTTTTGACTCACTATAAAAAATTAACCAGATAAGATATTGCAATATCCCCGTCTAGTTTTCAAGAGAACATGTTTTAGAATCTATATGCAAAGTTTGAAGCTAATTGATTAAGATTTGTGTCTAAATTCACGTCAGCCGTGAGAGTAAAACTATAGAAATCTAAGCTGAGAAAATGGCAGTTTTGTGTTTTACACAATAATTGTAACTGTGCAATAACTTGCTACTACTTTAATGTGTTAATTTTAGTCCAAGTGGAAAGATAAAGTAACCTTCCATTGTATTTCACAACTGTCAACATTTCCTTCTTCTGAATTACCTCAAAAATAAGTATAAATAAGCACATTTCTGCAACTGCCTGTAGCCTGTCAAAATAGTTGGTATGTCCCTTCCATATATGGGCATCATGTGACCTCACCCTGGAATCTTGTTTGCATGCTAATGTAATCCATCATAGTTCTAGATTTCTTAATCATTCAAAGAACTGTGACATCAAAATCAATTTTCGGCTATCTAGTTTGTTATGCTAGCAGCCTATTTGACTGCAAGTTTACTGATTTTGCAAATAAAAGCTTGAAATACTTTATCATTTATCTAAAATAAGCATTTTGCAGGGCCAAAAGCTTAATACTTTGAAGCTATCACAAGCATAGTTTTCTAACAAAGTGGCTTGTTTTTGTTCATATTTTTGGGCCTTATTCGTTGAAGGTGATATGTACCTCTTTCAATATTCCACTTGGTACCTGAGTAAATCAATCTATCTGTTTATGTGGGTGCTGCTATTGAGAATAACTTAATGCTATGGAGTCATGAAGTAAAATAATTTCACAAACCTATTTTGCTGTATCTGCTTCTACTCTAAAGACAATCCAGTGATCCAAGTTGAATAATCCTGAATCAGATAGCTGCATAGTTTCTTAGATGAGCAACTTATGATCCAAGATAGTTTACAGAAGAATGGAATTCCTGTGTCTTTATTGCTTGAAGTGCTCAGGGCAAATGACCTTTTCAGACAGCAGTAAGCCCAATTGTTTGGTACTTTCCTCTCAACTCCCAAAATCCTTGAGGGGATTATGTGTGACACTACACACTGAGCGGAGACCTGAGGGGATTATGTCCAATTGACACAACACAGATACCTGTATCTATTTCCACAGAACTGAAGCCACAGTGCTAATCAATCACCTAACCCAATTGTTCACCTGTAATTCCAATCTTTTTTGTTTCTCTAACTGACTGACAACATTGTTGTGAAAAATACAATCCAGGCTTCAATTAGTTGATAGCTGAATTATATGGATGTAATTGTACTTATATGGGTGTGATTGTCCCATTTTAGTATTGTTAATTACCCAAAGAGCATGGAGTGTCTGTTCAAGCTGGAGGTATGAGAAGTAATTACTCAGCATGCAAAGCCCAAGTTTTCCCATCAAATACACACATTGTATTACCTGTTGCCCAAAAACTGGTATGTTTCCTGTTTTTCTCAGACAGCCGGAGCCACATTTTGATTAAGACTAACCCCCAATACACTATTTTTGAATTAATCAAAACATTATTATGATTTATCTGTGATGCCATTCCATTTCCTGCCTCATCTTCACTTGGCAGGTGGGAGGGGCTTATCAGCTAATTAGTCACATGACCAAAACATTGCAGCATGGCTTGAGCCTGCTCTCTGATTCTTAGCTGTCACACAAACAAATTTCACAAATCATGGAGTTTGGAGTGGGGTAGAGTTATGGAGTTTTTTTCATATGGAGGGTAAGACCCGGTTCATTAACATAATAGATATATCTCAAAACAGGCCTTCCCTGAGGACGAAACGTTTACGGCCACCTTAAATGAGGACAACAGCACTTATGCTATTGTAAAGGTTACATCTCATAGTTGCCGAATAATGGAAAACTTATCCATAAGTGGCTATTTTAAGGTAATATGGCACCCTTAAAGAACATATCTGGATGTGTTTTTTGGCAAAATGTCAAGACACCGTTAACTTAAAAATGAGAGTCCACATATGATCATCCATGTCTTTGGTAAGGTGCAAGGTCCTCAACAGGAGATCTGCACGATAAGTATTTCAAAAACATTTTGAATGTTCCCATAAGCCTCAAAATTACTAACAACACGTAGTTTACACAGTAAATGCTGATTTTCAGGTCCTGTCAGAATTCAAGGTACCTGTCAGTGTGACACGACCTTGCACCTAGACGGGGTTCATATCTGTCATATTCTAAAATACTGGCTTCGAAGACTGTATCGTTATTCACTTTCAGCCAAAGAATGAGATGAAAATTTTGGTCAAAATGGTCTAGCTCGAAGGAATCTGCATGGTCAAAGCAGACAGGCCATGTCGTTTGGGACCAATTTAACAAAGAAGACCCAAAGGGCCCTGCCTTTTGTTCTCCTCACCATACCACCATAGAAAGTTGATAGGTCGATGAGTGATCACTACTCATGTGTAATCTAGGTGTATGTAGAATCACCGTACATGCCACATTTTTTCTTTTTTATTCCCAAACTCAATTTTTCTTCTTCTTTCTCCTCCTCTCTCGGTTATTTGAGGTTTCAATATTTTTTTGGGGGGGGGGGGGGGGGGGGGGGGGAGGGGGTGGTAATCATATTTAATTTCTTGCACGCTATATATTGTATTTTTGAGTCAATCCGTCAAGTCATAACGTATCATTTAGGATTCCTTTAAACTAAGCCTATAATTTTGGAAAATATGGTTCCAAGGGTCCTGATGGTGCCATATATTTTTAAAGCTATGCAACATTCTGAGGCATGGCAATATGAATGTGAGTATAAAGAATGATATTGAACTTAATCCATGCTGTGCACTGGGAGAGGCTAGTATATAGTCTCTGAGATAGGAGCCAGATTTTGGCAAATTGGTACCACTCATAGGTACAAAACATAACCTATGTATTTGGATAGACAAGAGCCCCAATTTTGACAATATGCATGATGGACATGCCCAAGTGGTAGCTTATATGGAAAATGTTGGCCTTTTCTAAGGGTCTCTGAAAAAAACGCCAGTGACTAAAATCTAATAGTGAACACATATGATTCATGATTGGACTAAATGCTATATGATTGCCCTTAAATTGTATCTACTTATGCCGTATATGTATATGACCATGATTAAATATCATTCACCCCATACTTATACCAAAAAGTAGACCAAACCCCTTTTCCTTATATAAGTCAACCAGTTCCTTCCAACATGATTTCTTTTGGATATAGAGTCCATTTTTGATGGGTCTATGGTACAAGAGACCCATCTATGTCATCGTTTAGGCATTCTTGTGTGCCATTAAAAAACCATTACCTTCCTTTAGGCCATGGCACAAATCCTATATCTTGTCATTTCGTGACTACTTTTGTAATACAACATATATATTTTTTGCTTTATTAGTTAGAAAAAGGGTACTGGAAACTCACAAAATAATGAATCTGATCACAGAATTAATTATATGGCCCCTAACTGCACCGAATGCTGTATGCCAATTCTTAATAGCCCTGTTAGAAATGCTATATAAGAGAAATTTTGTAGCGACAGCTTTACCGGCAGCAGACTTGGAAGGCCAGTCACTTTGGGACTCACTAGGCGTCAGAGCCGCCGATATTTCGTGGATTGTAAGGGGATTTTCACCCCCCCCCCCCCCCCCCCCCCCCCATATTTCGTATCTGGGTACTAAAAAGTACCCTTCTTTTACAAATCGCGGACGTCTTAAAAAAGACCCCTTCTTCCGCGAAATACGTAACGCAGGTGCGGCCCCCTCTTTGTTATCTGTGACGGCATTCTTTACTATTCTCTGCCAGTAGAGGTCGCCTATTCTTATTCATCGCGGAGACATATTTAAACCCCCCTTTGATATGAGCTATATATTTTTACAATAACCACACAGTATGAGTAGCGATTGACCGCAAACTAATAGCATAAACATTACTAGGAATTCATCCTGTAGCAAAATCGCCATTGCACAAACAAATTGAAAACATGATTAATAGAAATAGAATATATATATATATATATATATATATATATATATATATATATATATATATATATATATATATATATACTAGTATATATATATATGTATATATATATATATATATATATATATATACTAGTATATATATATACATATTTTATATATATGTATATATATATGTATATATATATAGTATG
>OZ012684.1:33695225-33697725 GCA_963942565.1 Maea johnstoni
AACATTCTACTTTTATCAATCATATTTTTAATTAGTTGTGCAATGGCGATTTTGCTACAGGATGAATTCATAGTAATGTTTATTGCGGTCAATCACAACTCATAATGTGTGGTTATTGCACAAATATATATCTCACATCAAGGGGGGCTTAAATATGTTTCCGCGATAAATAAGAATAGGCGACCTCTATTGGCAGAGAATAGTAAAGAATGACGTCACGGATAACAAAGAGGGGGGCCGCACATGCGTTAATCATTTCGCGGAAGAAGGGGTCTTTTTTAAGACCTCCGCATGTCCGCCATTTTGTAAAAGATGGTTACTTTTTTGTCCCCAGGTACGAAATATTGGTGGTGAAAATCCCCTTACAATCCACGAAATATCGGCGGCTTAGACGCCGAGTGACTCACGAAATGACTGGGCTTCCGAGCCTGCTGCCGCTAAACAGGCAGAGAATTATATAAGATAAAGTTAAAATACATGTTCCCGTTCATCTGATGTCAGCGTTTTGATAAAAGAAGTGGTATTTCTTTACACGAAAAAGTCAGCGTTTTTGAAAATAAGGGTCCTTATTTGGCCTCAAATCAGTGCTTTAGGTGTATATTCAAATTTTGACAACGAGCGTACGCACCCTAGGATAAATGAAATAATGAAATGTTGCAATTTTTTTATTTTTCTTAAGAAATGAATAATTGAAAAATTAGTTTTTTTCAATTTTTCAAAATCCGAATGTGTAAAAAAAATGAATGATCAAAAGGTACCCTGATCGAAGCGTACCACGGACCCTTAGCCTCTCCAGGGCTTGCCCAAGTGTACCCAAAGGGGAGGCTCTACTTTGAAGGTCTATCCTAACGTTCATAGGATAGGGCTATCAAAATAGCCTTTGAAGTTAAAGGTAGTGCTAGTTCTGTCGGTGTCCCGCTAGTGGCAGCACCTGTAACTTGCTGGCGATGTGACCAGTTGGTGTCTGCGCACATCCTCTTCTCATTAGGGGGTAGCACCCCCAATGTAAGAACAGAACCTAGGGAAGGATTCAGAAGGGTGGTAAATGATCGCAGGTAAAGGTAAAGGTTTATAGTACTAGTCTTGTATCCACCAAAATGTTCATACGACCTTCCTTCTTTAGCACTGTACACACGGAAACCATTTCAATCCCCCGAGGGCTATTCCAGAGCAGCTGGCAGCATATAGCGAACAAGCTCTAAGCACTGCCTTATTAATACTAGGTACCCATTTTTCAGCTGGGTTGACTGAGTCAATATGGAATAAATTGTTTTGCCCAAGGACAGACCAAAGTGCCCCGGCTGGGAATTGAACCAGCACCCTACTGATTACTAGTCCGACACCTAACCAACCGAGCTACTTTGTCACCTCAGGTAAGCAAAAAAAACGAAAGAAATCAATTCTAATTTCCTGTTTTATTTCTGTGCACCCTCGGAAATCAATTTCTAAGTGGCGGTTTCATATGGGAAAAAATGCGTAGAAAACGATTTGCTATGTTAAAAAGTTGTAAAAATGTCCCACGTGCCATTTTTATGCAAATTAAGACGCTGTTATGCAAAAATCTGTATTTGCCATATCTTTGCCAATTCTGCAGATAACTGAAGAATAATGGCCTCTAGACCCATATTTTGAGGGTCAAAAATAATCATGAGAACTATCTTAACGTGGCTACATGCATCGTTTGCATGTGAATATGCAAATTACTGCCGACATGCTAAATATAGTGCAATTATTTTGCAATTTTTCAAAACTTTTGACAAACTTTAAGTTTTTTGGGGTCAGATTCATACAAAAGCACCCCCTATTATACATCTAAATTACAAGCAATCTATTTTCTGCTAAATGTAACAAAAATATGCTCAATAGGATGCCCGAGCATGATTTTATGAGACTTTCTTTTCCCTTACCCCTATGTGGAAACAATGGCCGAAAAATAAGTGACAATACTTTTGAATACTATCAAAAATCCAGTCGTTTTTAAATGCATTTTTGTTATCAGAAATGATTTGAACATGATAAAAGTAACTAGTGGGCTGTCAAAAATGTTTGCCCAGTTGTCATGGAAAACTAGATTTTTGGAAAAAAATATAAGTGTTAATATTTTAGAATATCATCAAAAATCCGAAATCGTTTTTATATGCATCTTTGTTATTAGAAATGATTTGAACATGATGAAAATAACTGGTGGGCTGTAAAAATTATTGCCCATTTGTACGGGACAACCAAACTTTAACAGAAAATGCACCAAATCCAGTTTTTGAGTGGAACTTCTATTTCAAATGAAAGTCTGACTCCAAGTATCATATTTTGAGAGAGTATGAGAGAGTAATTCTGTAATTGAAGGCAGCCTTAATATCCATTGGTTTAGGCAAATTCTCTTTTGGCTAGAGCCTAATCTAGAAGGCATAATGTCAGTCTGTGTAGTTTTACCAAAGAGTTATGTTATAAATATTTTTTCACATTTTTGGATGTTAAACCTGACGGGATGAAGGCAAACATG
>OZ012684.1:33702725-33741081 GCA_963942565.1 Maea johnstoni
AGAAATGTTTATGTATTGTATCCTTCCCCTTCTACACTTGTGACAAAAGTTTCTAAAGTGTCCTCAACAGTGTGTAAGTTCCATCTGAAACACTGAATAAATTCCTCTAAAATTGAATGCGGTGGTCAAGTTTTAAAATATATGCATAAATAGAGACTTCGGGATCTGGGCTACATTGACCATGTGCTAAACTTCAGTTTTCTTCTTTACTTGAAGGAGAATCTCTGTTTCTTTGAAGGTATCTAAAAATCTCTGTCGAAGAGCTTTCCTGTCCACCACAGATATAAATTCTCTAAAATCTACTATTTTACAAAAGTCTTGAACAAATAGGGTTCAAGAATGATATTACTATAGGATAAGACAGCCAAATGAGGGAGCAAGTTTTCCTGAATTTGAGGGAAAATATTGAATTCAATATTCTAAAATTCTGTACGCAACAGTTTGAATAGGTTGATATAGCCCATTATAACCATGAACATGCATGTACTTCTTGAGATAAATGCCTTATAAAAAGTCACTGAATTTAAACTAGAGTGAAAACAATTCATTTAAATATTTGAAAATGTCCTTTTGAAGGGTTACTCACAAAATTATTTGGGTGTCCTGATGGGTGATTTTTGAGGGAGTGGGCGTCCAAATGAGGCTGAGATGCCCTGCTGGCCAGCTTAATTATACTCTACTTTAAAATTGTATGAATGTTTTTAAAAAGGTAGTTTGGTGCTATGACACATTTTGAATAATTGTACCTTTCTCAAAATTGTATGGGAGTTACTTGTTTATAAAGAACTTCATCTGATTTCCATGTACAGCTTAGTCCTTGTCCAAAGCGTTTTGATGCCATATTGAAACTACTACTCGATAATGGACATACTTTTTTTTTCAAAATACTGTGCACAATGTCTCATTTTAAATATGGAAACTATCATTTAATACTTAACTTAAAGTTAAGATAACAAACTAGTCCATTTAAAGAATGTTCAAGACATCTATAGGCTTGAACCAGTCAATTTATCAAATATGTGATACCGTAACGTTACGGAATCACCAACTTTAACCCCCACAAAAACGCTGTTTGAAAATTTATTTTTCAAAAGTGTGCCCCTCATAGTTAAATTAGTGTTAAAATGCTTTTTTCTATGAAGTTTCATGGTAATGATCCAATCTGAACATTTTCAAAAATTAAAAAAATGCTATTTTTCTGTTACGGAATCACATGTTACGGAATCACAGATCACTGTATTTTAAAATTCATCAAAAGCACCCCAAAACATAATATTCAATCCTATATTTCTTGGCACAGTCTTCCCAGGTATAATTGTATCACCTAAAGCAATGTTGAAGATCATAAGATGGTTTTACAAGAAAATATGGTGGTTTTAACATTTTGTTAAATGTTATTGTCAGAAAGGCGTTGAACAAACAAACAAACACCCTGCAGTAAATTATTCATAACTTTTTCATAAATGGGAATACAGTAAATCTGACTAAAGATCCAGAAACTTCAGAATTCTAGCTTTCCAAATATGTAAGATACATATTGCTACTATAAAATTTATTTTTTGTCTTAGATGCTAACTTCAACTTGATCGAGCCCATATATATATATATATATATATATATATATATATATATACATATATATATATACATATATATATACATATATATACATATATATATACATACATATATATATACATATACATATATATATACATATATATATACATATATATATACATATATATATACATATATATATATATATATATAATATATATATATATATATATATATATATATATATATATATTTACACACATACATATCTAAATGTATATAGTATTTATTTATAAGAAGTTATACCAGTGATAGATATTATTATAAGTGCCACATAATGACTTTATGAGAGAATGCGGGGTTCAAACATAGACAAAGTTTTATTGACTCAAAAATTTAAAAAATCATAACTATTCTCATTGGATGTATTTCCCTTGTGTGAGTAGTGGGAATGGGATGGAGTGTATCACTTTGTGTGAATACAAGACTACAAACCGAATACCTTTTACCTTTACCTTCATATTGATGCCTCTTCTCAATGTCACCATACGCATGGAATCACGCTTTACATCCTCTACTCAAACTGGATTTGCTATGGTAAATGCCACACAGGTGTAGAATACTCATGCAGGAAGTAACCGTGTAATCCAACACACATGTACTAGGCAGGTCTCCCCTATGTACCAAGTTAAAATCATAATAAGTTACTCACGAGAGTCTGCCTGTAATCTTAAGAAAGGAAATGCTATCTGCACGCTATACTGGATAAGGTTGGCTGGGCCAAACTTTCTTTGAAACTGGATTAGCAATCCTAATGGCAATAACCCACAGTTGTGGGGGTCTTTAGGATATTCACGACCCTTTATTCCAATAGAGCAGTATGGAACACAGCACTACATACCCATCCTGTGAATAAAGTACATCTAGCTTGAATAACCTAGCTGACAATGTGAGTATAGGCATTTCCAATGGTATTTAGAATATATATTTTCTTGAGAATAAACTAATCAAAAAGTAAACAACTTGATGTTATCCCTGTAATCCCTATTATGTAATGAGAAGCTATAGGTGACATTCCAAAATTGGGTAAAGACTAGCTTTAACTAGCTTTTATTTTGAAATAACAAGAATATCTGCTTTGATAAAGTTTAGTTTCACCATAAAAAAAGAAGAATCCAGAAAGAAGTACCTAGATGGGTGCTGAGTGATAATAGGGAGTTTCCTTCTATTATAAATTTTGACATTCATTAGCATTTTTCATTCAAATTACTATGTTTACCTCATAACAGTGGTTAGTATCACCCCACGTTAGTGTCTGTAAAGGGGAGATTGAGAGCAGAGCACTCAATCTTGCATCTTCAATCAACAAGCAGCTTATGTTTTCAGTACAACTGCCCCATCAACTTAGGGTGGGTGACCCACTGCCCCCTCTTTTGGGCAATTTGGAACTACGAATTCTTTACATGCCCCATTGGCAAAGATATGGCAAATACAGATTTTTGCATAACGGCGTCTTAATTTGCATAAAAATGGCACGTGGGCATTTTTACAACTTTTTAACAT
The DNA here is from genome assembly GCA_963942565.1 of Maea johnstoni. Taxonomy (NCBI): domain Eukaryota; kingdom Metazoa; phylum Annelida; class Polychaeta; order Spionida; family Magelonidae; genus Maea; species Maea johnstoni. The sequence continues at coordinate 33,705,849 of OZ012684.1, forward strand.
AGCAAATCGTTTTCTACGCATTTTTTCCCATATGAAACCTCCAATTAGAAATTGATTTCCGAGGGTGCACAGAACCCCCTTTCCTGACTAGACTAATAGGAACCAATGACCGCTGCCATTTTGCTTTTGGGGCATTCCACAGTATTTTGGTCCTGACTACTCATTTTATCATCCTTTGAAACTAAAGTTCATTTTACATGCATCTGAAGGAGAACTTTTCAAAGTTTTCAGAACTGGTTTTGGTTTTTCCCTATGATGGCCCAAACTTAAGTTATTGACTTTGAAAGTGGAATTTGTAGGGAAAATTGTGTCTCACGGGACATGACATACTGCTCATTTTCTTAAGGTTCCAAATTTGATGTTTAAATATCAAAGTGGAAATGAGCCCTAATCATTCATTTTTACATAGCCCATATTGAAGTTTTTGACATTTTTGAAAGAAAATGTGCAGTTTGGCATGATTTCTTTTGCTGCTGTCCCGTGATGGACAGTCAGACATCCAAAAGTTTCATTATCTCTTTTATGCACAAACATAGAATGTTGCCTTTACATATTCTCCTCCTTTGAGTTAAAATGAATAGTGCGATGCAGTTTTCCTTTAGAAAATCTCTCAGAATCAAGAATAAATGACAATTAAAATCTGTCCCGTGATAGACACTGAATGTCTATCACGGGACATCCCTGACATCACACTCAATTTTTCTTTGTTACTACAGAATATTTTACCATCTAAAATATATCATGTAGAAGCTAAGTATTTTTGCAATGGATTACACTAAGCATGAATGCCATAGTGCATGTATTTGAGGAGAATTTTGCAAGAGAAAAATGTTTTGAAAAATCCACTTCCATTTTGTGCCCTGTGATAGACAGCTGTATTTGCTTAATTGTCTCCTTCAATTATGAAAGAATTTTTCAAACAAAGAGTTCAAATGATACACCTTAATGCCAGTTTGTATTATATAGCAAAACTGTCTAAAGCATTGAAGTGGTTAAAGAGTAAATTGCCTTTGAGTTGTCAAATTTGTCCCGTGATAGACAGACATAATTTCATAAAAAGCTGTTTTTCTGCTGACATAATAGTTTTAAGTTGTTCTAAGTTATTCTAAATTATCACACAAATGCTTATAAGTACAATGGTATTGTGCATGTAGTGATAGCCTTTTTAGAAAAATATATACTTTAGAAATTTAAATTGTTTTCATTATACACCAATGAAATGCCTCACAAACACTATAAATTAGAATTAAAATGAAATTATGAATGCATCATCACTTAGAAATGCATATATTCTACTTGTACACAAGTTTCTAGAAGGTTAGGAGTGCTGATACTCTTATCAGATACCCTAAAACTGTTGTGAAATTTTTGTCCCGTGATAGACGGACCTTGTTTCACAAAAGCTCAATTTTCTTTATAACTACAGAATATTTTACCATCTAAAATATAATATATAGAAGCTAAGTATTTCGGTAATGGATTGTATTAAGCATGAATGCCATAGTGCATGTATTTGAGGAGAATTTTGCAAGAGAAAAATGTTTTAAAAAATCCACTTCCATTTTGTGTCCCGTGATAGACGGCTGTATTTGCTTAATTATCTCCTTCAATTATGAAGGAATTTTTCAAACAAATAGTTCAAATGATACGCCTTACTGCCAGGTTGTATTATATAGCAAAACTGTCTAAAGCAATGAAGTGGTTAAGGATTAAATTGCCTTTGAGTTGTCAAATTTGTCCTGTGATAGACGGTAGGCCTACTGTGGAATGCCCCTTTTGGGGTCAATAGCTCCATAACTTGGCAGGAGTTTCCCCAAAAGTGGACAGGTTAGTATGCGAATTATAATATGATACCTTGGTAACTTATTCACAGGTTACCAATGTGTCATATTATAATGATTTTGTGGAGTTATTGCATGGATTTTTCTGTTTCAGCCGCGACCACCAAGGGGTGAAATTCACGCTATGCTGCCAACCGCAGCTCCCCCAGCGCCCCTAAAAGACACTACAACTATATTTTTATGAGATCATTAATTTGGCGTTGATGAGCATTCGCCAAAAAATGCCAAATTAAAGACCATGCCAAATTAACCAGTTATACAGTATACGTTATGGATTTTTTACAGGAAGTTGTGTGACAGGAACTACAGTCCAGATAGCTAAATGTATGTTTCCCTGGTATATAGGCTTGTGTTTCACTTATTGTACTCAATTCCGATAATAGCATCAAGGAATTGATATGAGATTCCGATATATTTGTTTTGGATTTGATTCTAGGGACAGTTGAATTTAGTCAGTCGATAAAATGCTGTACGCCATTAACACTTTGATCCCATAGCATAAAAATATCACCTATGTATCTCCCCTACAATGAGAGGTTGTATTGGGTATATGAATACATATTGTCATTCGAAAAGGTCCATGAACAAGTTAGCCTAGAGGGTGCTGGCCACTTGGAGGAAGTGGGGCCATTAAAACCCAAATGATTTTTTGTAACCGATATTTAGACCCAGGCCAGTATTTACCAAGGGTTTCTCAACAAGCCAGAAAAGCTAGTTTGTTAGGGATACTTGTATAGAGGCAGGGCTCGATGGTCCCCAGAGGGACCAAGTAGTCTGGCGGGGCTACCATAACCCAAAATCAGGTACTGTATAAATGGTTAATTTGGCGTGGTCTTTAATTTGGCGTGGTCTTTAATTTGGCGTTTTTTGGCGAATGCCCATCAACGCCAAATTAAAGATTGTATAAAAATATAGTTTTAGTGTCTTTCAGGGCCGCTGGGGGAGCTGCGGTTGGCAGCATAGCATGAATTTCACCCCTTGGCAGTCGCAGCTTAAACATAACAAATTGATACAATAACTTCACAAAATCATTATAATATGATACATTGGTAACCTGTGAATAAGTTACCAAGATATCATATCATAATTCGCATACTTACCAGTCCAACTTTGGGGAAACTCCTGCCAAGTTATGGAGCTATTGATCGCTCCAGAAAACAAAATGGTGGCGGTCATTGGTTCCTATATCTACATATAGATCGCGTTGTTCTGACTGTTGCAGACGCCAAAATAAATACAGGGAAAATATTTTTTTGAAAAAAAACGCCAACTTAAGTACACGCCAAATTAACCAGTTATACAGCCTTGACTATTGTAATGGACTTCTCTGTGGAATCACCGATGAGCTGCTATGCAGGCTCCAGAAAGTCCAAAACAATGCTGCTAGAGTGGTTAGTGGCTCCAAAAAGTATGATCACATTACACCAGTTCTAAAAGATCTTCACTGGCTGCCCATCAGGAAAAGGATTGAGTTTAAGATTCTGCTTTTGACTTTCAAATGCATGCAAGGATGTGCCCCTCTATACTTGAGGGAACTGTTAGTCAAACAAGCCAATACAAGGACCCTAAGATCAAACACTACTTTAAGAACTTATTACAGATACCACTCACTAATCTGAAAAGGTTTGGTGACAGAGCATTTTGTGCCTATGCACCACGCCTTTGGAATGAGCTCCCTGATAACATCAAGGCTGCTGATAGTGTGCAAAACTTCAAGAAACAGCTGAAAACATTGCTATTTAATTGATTTGACTATATGGACCATGACAACTGTCCAATGACTCAAAAGCGCTTTTGAACATTATAGGTGGAAAGGACGCTATATCAAATATCAATTATTATTATTAGTATTACAGTAGTACGGCCAGCATTTTATGTAGTCCCGCCAATTTCTTTTTCCAAAAAGGTTTTCCCCCCCTTTTCATGTCAGTAATGGTACTTATAGCATGCTTTTTTCTTCTTTTTGTAGGTTGTATGCTAAAGGGATGCTACACTTTTCTTTTTTTTCGTAGTTTTTTCGCTACCATTTTGTATTTATGTGGGGAACTCCAGGACTATTTGTCGAGCGCTGAAAAGCTACTGACATCCCAAGTAATTAAAAGTGTTTTTAGGGAGTAGATAAAAGATAATCAAGAATCCTTACAAAATGGGAAGTGTCCTGCATACTGTAAAGTTTGAATTATTAGCGAATTTAAATTTCGCGAATCGATCCATTTTTCAATAACAGCGGATCATTATATTCGTGGCTATCCCGTCACCAAAACCAACATTTGAGTAGTCATATTTTTATTCATGTACTGATCTACCACTCATGCCCGACGATACTGACTGTAAAGACGTTGTTTCATTACGGCGCAACCACCTGACAAGTGAAACTAAGGGTTCAGGATAATCGGATTGAGCTATCACCAGTACGAGTGATCATCAAAATGGGTCTATTGCAATCGTAATCTCTTTGAAACACAAGTACTTCATGCATTAAACTAGTATTGCCAAGCGGCTGTTTATGAAACTCACGTGTAATGAGGGCCCGTCCTGATTTGTATATTGAGAATTGAGGAACTCAGATCCACCGTAATTACGCACATCATTCAAATTTGGTTGTACATCGTGAGAAGGTTAAATATCACAGCACGCACGTACATGTGTCTCTGTAAGTACGTATGGTTATCAACTGACCCTGTCTAATTGTGACTAGATACGCAATTTGAATACAAAATTGAACAAATATGAACGGATCGTAATAATAGCGAATCGTACCCACTCGTTTAAGTCGCCAATATTACTTTGACGTTAATATTTCAAACTTTACAGTATATAATCTTACATATGACGGTGGTGCCCACTTTAGCAGCTTGTTTAACTACTATTTCTGTGTTGTTGAAATAGTTCCCTGATAGCTTTGGGTTAGCAGTTTGGGATATTTAGTCTCCTGGGAGCAGAAATTTTGCTTCTAATCAAGTGTGAATTGTTTTTGGATATAAAACTTAAATATTTAAGATTGGCACAGGCTTTGTGTTGAAATAACTCAAAAAGGCATGTGTCCTTTTTAAAAGATATTTCTCAGCTAAAAATATTTGCAATATAAAATATGTAATCTAGGAGAAATTGATGAGGTACTACACAAATAATTCAAAGACAAAATACTTTAAATCATGAAATAGGGAGTAGTTTGACCTTTAATGACCTCTAAAATCACAACAAAATACCCTACCCTAGGTTGGTTGCATGAAATGGAAAGACTGTCTTACAACAAGCATTTTGATACAAAACAGTTCCTGTTATGTTTCGTGCTCACAACTTTTTTGAGTGACAAAGTGGTCACATACTAGCACTTTCTCTCAGCTACTTCATCAAATCTGTATCAAAATATGAATTTTTTAGAGAAAAAATGATATTTCGACCATTTTGATAGCAAACAATGGCTATAATGTTTGGTGCTCACAATTTATATGACCTATACAATTGTCACATATCACCACTTTCTCAATATCTGTCCCTAAACACTTACTTAAAGCATAACATTGTCAGATGCCACATTTTACACCTCCATATTGACTTAAAACTACCTCATTTTCACTAGTAAATGGTACAAAATGTATTGTTGGACCATATTTGAGGTTACACATCTCTGAATTATTGTGGTAACTTGGTTTGGAAATCAGACAGTGGTGAGAGACAGCCAGCAGTCAGTGACAATGCCTTAGACCCCACGACCATCAGTAATATTTTACACTGCCTTTAATCTTACATGCAAAACACAAAAGGCAAGTTTGAAGGCTTATTGTACCCATTGAAAATGAGCTGACATACTATAGGATATGACTCTGTCATGTCAACTTTCTGGTGCTTTATTAAAATTTGGGTGCACCTGTAATCAGGCATTTTGGTCCCTAAATATTCAAGATTGGTCCAAACTTCATCTTAAAATGGCTGAGAATCCCTTTTAAAGTTATTTCTCACCTAAAAATATTTTCAGGATAAAATGTGTATTCCAGGAGAATATAATAAGCTGTTAAATAGACAAATCAAAGACGAAATGGCTTAAATCATGAAACTGGAGTTAGTTTGACCTTGAGACTTGATTGCCCTCTAATATTACATCAGAATACCATATCCTTGGTTGGTTGCATGAAATGGACGGATCGTCTTGCAAAAAGCACTGTGATACCAATCAATGCCTATAATGTTTGGTGAGCACTCACAGTTTACATGACCTATACAGTGGTCACAAACTAGCACTATCTCACTACCTATCCTTAAACACTTATCATAAGCATGGAATTAAACAAATACCACATTCAACACAGGGTCTCCATATTGACTAGAAAGTTACCTCATTTTCACTGGTAAATGGTACAAAATGTATTCTTGAACCATTTATGAGGGAACTTATCTGTCAATTATTGTGGTAACTTGGTTTGGAAATTACATGACAAACTACAACTACTTCATCAAAATCTCTTCAAAATATTTCTTTAGAAAAATGACATTTTGACCTTCAATGACCCCTTAATCTTAGTAAATATTATTTTTCCATCATCTTACAGATAGGGGAGAAAATCAAACCTGATATTTTGGTGGATCATCTGCACCCTTCCGACTTGTGAAACTTCAGATAGTCATTTTGGTTTTCAAATATGTAACATTTTAGGCACTTTATGGGGTTTCCAGGTGGGCTCACCACTTCAATAAGTCCAGGGACTTAGCCAGGACCTGTCCCACCTGTCTTTTGGACAGGTAGTTTCCTAAAAACCTCCTGTTTGGACAGGCAAAAACTTCTATGGTGATTTTTCAATTTTGACTTATGGGTAGTGGTGGGACGATTGATCGTAAACTCGATTGCTCGGCTCGCTTTGGGCCGAGTTCCGATCAATCGAACTTGCCGTCCATCGCTCGATCTTTGCCGAGCGATAATAAAGATAAACACAACCAGACGGCCGCCATCTTGAAAGGTACGTGCCATCGGCAGGATACACTGTAACTCACTTCTGGAGTGGATTACAGTGTATAATCTCACGGAACCAGCGGAATTGGTAAGTTACAAAGTTTATATGATTCTGTGTTATAGTATGCATTATATTGATACTTTATTTCAGGTTGAAATTGATGCGTAGGTAGTGTTGCGATCCGTGGTATTACAGATTGCAAGTCCAAATTGCCGTGACTGTAGTAACTGTGGTTTGGGCCGATAAACTTTTTTCATTCTGGGGGCGTATGAAACTAGTGGTAATTTACCTCAGGTAAACTACCAAATAATCGATTATAATCGATTAATCGTTCGGAAATTTCGGCGAGCACTCGACCGGTAAAATTTCAACGATTCCCAGCACTACTTATGGGGTGTAATAACTAAATAATTTCCTACCAAACCATCTTCTAGCTGAAGTGTAAATTGCCCTTTTTGACACACTAGGCTATTAAATGTAGCTGGTATAAGGATTTGAAGTAGATAAGTTGCTAAATCTGGACGGGCAGAAATTTTGAAAATGCTGTTTTGGACAGGCATTTTTGAAATCCTGGCTAAGACTCTGTAAAAGTCTACATACAACCAAGTGTGGTCCCAAAATATGGTACCGACAGACATTTTCTAGCTCTCAGGTTTACTGAACTCCTAAAATAGACTCCTTTTTTTGATCTGGTGACTGGACTAGATTGTCTTCTGCCCCTCCATCAGCACCGAGCGCTGAGCGGCCTGAGAGCCCTCTCCATGTAGCCGGATTGCTCCAACCTGGAGGGTGTGTTGCCAAACATCCGGTAGGCAGCCGGGACATCCTGGCCAGAGTGGTGGAGGCAGGCTCACACAGATCTGGGCTGACCAACAAAGGTGTGCTCCTAATGGAACCGCCCCGATACAGGGTCCACTTCATCGGGCATCTGGCCATCCAGGCCACAAGCACCTCAAACACGCACCACACCTGACCATTCCATTCCTGAGAGAGCGAGCAGTGAGGGTCAGAGATGAGGTGGTGTACTGTAGTCACAGCTCCCCTTTGATAAATCACGAAGCAGGGGCAGGGTGCAATGCATCAATGCAGCGTGGATGTGAAGATGATGTGGCAAGTTGGGTGGTCAACATCTTGGATAGGTTAGAACAGTGTCAACAACAATACAGTAACACACAAAAATATTCTTTATCTCATAAAACATTACTATGATAAGTGGCCTAGAAGAGCCACAATATACTTAGTTACAAGTCTAAGACAAAGCCATGTGTCTCCAAAAAAAGTGTAAAATCTGTAAAGAAGCAGCCTATGATCAGTGAGCAGAGAACGCTGACACAAGACACAAGAGGAGGATTAGCACTAAAACGATTAGCCACCAAGCCGCTGGGAAGGAGATCAAGGGAGTTATTTTTCAAGCGTGTCAGTAGAGGGCAACTGGCATCACTAGCGTTAGCAATAATAAAAACTTAAAAAGGTACTTCGATAGTAATAAAAGAAATCGCAGAAAGGGGGATATAATAAAGAATTGACAACACTTACATATTTATAACTGACATTTAATGACATTATTGAGCGATAACAGTGCCATACATTTTCTACGATAACCCCTCCCATAAAACCCTTCAATTTAGACTTCTAGTGCAAATGCCCATTTCCTCTCATCTTTTTTTCAGAATCATTTATTATTCACAGTTTCACCAGGTGGGATGTATTTTTTCATTGTCTGAGGTCCGATTGCTCTCATGGATTCCATTTTCACAAGATTATCTAGCTTGGGGTATGATTCTCGCAAAGCTTTAGGGAGATACATCTCATAAGCTTTGAAATATTTAAGAACTTGTTGAACTTGCGCCGACTCCAATTTGTAATCCATGGCTATTGTTTTTGCGTCGTAAACCTCTGGTTGAGCCTGATGTGAGGAGATGAATTCCAACGCTTGTCTTATGGAGGCCTTCCCAGGCGGTATTATATCAGGCTCTAAATAGCCAAATTCTGGATCTTCTACTTTTCCCCTATTTTCTGGCAGCCTGCTTTGAGCCTTTGCTCTGATCTGAAATGAACATTTTGATATAAATATTGACCCAGAGTCCATTTACCATACTTCTTGCAAGTAATCAGACAGGTTGGCCAGTTTATCAGAATATTATTGTCCACAGCCAGTGATGACATGAAATAGTTAAATGACAAAAATGAATATAAGAAATGAATGAAAAAGTGAATATTTCTTGAAAATAGACATTTCAAAGTGTACTAAAATAAGATGGAATTATATTTTGCATCTGCTGTTCACTAGATATTTAGGTAATTAGCCCATTTTCACGCCCACCTGTACTGCGGAATGGACAACCGCTTTACACCAAAAAAAAAATTCAGAATGTAAATTTCAACATTTAATAAAAAGAAATTAACAAATAAGTCAAATAAAGAGTGTATTTAGGAAATTATTCCGATGAAGTATCCATAGATTAACTTATTGACCAAAGATTATCGGTATTTCCAGTACATCAAATCTGAGGTCTATAAGTTTTTATAATTCACTCATTTAAATCATTTTTTCTTTTCATTTCCTTCCCTTTTACACCATCTTAAATGACTATATAAATATTGTGGGGAAAAGAGTGTTTAAAAGGGGGTTGTTGTAGACCCTTTTAAAATTGTGTCCATTCTGCAGCACCTCAGGTGCTGCAGAATGGATAAACTGCTTTGGAAAGGTATAGGTGTAGACAGGAAAGGTTTGTCTTTTAACATGATAGGAATTACTGTATGTACCGTGTTAGTATTGCGCATATAAAATAATGCGCTCAGCAGATAACAGCCTCTGATGCGCAGTTTAATTTCCAACCGGTGTGGCGTGAATATTCGGAACCCGTGAATAATCGGAACCTCTGATAATGCGCAGGTGCGTAAGTTCCGGCTTCTCACGCATACGAAATAGAATTTGTTTCCCATGGAAATGGGTTACTCCACAAATGATTCGCACCTTGTAGCATGTTATCTTCTGAACGAACACGAATAAAAAGACTTAATGACTTGGAATTATGTATACTCTTTGTGATGTAAATGGAATGATTTGGACACGAATGTTGATCACAATTCAGGCACTGTAAATCGCGCAAGTTGAGGCACAGGTTCCGATCGTAAGTTCAGTTTCATACTATTAAACGAAATACTGACAACAAGTTGTAAGTGGTATGTTATACATAGTATATACAGATAACAGATTACTCAAAACACATTTTCATTTAAACAGCACTTGATGTCGGTTCCAAGTTCCAACTGCTTAAGGTGCATGGTCACTCATTCCTATGGGCGGAGCTAAATTTTCACTTCCGCGCCTGCGCATTATCAAAGGTTCCGATAATTCACGGGTTCCGATAATTCACGCCACACCGGCCAGCCCCTGAGGGATACCAGATGCTGCCAGTATTATAGGCAAGTGCAATCTTTATTTCGTCTCCAGCCGCGAACAATGTTATCTTGGTTGCAATCAGTAACATTGATTAGTGGTTACCGGCATGTTTGGTCACACTCGAGTGTGCAAGTTGTCTTAATCATAATTGAACTTAGTACCAACAGAGGCCGCAAAGGGTCTTTATCTTGTCAAATGATAAGCTATCATATTGATGAAGTGTGTTGAATGGTACGAGCATAGGGATCCATTATCCAAATAATAGTGTGCAGTTTGATATCTTTAGGCAGACTCTATGGGTGCGCAAAGTACGCATTAATTAAACTGCAGCAATATTTACACGGTATACAGTATACCTGTCTGTTACACATGTATAGAAATCTAAACGGGTATCATTAAGCTGAATATAACTTTTAGGAGTCAAAATGACTCCCTGAATCCTGGCTGGGTAAACCATATTAAAATCATTATCCAGAGAAGCAGTGGTATGCTAGACCTATTTAAAGAGACAGATACAAATACTTACCTCTGGATTATCTCCAATACTGTCTAGTGCCATATGTTTCATTTTTGTCAATAATATGTCATCCTTTTTCTTTTGTATTTCTAATATTTCTGGATGCTCTGCAACAAAACAATTCATATTTAATCAAAAATGTGGGTATAATGAACAAAAAAGGGTATTTTGATTGCTAGGTAATAGAAACAAGTGGCCTCAAGTAGAAACTCCATACTGGTAGTGATGTCATTGATATATGAAATTTTATCAATTCGATTAATAGATATATATTTCGATTTGATTCGCCGTAATATGTTTGTAGGGCACAATTATTTATAGGGATGTCATTGATATCCCTTGTTTTCGATTTGATTAATAGACTATAATTGCTATATACTCTTTCCGATATATATATCGATTCAATTCGATTCGGTTCAATACCCTGTGTCTTGGCCATATGCCTGAGTAAAGTACACCATTCCTTCCAATTTCTCTTACAAAAGTCATAGAAAATGATTCAATATTTAGTCAGAGTTTCACTTTGTGTTAGTTTAACAGGAAAATACCTGGGAAAAATGCATATTTTATTAATAATCATATGCCATTATTGGGGTACAGAATATCGATTATTTCGATTTGATACCCAACCATTCGATTCGATTTAAATAACAAAGACTTGAAGTGAAAATGTCGATTTATCGATTTGTCGACTATCGATGACATCCCTACATACTGGGTTGAATTCTGAAGTGGTCGGTACATCCCTTAAGCTGAGGATGTTGTCAGCTTTGATGCAATGAGAACATTTTTTCACAATTTAGCTATGGTTGGCCTTATTGTCCTTAACAACAGTTAGAGGCTGAGTGTTTGTACCATGATGACATAGAACTTACTGATACTGATGGCTATGGATAGGTACTGGTACTCAATACTAGATATAGTTATATATAAAATACCTGTATCAAATGGGGAAAATTATCATATCGAAAAAGGTTAGTTTGTATCCTTTCGTTTCTTTTACCCAGGGTCTTAGCCAGGAATTCAAAAATCCCTGTCCAAAACAGCAATTTCAAAATTTCTGCCCGTCCAGATTTAGCTAAGTACTCATCCACTTCAAATCCTTATACCAGCTACTATTAATAGCCTAGTGTGTCAAATTACACTTCAGCTATGTCCTTCAAGATGGTTTGTTAGGAAAGTATTTGGTTATAACACCCAGAAAGTCAAAATGGAAAAAATCATCATAATTTTTTTTACCTGTTCAAACAGAAGGTTTTAGGAAACTACCTGTCCAAAAGACAGGTAGGACGGGTCCTGGCTATGTCCCTGCTTTTACCTTAATACCATGTATAGGATATCTGCATCTGAAGGAGCTTTACTATCAATTGGCATACAATATATTCCTTAAGGCCTAAAAAAGCTGTTAGTTTCTTACTAGTAATCCTACCCTGAAAAGTTTCTTTTCACAAGAATCCCTACCCTAGTTTTTTCCGCCCTCCCAGCTCCCAATTGAATCCATGTAAAACATGCATAAAACACACATTTTTGACCAAAAACATAGTCCAAATTTATTTTGCCGATCGACGTACCCTAATTTTTTGCGGAGCGTTACAGGAAACAAACAATTTTTTTCTAGGCCTAATCATGATACAGGGTCTTAGCCAGGATTTAGAGACTGGGTGCCCAAATCTGGCAATTGTTAAATTATAGGGCTTCCTATTTTTCGAGGGAGAACACAATATAATGAGATCACAACCATAAACTTATATTTACTCATTGAAATTGGGCATTAAGTCTGTACGCAATGTCACGGTAATTGTATTGCTCAGGTGGTAAAACTTCAATTTTATGCTTGCAATTGACTTTTTAAGAAATTACTCTCCAAAGTTTCGGGCATTCTGAGGGGTGATTTGTGAGGGGTTGGGTATCCAAAAGACGCCCAGATGCTCTGCTGGTTAAGGCTATGTCATGATATGATAAAGATTAGAGAACAAAATTGCCAAATAAAGGGCAGAGTGAGCAGCTCGTTTGGTGGCATAGATAAAGGTAGGATTGGCCACTGTTAAAAGCAAAAATGTATGTTATATGTATCAATGAAACAGTACAGTATTTTAACGGTACTGTTAACATGACCGTCTACACAGTTCTTAGCCACAGTTCAGTATCAGCATTTATCTTGAAACTAACTGAGTTTTAAAAGAGTTGCTCAAACTACTTAGTGTATACTGCAGGGATTCTATAAATGTCCTCGGGTATGAAACCAAGGGAAAACTAGTACCAGCCGCTCGATGAACAATGTAAGAACTTGAAGGTCAAATAAGTTGTATTTATATGTATGAAATATAGTCAATGTCAGTGCCATTTAAGATCTATATAATTCAACAACTGCCATGCCACCTATTGTGGTTGATACCAAATCAATAACAGCCACCACACACTATTGAATATAACAAAACATCATACACTTATACGAGTTTTCATCTATGCAGGTATCATGTAACAGAGCAATGGCCAGCCTGAGTGATTTAACTGTTAGCCTGTACTAGTGTCGTAGTAAACAGGTAAAGCAGATGGGCGATAATGGGGAATGCCTTTCAGTTCATCCCTCCCCAATACTTCAAAATCTAATTTAACATGAACGAATAGCGGTTTATAATTACTAGTGAAGAAAAATAGAGATGCTTAACTGGATGCGTAATCTTTCAAGATCTGTTCGGTAGAGGCATGTCGAGGCGCCCGTTCTGGTTTCTTAGCTTGTTGTTCTAATCGTTTGTGAGCCCTGTTCTCCACATTGAAGTTCTGTGCCGTTCGGCGAAGGGTTGAAGATGCTCTCCCCATTGCCAGAGTTTTGCTGTTATTCCCAAGTAACCTGGTAATGTGGTTCACAAATATTCGGACAACCGGGCGAGAAGTCCAATTCACCGATGAGGGGCGGAGAGTGTGTACTGTCTACTGCTAATAACTGGCGTGTCATTGGTGGGCATGCTCCATTCACTCAGTAGTCACGTGGCGCACCCTGGTGACGGGGAAGTAACTTTCTGGAGCGCGTTATGTTTGGAATTATAACATGTTGCCATAGTAACAAGGCATGATTATTTTTGATTATATCATGTTGCCATAGCGGACATAGAATAGAATGGGCACCCCCTATCCATACTAGCACATCTGACACATGCCACTTTACTTGCTTGCAATTAGGAGTTGTCAGGGCTGGTTTCACATAATCCCTGATCAGTGCTCATGCACATAGCAGTTCTCAATAGATGAAAGAAAATGGAATAACTGATGAAAGAAAATGGATGATAGATTTAGGAAAAATACATATCTAGATGATAGATTTAGGAAGGAAGGAAGGAAATAAATGAATAATAAATGGTAGATTTTGGAAGAAAAAGAACAGGATTTGAGAATAAGTTTTGAGAATGATGTTTTTGAAATTATAAGTATGGATAAAAAATGGCATAACAGGGGGAAAATATATATCTAGGTAATAGATTTAGGAGGTTTGAGAAATTTAGTTTTGGGTATTTGTGGTTCTCAAATGGAAAGTAATGTAAACATGTTTACATATAATGGTCATTGAAGGTAAAGACAAAAATAGTTTTGAATGTGAGCCCTTGGCCGAAAAGGTAATCACATGAGTGGTACTCATAGTTCACAATGATATGTTTGACATAAACTTTGTCTTCAAAGCAAAACATTTTCAAAGCAGGGTATAACAGTAATAACATCAAAAGATACATAAAAAGTGTAACATCAAAGGTAATTTGAAATTAATATCAAAGGTATTCTGAACTTGGTTAAAAATTAGTATATGAGTTAGTGAGTGATATGAAATCAGAGATTAGGATAGAGAGGTTTTGAATAAAAAGGCCAGGTCTTTTCTTCTCAACATCAACTTGCAAATAATCAAAATTACACCTACGCTAGTGTCAACCACAGTGAATACTTTGTTGACCCTGAAACTGGTGTACATACACAGGCCATAGAATCATATTGGGGTAGGAAAAAGCGCTACTTTAAGAACATGAATGGCACGCAGGCACACATGTTACCATCCTATCTTGACCAGTTTATGTGGGAAGATAGGTTTGGTAAAGAAGACATGTTTGACAACATACTTCTACATATCTCTCAACAGTACCCAGCATAATCATGGCTCTACAAACCCAACGGCTCTTTTCAGAGCCACCCAAGTACTCCAAAAAGAGACAACCTAAGATAGTTGGTTTTATTTTGTTTATGTTTGATAATAAAAATAATCAATGCTTATACTATATTATACTATACTATAACCCATCCATTCCCAATATACCTAGGCATTGTTTTCCCACACAGTGCATACCAAAGTGTACTCGGTTTTCTACCCTCGTACGTTGCCCTCGTACGTTGCCCTCGTTCGTTGTCATGGCAACCATATGTAAACAACTTTTGAAAGAGCCCTGGTTTCCACAAGTTAAAGGCACTTTTCCCAAAAATTTAACAGCAAAATATATTTTTTCATGATATAATAGCCGTTAAGACCTCGCCAGGCAGCTGTGTTGGAAAACCCAAGGCCTCGGGAGGTCTGATGCATCTCACAGCCTCTGGCCTGGCGGCCCTCGGCTGTAAGATGCATCAGACCCCCTCGGCCTTGGGTTTTCCAACACAGCTGCCTGGCTCGATCTTAATCCCTATAACAGATGACTTTTGTATACGGTTTTCTTATACGGACTGTCGTCATGGCAACAGAATCACCACCTCAGGGTTTAAATATTGAATTAAAGAATGAATTTGACTATTTATGAATTTAATTTTCAATTTGTATGTTTTAAAAAAGTGGTCGGTATTGTTTTCTAGTGTTTATACAAGAAAATAAGGCTCCCCAATGAACTTTATAGACATCAAGCAGGCTGTCTGCTTCTCAGTCAAAACAAAATGGCCGCCAGGCTGTCTGCAGTTGCTTAAAACTGAATTATAGTGCATAGCTATGAAAATACCTAGGCTTGGAAAACACACTATGTACAGTGAGAAGCTGTTTCTGTGGCTCCAAAGTGGTCCCGGTTCACAGCAGGGAGCCGGGACCTAATCCCGAATGAGGCTCCAGAGCCGGGACCAAATCCAGGCTGAGCAGCCATTAGAAAACATGATTTTTGTGTCATTTCCACAGAGTTGTAGGATATTTTTTTATCACTCAAATGCGCTATAATAGCCATTAAGACCTGCCACTGAGCATGGGTGCAGATTTATAGCCTCGCCGAGGGTGTTTGTTGCAAAGCTTCGGCCTTAGCGGCCTCAGCTTTGGCAACAAACACCTACGTCTCGGCTATAAATCTGCACCAATGCTCAGCGGCAGATCTTAATCCCTATATTATAGCGCATAGCTATGAAAATACCTGGGCTTGGAAAACACACTATGTACAGTGAGAAGCTGTTTCTGTGGCTCCAAAGTGGTCCCGGTTCACAGCAGGGAGCCGGGACCAAATCCAGAATGAGGCTCCAGAGCCGGGACCAAATCCAGGCTGAGCAACCATTAGAAAAGATGATTTTTGTGTCATTTCCACAGAGTTGCAGGATATTTTTTTATCACTCAGATGCGCTATAATAGCCATTAAGACATGCCACTGAGCATTGGTGCAGATTTATAGCCTCGCCCAGGGTGTTTGTTGCAAAGCTTCGGCCTTGGCGGCCTCAGCTTTGGCAACAAACACCTACGTCTCGGCTATAAAAATGCACCGATGCTCAGCGGCAGATCTTAATCCCTATAATTGTGTTTTACAAAGGTAAACAACTAAAAGTCTAGGCCTATATGTTATAATAGTGATAGAGCCTGTACCAGAATGACTCTGTTGGGAAATACAGAGCTTCGGGTGTTGAATGGGCCATCTAAACGCCTCAGCCTGTGCAGCTTCGGCGATTAGATGGCCCATTCAACCCCCTCCCGAGTCAGCTCTAGACCAGGAGACTTGCCCCCTTAGGCTGTCCGTTCCGTTTGCCGTATAGGTGAGGCTCGTCAGAGCAACAATAGCATAGTATAGGCTAGCGGCCAAAACCCTGAAATTTGGATTCTGTTGCACACCCCTGTAAGTAAAAGTTTGACACTGTAGGCTGATAGGTACATATATGTACTTCATGAAAATACTTTGTCGCGGGCCTGCGTCATGGTCAGTAAGGAGATACTGGACGTCAAACTGACCACTCTCTAGCTAAATGCTTAGCTATTATAGTGAGCAGGGGGAAAGGTAAACCATTCACAGATCTTGATAGGAGTGGTCAAATGTATAATGTGACCCCTCATTTTGAAGCAGAGACACTGTTCTTTAAGATGGTATGAGACTTCTTGTCCATAGTGACCTTTGTCTTAAGGTCAAGGTCATGAACCGAAATTTCTTTTTAGAAATTGGCATGCTGGGAATGAAATGAATGGAGAACTTTTTTTTAGATACTCCTAAAGTTTCTTTTTATTCATTCTAGCTGTTTATGTATGTACTAATATATCTTACCAATAGAATTTATATGTATATGAACCATTTTATGGTCAGATTAACCTTTGGTGCACTATTGACCCTAGGTGTATGGGTAAATGCTAAGCTATTATAATGAACAGGGGAATAAGTAAATCATGCATATATCCTCATGGGAGTGGTTAACTGTATAATGTCACCCCTCATTTTGAAGGCCACACATTATTCTCTAAGATGGTAAGAAATTTGTTGTCCCTAGTGACCTTGGTCCGAAGGCCAAGGTCATGAAATCAAATTTTTTCAAGAAATCGGCATATCTTGAATGAAATGAATGGAGAACCTTTTTTAGGCACTTCTTAAGTTTCTGATTATTCATTCTAGCTGTTTTTCTATGTAGAAAAATATATTACCAATAGAATTTTCATGTATAGTAGTCATTTACTTGTCAAACTAACCTTCGATGCACCATTGACCCTCGGTGTATGGGTAAAATGGTGAAGCCAGTTCAATACTTGAAATGCTTTACACAGTCAATTGTGCTATATGTGCGTGATTATTTAACCTGTATTTCAGTCATTTAAAAAAATGTTCATTTATTAACATACCTGGTGACCTTGGCCTAGATAATTTATCTGTCCTTCAGGTCAAGGTCAACAGAAAATATAACTGTCGAAGTACATTACTGGTCATATCTTAAAGCTTGTGAAGCCAACGCAATCACTTCTCTGACAATCATAGAATAAAAATACTTTACCCTGATGACAATCGGTTGGCGCCATCTGTGCCCCACCATCTTGAATCCTCTTTAAATTTTCAGCGTTACCTTGATGACACATGCCTGACAAGCTCTGTTGTTCTTCACAAATTTCGGCGTTTTTAGCACACATACACCTTCGAAGTCAACTCAAATTAGGAAGTCAGTATTACACGAATCTGTAGGCTCTCTTTGTGTTTAGCTGATTTCATAGATTTTGATCTATAATTGTTTGTTTTATTTGTTGAATCTCAATATCTCAGAAAGCAACATAATGGATTACAACTCTATAAACATGAGTCCCTAGAACCATTTAGCCTGACACTGCTCTGTGGAAGGCATGTTGGATCATCTCTCGAAGCTAGTATTTCATTCATATATGGAATATATGGCAATCCAGTGTGTATGGGAGGAGTGTACCTGCTGGGCTCTGTGGTCCAATGACAACAAACCATGAACCCATCATTGCCTGTGTGGGATACATCTCACCTGCACACCCACAGGCCAGTCCTGTGAGGGAACATTTAATGGCGGTTCACAAGTCTAGGCTCAACACGTGTCCCCTCAAAGCTTTGGCAGAGCTGGTGGGAATGGTCCTGGATGTTAAATCTGTAAGGGCTAAATCCTCTAAGGGTTCCGCCTCCAAATAAATATCTAAGAAGACCAAACAACGGGTAAGGGCGCAGACCTTAGCCAAATTGGCAGTCCCTCAGCTGACTGTGCTCCCGAGGCTAATCATTTTGGACACCCCTGCCATGGTGACTGCATCAGCACTAGCAGTGGACTCCCTGCCCAAGAGGCTATCAGCAGAGGAAGAGAGATCAGTGATGCTCACGTGGGCTTAAACTCCTGAGGTTACTTGACTACTCATGGTCATCTGCTCATGGTGCTTCATCCTGCTGTCTCACAGATTCAGACATCTTGTCCAGTGCACGAGGAGGACAAGGAAGTGCTTCAGAATAAGGTTCATGCCCAGGATAACGGATCCATCAACTTTGATATTTGAAAAGAGGAGTTGGCACCCACTTTGGCAGTCTAGGGAGTGAAAAGGCTGGACTCTGTGGATATCAATGACCTGGAAGGGGATACCTACATATGGAGGCAAACTTGTATGTTAGAGAACGCTCTAGGAATTCCCCCCTCCCCATTACCCTTTCAGTGTGTTCACCCAGCCAGACAGACCGCAAATATGGTAACTTGAACCCCCTAGCCTCCTGCAATACAAACGGTTTGTATTGTGCTCTTGAGTGAGCTGCTGCAATACAAACGGTTTGTATTGTCGGCCTGACTCAGATTTCTCAGGGCTTTGCAATACAAACGGTTTGTATTGTGGCTGTGAGTCAGCACTGCAATACAAACTGGATGTATTGTGATGTGACTGACTGGATGAAATATCATGTGTGGTAAATAAATAGACAAAATTAATTCAAAATTTCAAATTCGATAATTTATTCAGATCATAATTCAAAACAATGAAAATGGTTATAATGCTTTGAAACTTGTTTTACTTAGTGACTGGAGGATCATATAATGGTTAATTTATTAACCGACACTTCCTGTATTTAAGTCATAGCATGTATAAGACTATCTAGAGACAACAAATAAAACACAAATAAATAGCTTGTAACAATAGTACAACAAGGTAGGTACTAGGTAGCTGGGACAATTACACAATGACTTGCAGTAATCACTTGATTGATCTGATTAGTTACAATTAATAACTTGCTACTGTGCTGTTGTTGTGATGAGATTTACTCACATGTAACCTAATTGCCATCATGTTTGATATCATAGCATCACAAGGCTTACTTATCTGGTGTTTGAGCCAAAATATAGGAGAGTGACATACTGAGTGACAACTGTTTACCCTTTGATTTAACAAGTATATATACTTGGACCATTGGCTATCAAGAAGTGATAGTTTTAATATCATAATAAAGTACATATATAGTTTTATAATCATAATAGATATACACCTGAAAAAGTATTTCCTAAGCCTTCTTAATAATTGACCAAGTTATATAATTTGTAAATATGCACTGTACCTTTCACCATCTTCCATTCAAGGTACTTATGCCATCAAAGTAATGAGTGCTACAAATGCCTACAATACAAACCATTTGTATTGAACCACTCAATTTCAGCAATACATACGGTTTGTATTGCAGGGGGTTCAAGTTACCATAGACAATACAAACCGTTTGTATTGCAGGTGGTTCAAGTTACCACCCACAATACAAACGGTTTGTATTGTCATCGACAATACAAACCGTTTGTATTGTAGTTGGCTTGCAATACAAACTGTTTGTATTGTAGTTGGCTTGCAATACAAACTGTTTGTATTGTCAGCTCCACAATACAAACCGTTTGTATTGTCAAGTATGCAATACAAACTGTTTGTATTGCAGCTGAGGGCTACAATACAAACGGTTTGTATTGCAGGGGGTTCAAGTTACCATACTTGCAGACAGACCACACTCAAGGTGGTCAATCTTCACAAATTGTGATGTGGAGGAGGACCTGTACCTCACTGGATGGGTATGCCTTCACCTGGAAATTTCTGGTGGGCGGCAAAGGATGGGGAGGAGTTTGCCACTATCAACCACTTGCCAAACCTCCTGCTTAAGAGGCAGGCATTTATCACACAGGCCTTTCTACATGGAGGAGGAGCTGCTGGCGGTTGTGCCTTACTAGTGCCTTTCAGAGGTATTTCCAGGCAAAGGCTGTGGCCGACGTCATTGCGTAATTATTAACCTTGTGTAATATCAGGATCTCACTAAAACGCAGGCAAAAGTTCAGTTCAGAACTCAGATCAGGATCCTAAGGCTCTAAGCACAAGGCTTCTGGGTCAGCCAGACCTTCGGGTGGGGTAGTCACCTAGGTGATAAGATGGCTTCCGATATCTGGCTCGAAAAATTGATGGTAAAGCACATTAACTGGGTGGAGCTCCAGGCAGCACAGGTGAACCTCCAGCACTTTGTGGGACAAGTCCAGGGCTGGGCAAAGTCTAATCGGACAATTCAACCATGGTATCCTATACAATCCAGCAGGGTGGGACTCATCCCCAGACCCTAAAGCGGTTGCCGACATCGCCTCCAGAGGTAGGAGGGAATCTACCCAAAGAGTTCAGAATGCCAGGCTTGCCCACTTCTGGCGGTGGTACGCGGCTAGAGGTCTGGACCCCTATTCTGCCCCTGTGTACCAAATAGCAAAGTTTCTTTCAGACCAAAGCAAGATGTGTAACCCGGTCATGGGATATTGCACTTCTATTAGTGCAGTCCATAATGGTTTTGGGAATGGCCTTCAACCATCAGGTTCTGCACACACTCATGACTGAAAATCATGGTCTGAGAATTGAAACTGACTTGGACTTCCTTAAGGTGCTAGATCACTTGCCCAAGGCCCATTTGAGCTTATGAGCAGGGCCTCACTGCAAGATCTATGGGTCAAAATGGCCTTCCTTATACAACTGGCATCAGGCCGCAGGGTTGGCTGGTTATAAGCTAGTCCCATAGATCCCAGCCATTAATGGAAGGAAAATGGCGGCTTCCGTTACTTGCCAGTTTTAGTCAGTATTTTTAGCAAATCTCTCCAATCACTATCCATATGACAAAGTTCACTGCCCAATTTGGGATTTGTAAAGGTATTTAGAAAGCACCAAAGCCATTTTAAGGGAACGATAACATTTCATCCTCTCAAAAACCAAGGGATGACTTAAAAGAGGCTATCGATAGTGTGAAATGACAATTATCGGTTGAGCATCCAAGTATGGGTTTTCGTGTCCATGCCACCACTGCATTTGTTTGCGTGGGGACACTGCTTCAAGATATGAGCAGGTAATGTATTTCAATAGTAATCAGTAAATTATCAATAATTTACCCATTACTTACAAATACGTACCTGTTCATATCCCAACCCATTCTCCCCTAGCCTTCATAATGCTTAAAGGATAAAGCACGAATGTAAGGGAATCCAATATGGCAGGACATAGATTGCACCCCCTAGGCCTCAGGGTAAAGTAATTTCTTTATGATTGTCAGAGGAGAAATTGGCACCACAAGCTTAATATATGAATGAGTAATGTATTTCAATAGTACTATTTTCTGTTGACCTTGACCTTTGACTGAAGGTCATATACATTATCTAGCTCAAGGTCACTAAGTTTGTTGATAAGTAAACATCATCTGCACCAACTGATATACCTACAGGTTAAATACTCACACACATACATCAGGATAGACTAAAGCATTTCAAATATTGATCTGAGTTCGCCATTCTTCACATACACCGAGGGTCAATAGTGCACCAAAGATTAATGTGACAAGTAAATGATTATTATGAATGTTAATTCTATTTGTAAGATATTAGTGTACATAAACAAACAGCTAGAATGAATAATCAGAAACTATAGGAGTGCCTAAAAGGTTATCCATTCAATTCATTCCAGGCATGCCAATTTCTTTAAAAAATATGATTTCATGACCTTGACTTTTGGATCAAGGTCACTAGGGACAACATATTTCATACCATCTTAGAGAATAATGTGCGGGCTTCAAAATTGTTATAGACACGAGATTTCAGTAAAAGTTGAATGCTACATACAGTGCTATAGGGAATCTACCACTTTTCATTGAACCTTACATGCATGAAAAAGACGTCGGCAGTAAAAACATCTCATGCATACGCAAGGTTCAATATTATTGAACTAGCTCTTCTCCAGACATTTTAGTTTTGGCCTTGAATGAGATGAAGAACCAGCTCTTAACACTTCCCAACAAGTGTTACATTAGAACAGTTATCAACAATCTAATAGATAGATAAAAATAGTATACCTCTAACTAACTGCAAATGTGTTTTTATAACGTGGCATACGCAAAGTAAATAATATTCGAAAATGTGATCCAATCACGCCGGTCGACGAATGACAAATGTGGAACTGTGGTCTATTAATATCCCTTAGCGGCTATACAAGAAGATACGAAGATGCCCATAGAGGAGTAAAGAGTACCTAATTCCGCAATGTGACAAAATAAAGAATATTTCTTTCAAAAGAAATATTCTAAACTATTTACGATTTTGATAAAGTTATAGTTGAACAGTTTTATTCAATCAAATAACTTGCAAAAGTTAATATTTGGTCAACTCGCAATCAGATATCTAGGTGCTCTGATCTTTTTTGCAAATTTAAAAAAAAAATCATGTTTACTGTCTGCAGGGCGGGTACTTTCTAGTTAAGTACAAATTTATAAATCAATAGTTGTTGTTTTGTTTTTATTTTTGCATTTCCACCATTTGAAATTGGCCCAAAGCATGCCTATGTTAGACAGATATTACATGTACCTGGATGGTAGGGCCATTTTGTGACTATTGTAAAAGCTTTAACATGTCCAGAGCATCATGGTTGATTGTTAGCCCACATTAACCAATGATTAAAGATAATTGGTTTAGCATAGTTTGTTTAGGGTTGTCCTGCCACTGAAGAATCAGTGATATTAATATTTTATATTTTCCATTCAATAACTCCATCCTCTGAGTGCAATTTAACTGCCAGCAGACTCCCCGCAGGGCTTGTATCGGATAAATTGTCAAAATGTTACTACTTGTTCACCTTCCTCGGTTCCCAGTGTCACTTTCCTATTTGATATAAAGATAATACCCCATACCCATACGAAAATGAGCCAGGCAACCAGTCATTGCTAGAAATATATTTTCCCTCCTTTTCTTTGGTGGTCGGGAAAAAATAAGTTTAAATTCATATTCTCTCCGCAATAAACGGGAGTGAAAATAAATCAAAATTTATTTTCTGTCCCAATAAACGGGAGTGAAAATAAATTATAGTTGAAGGCAGCTTTAGTATCAATTGTTTTAGGCCAATTCCTCTTAGGCTAGAGCCTAATCTAGCAAGCAAAATGTCAGTCTGGGTAGTTTTACCAAGAGTTATATAATGGAACAATTGGATGGTGTTCTTTTATTTAACATGGTTTACAAAGTTACAAACATGCTTGCACAAAAGCCGGAAATGGTTTTGACTCTTTCCACCTAATTGAATTTCACCAAAACATGGTCATTTCAAACCCGCCTTTTTGGGTATCAAATGGTAAGGGACTGGTTCCAATTTGGCATGTTTATGGCTAAGAGTATTACAAATATAGAGAAAGGGCATTATATCATGTCTGATGGTGTTATTTTTAAGCTAGATTGCACAATAGTCATAGACCACCAAATATTACTACACTTTGCTCATTTTTGCTCAAGTTCATTTTGAATTATATTGAGATGCCTGTTTTTCCAATATTAGACCTCCTTTGCGTTAATATGTTATTTCTGGTACCTTATGAGATTGTTCTTCCTTAATGCTTTGGGTCATTTGGGTCATTTTAACCGGTTTAGTATACGAAGAGCACTCAAACCAGATAAGCTTATGAAAAAAATCACTCTATATTTCCCCAACTTTCCTCGACTGACATTGAAGTGGGCCTCTGCACCCCTTCCCATCTAATTCCAACTATCTGTGGTGATTAAACACCAAGTAGGCTTTCATTTACGCCCACCTCAACATGTAGCAAAAAGATTGTCTCCTACCCCCTCTGTTGGTCTCAGCAACTATAGAATGTCTCTCTGTATCTCATCCTGGCTGCTACCCTGAATACTTCCTGAGAACCAATCTTTGCTATTGTCCCGATACCTCAATAGGATGGGTACCTGCAACCTATCTATCCTATTATCCATAACATGGATAGGCTCAGACGGCCCAAATTCTATCCCATTTATTACCCTTTATAGCATCTTATATATTGCCTACAGCACAATTCACTAATTGAAGCTATTCATTAACGAATGGCCAACAATAAAATCACATCTCAATACGCATTCTATAATGTTTTATGGGGAAGTCAAGTTAGGTTTTGTTTTATCAGAGAGATTTGCAGCATGGCCCATATTTAATGTTATTGTGACTGAGAGTAGATCGAAGGTGGCCAAGATTACCAACTGATTATTTTGTAAAGTAATCATGGCAGTCCATTTTCTAGAGTGGTCAATATTTCTGAGAATTTACGGTAGCCCTTAAGGCTGAGTACCTGTGTTGCGATTAACCTGGCCAAATAACCTGAGTATCTGAATCTGAGATGGAATTCAAGTACTGTAGATCTAGTTAATTTGCCATGTCCAAAATTTGCCGAATCTTAATATACCCCATATTTGCACCCTTTTTGACAAGAAAATGTAAACTTTCAAGTGAACCCTACAGATTTAAACGTATGCTGTGCCAAAAAGCTGGTAATTTTGGAAATGTACCTTTAGCAATCAAACATCGTATATACTCATTTATCTATATACGAAGTTACATTTTTAGAGACCAATGATTTGTTATTCTATGCACGAGTAACCAAGAATTACGGGATAATCTTACAATGCGCTTCATGACAGCCTGACCATCCTCCCAAGTTGGCTACTCTTGGAATAAAATACATAAATTGATACCAAGCGAAAAAGTAGGGTGTTCGATATGAACACCCAACCGTTTTTTACATGTTTGCCTTCATCCCGTCAGGTTTAACATCCAAAAATGTGAAAAAATATTTATAACATAACTCTTTGGTAAAACTACACAGACTGACATTATGCCTGCTAGATTAGGCCCTAGCCAAAAGAGAATTTGCCTAAACCAATGGATATTAAGGCTGCCTTCAATTACAGAATTACTCTCTCATACTCTCTCAAAATACGTTACTTGGAGTCAGACTTTCATTTGAAATAGTTCACTCAAGAACTGGATTTGGAGCATTTTCTGTTAAAGTTTGGTTGTCCCGTACAAATGGGCAATAATTTTTACAGCCCACCAGTTATTTTCATCATGTTCAAATCATTTCTAATAACAAATATGTATCTAAAAGAATTTTGGATTTTTGATGATATTTTAAAACATATTCACCTTTCCTTTGGCCATTTTTTCAAAAATTTGGTTGTCCCGAACAACTGGGCAAACATTTTGGACAGCCCACCAGTTATTTTAATCATGTTCAAATCATTTCTAATAACAAAGATGCATATAAAAACGATTTTGGATTTTTGATGATATTCTAAAATATTAACACTTATTTTTTGGCCATTTTTTCCAAAATCTAGTTGTCCATGACAACTGGGCAAACATTTTTGACAGCCCACTAGTTACTTCTATCATGTTCAAATCATTTCTGATAACAAAAATGCATTTAAAAACGACTTTGGATTTTTGATAGTATTCAAAAGTATTGTCACTTATTTTTCGGCCATTGTTTCCACATAGGGGTAAGGGAAAAGAAAGTCTCATAAAATCATGCTCGGACATCCTATTGAGCTTATTTTTGTTACATTTAGCAGAAAATAGATTGCTTGTAATTTAGATGTATAATACGGGGTGCTTTTGTATGAATCTGACCCCAAAAAACTTAAAGTTTGTCAAAAGTTTTGAAAAATTGCAAAATAATTGCACTATATTTAGCATGTCGGCACTAATTTGCATATTCACATGCAAACGATGCATGTAGCCACGTTAAGATAGTTCTCATGATTATTTTTGACCCTCAAAATATGGGTCTAGAGGCCATTATTCTTCAGTTATCTGCAGAATTGGCAAAGATATGGCAAATACAGATTTTTGCATAACAGCGTCTTAATTTGCATAAAAATGGCACGTGGGACATTTTTACAACTTTTTAACATAGCAAATCGTTTTCTACGCATTTTTTCCCATATGAAACCGCCAATCAGAAATTGATTTCCGAGGGTGCACAGAAATAAAACAGGAAATTAGAATTGATTTCTTTCGTTTTTTTTGCTTACCTGAGGTGACAAAGTAGCTCAGTTGGTTAGGTGTCGGACTAGTAATCAGTAGGGTGCTGGTTCAATTCCCGGCCGGGGCACTTTGGTCTGTCCTTGGGCAAAACAATTTATTCCATATTGACTCAGTCAACCCAGCTGAAAAATGGGTACCTAGTATTAATAAGGCAGTGCTTAGAGCTTGTTCGCTATATGCTGCCAGCTGCTCTGGAATAGCCCTCGGGGGATTGAAATGGTTTCCGTGTGTACAGTGCCTGCTAAGGAAGGAAGGTCGTATGAACATTTTGGTGGATACAAGACTAGTACTATAAACCTTTACCTTTACCTGCGATCATTTACCACCCTTCTGAATCCTTCCCTAGGTTCTGTTCTTACATTGGGGGTGCTACCCCCTAATGAGAAGGGGATGTGCGCAGACACCAACTGGTCACATCGCCAGCAAGTTACAGGTGCTGCCACTAGCGGGACACCGACAGAACTAGCACTACGGTCCACTACCTTAACTTAAAAGGCTATATTTTGATAGCCCTATCCTATGAACGTTAGGATAGACCTTCAAAGTAGAGCCTCCCCTTTGGGTACACTTGGGCAAGCCCTGGAGAGGCTAAGGGTCCGTGGTACGCTTCGATCAGGGTACCTTTTGATCATTCATTTTTTTTACACATTCGGATATTGAAAAATTGAAAAAAACTAATTTTTCAATTATTCATTTCTTTAGAAAAATAAAAAAATGCAACATTTCATTATTTCATTTATCCTAGGGTGCGTACGCTCGTTGTCAAAATTTGAATATACACCTAAAGCACTGATTTGAGGCCAAAAAAGGAGCCTTATTTTCAAAAAACGCTGACTTTTTCGTGTAAAGAAATACCACTTCTTTTATCAAAACGCTGACATTAGATGAACGGGAACATGTATTTTAAGTTTATCTTATATAATTCTCTGCCTGTTTAGCGGCAGCAGGCTCGGAAGCCCAGTCATTTCGTGAGTCACTCGGCGTCTAAGCCGCCGATATTTCGTGGATTGTAAGGGGATTTTCACCACCAATATTTCGTACCTGGGGACAAAAAAGTAACCTTCTTTTACAAAATGGCGGACATGCGGAGGTCTTAAAAAAGACCCCTTCTTCCGCGAAATGATTAACGTGTGTGCGGCCCCCCTCTTTGTTATCCGTGACGTCATTCTTTACTATTCTCTGACAATAGAGGTAGCCTATTCTTATTTATCGCGGAAACATATTTAAGCCCCCCTTGATGTGAGATATATATTTGTGCAATAACCACACATTATGAGTTGTGATTGACCGCAATAAACATTACTATGAATTCATCCTGTAGCAAAATCGCCATTGCACAACTAATTAAAAATATGATTGATAAAAGTAGAATGTTAAGTAGAATGAATTATGGCGATTCTGACCATCTAAACCGCTTACAATTTGACCCACGGAAAGGCAAGTATTCTATTATTATCACAAACATAGAGGCCACCTCAAAGGCAATTTTTTCCGCTACTATAATCATGATGTCGGGTGAGCATTTGTTGCACGGCAGCATTTGTTTCGTACGTGCACGTACGTGTTGGGTTATCATGGGCGGTGAAAATTTCGTGCAGTGCGCTCGATTTCAAATCTGAAAATCCCCCTACATTTGATCCTAGCCGTACACGGCATGGTCAGATGAATAATCATGCATGAGGCCTCTATAAAAAGGCTGGGAAACCCGTCATGACGACAGAAAGACAGAGGTGGGGAAGTGGCATTCTTTCTGACCAACGGATGAAAAATACTTCTTTTAGCTACAAAATTTCCCTTGGGCATTACATTTCATTATACTCTAAAGAACAAACATACACGCACAGACATAAATATATATATTTATATACATCTATATCTATCTATCTATCTATCTATCTATCTATATCTATATATATATATATATATATATATATATATATATATATATATATATATATATATATATATATATATATATATATATATATTCCTTTGGGGGTGGGGGAATGGGGTTCTCCCGGTAGCCCATGGTCTAATTGCAGGGCAGTTGAAAATATTTCAGTCAAAAAATCTATAACTCATTTCGAGAAATGTCTCACGGACAACTTTTAGTTTTCATTCCTATTCCACGACATCATGATTTTTAACCTAATTTGATTATTCCACTTCATTCTTTAGATGAGGCAATATATAATGATATGGATTATGTTAAATCAATAGATTGCTTTAAAACATTAATGAGTGAATTGTCGTTTTTGGTCCCAGGGTCAACGGAGCTTTAAATGTGAAGTACCACTAACCCATTTTAACATGAGTGCTGGTTTTATCAAGCCATTTTAGGCAGAATCCATACAACTTTCATCAAGGGCAAGGAACAATTTCCTTGATTACAGACAGGTTTAGTTGAACAAATGCCGCGGATTCCTAATTTGGTACAAATTATAACTTGCAAAATACTTGAATGAGGCTTGTTTCCTCAATTGTTTCTTCAGTTTTTATTTATTTTGCTTCAAGGTATCATCAAGAAAGAATGTTTTGTCCAGGCAAATATTCCCCTCCTGAAGTACTAGAATTGAAGCCAAAGAAGGGGTAAATGCGTTACTAATTGGATTGGCACTTTTCGATTCTGTCAATTGCCTAATTGCCTAAAAAGCATTTGCAATCACACAGATAACTGTTCTCTATTACATTAGGCTTACAAATCTAACTATTGGATATGTAACTTCTCTTTTGA
Source organism: Maea johnstoni (assembly GCA_963942565.1). Classification (NCBI taxonomy): domain Eukaryota; kingdom Metazoa; phylum Annelida; class Polychaeta; order Spionida; family Magelonidae; genus Maea; species Maea johnstoni. Next base: position 33,735,311 of record OZ012684.1, read on the forward strand.
TATGTTAGCGGTATCAATGATAATTTACAAGCATGTGTACCGGTTATTTCATACCGCTAATCAAGTCTAAACCACTGGTGGTTTCGCAGTAATCACGGCAAAACACTGCAATGGCATCATTACTTTACCATACACCCAACAAATGATTCGATCACACACATTCGCAATGAACTATACAATTACAGATAGACATCCAACTAGCAACATGGCAAAACATCACCAATTTTACACCTATAATTAGCATTACCATTTACCTTGATGCCAACCTTAAGCAATGGTTGGAATAACACCTACGCATTTGCGTAAAGAAATTTGATTCCATGGTCTCTTCGAGAATTAGGGACATTACGAAATGAAATGGACACGCGAGACAATAAGAGTATTATGCTCTCCTCTTGAACGTGACTGGCAGTGAAAGCAACTAGGAAAGACCAAGACCACCTGGTGCTCCCTGAAGATGAATAGCTTTAAAGAACAAACTTGATGCGTGATAGATACATGTAACATGAGGAATAACAGACAAAGGAGGAAAGCTGAAAACCAGTTTATGTTTTATTTCACTAGAAAGATTCCGCAAATGCACTACCCCGTAGAACTGAAACAAATACCTACAAGATAGCATTCATGTGTACATGCCCGATGCCTTAAGGGAAAGGGGTAGCTACTCATTTCATGACCTTGATGCCTGCCTGGAAAGATATTGTACATAGGATAATGCAGAAGCTGTAACTAACACATTTACCATAACGAATACAATCGCAAATGATTCAACAATTGTTTATAAAGATAGAAATAAACACTAATCAATAATACCTGGCGATTACTCGCAAGCCCACAAAGACTACAGCTGCAGGCATATTAGTACACCAACCGACAATTGGCAAAATTCAGCTCATCCATTTTTTCAGTATTTGCCTTGGTCAACACGTGTTACATTCCAGGGCACCAAATTGTTAGGAAACAAATCCAGTTTAACCTAAGAATGTCCAACATGTATGGTACAGGGAAAGATGGTCAAGACATTTGCATCTTAAGCGTATCTTACATGGTCAGACTAATGCACCAGTCAATTGAATCCCTGGGAGGGGGGCCGGGACTTGGCCGGGAAACACGGTGCTTCTGCTAAATACTGCTTAAAATAGCTGCCCGGTGTACCGGGATTACTGTGATTTATTGCTGTCCGTCGTGGTGCATGATAGGCGGGGATTTGAATAGTGACGTCATATTTTGCTGCCACGATTCCAGTAGGCCTATCAGCCGGGCGCACCCGGCCTGTGCTAGGTCCACTGTGTTAACCAACTACGGACCTTCACCCGGGGGACTTCCCGGGGCGGGAGAATGAGTACACAAAAGCAGAATTTTCACAGTCACATGGTGCTGCAGGTGTTTAATAATGGACGTCAGGTGTTTAATAAAAGTAATGTGAAGTGTCTTCTCCAAGTCTAAAATTTTATTTTTATAACTGCTGAAGGTTTTGTTATTTGTGATGTAACTGCTAAGATTTTTGTGGTTTATTTTCACAAAATAAAAAGTTGAAATCTTAGGAACATGTGTATTCTTGTTGAGCATGCCCCAGGGGTGGGGCATACTGCCACAGAATTGGTCCCTGCCAGTGGGGATGAGTGCTATTTATTGATTTTTTCCTGAGCAGTATCCCCGCATGTCCCGGCCCTCCCCCTCCCAGGGATTCAATTGACTGGTGCATAAGAGATGTATGGAAATATCTTTATACCAACGACATTTTGAAAAAGAGTTGACTGAAAGTTGTTATCTGTCGTTGTGATCAACCCCTCTACAACAGGTATATATACAAACCATGGAGATAATAATTTGTACTTATCTGGTAGAAAAATATTTTCAATGGGCATTTGGAAAATGTTCATATTAGGTAGGTGTACCGTAATAGAGGTGTACACGTTCCCATGTTCCACTGTTACAGTTCGACCTAATAAAGGTCCCGTAGGACCCGTTTTAGACGGTAGATTGTAGAGAACAGCAAGAAAGTGTTACAGTGAGCAGAATCATTTTATTCTCGATACAAATATTCCATTCTATTGTCATAACGGTATACGACGTTGACTAAAATATGGCATTACCGGACTGTACCATTTCATAGTACTTGGCCTATCATGTTATTTGAATAGACATGCGTGCAAGAAGGCAGTGCGACGTGGAATCGTGATACAGTTTTGGCAATGTCCATGAGTTGATAAATACTTACTATGTACACTAAAAGTTGACATATCAATTTGAAGCCTGTACTTAAATATACTTTTTATGCCATTCCATTCGCACATCAAAAGGTTAGAGCAATTAAATACTTTTACCTACCAAAGATGTCACTTGCAGAAAAAGGTTCTACTGGAATGGTTTGCAGTTGCCTTGTTGGAAACCACATCCAGCAGATAGAGAAAGGTTCTCATATATATATATATATATATATATATATATATATATATATATATATATATATATATATATATATATATATATATATATATATATATATATATATATATGTGTGTGTGTGTATATATAGTTTATATATATTTATATATATATATATATATAATATATATATATATATAGATATATATATAGATAGATATATAGATATATATATATATATATATATATATATAGATATATATATATAGATAGATATATAGATATATAGATATACATGTGTATGTATGTATTTATATGTATATATATGTGAGTATATATATATGCATATTTATATATACATATGGGGTCGATCAAGTTGAAGTTAGCATCTAAGACAAAAAATAAATTTTATAGTAGCAATATGTATCTGATATATTTGGAAAGCTAGAATTCTGAAGTTTCTGGATCCTTAGTCAGATTTACTGTATTCCCATTTATGAAAAGGTTATGAACATTTTACTGCAGGGTGTTTGTTTGTTTGTTCAACGCCTTTCTGACAGTAACATTTCGCAAAATGTTAAACCCACCATATTTTCTTGTAAGACCATCTTATGATCTTCAATATTGCTTTAGATGATACAATTATACCTGGGAAGACTGTGCCAACAGATATAGGATTGAATATTATGTTTTAGGGTGTTTTTGATGAATTTTAAAATAGGGTGATCTGTGATTCCGTAACATGTGATTGCATAACAGAAAAATAGCATTTTTTTAATTTTTGAAAATGTTCAGATTGGGTCATTACCATGAAACCTCATAGAAAAAAGCATTTTAACATCAATTTAACTATAAGGGGCACACTTTTGAAAAATAAATTTTCAACCAGTGTTTTTGTGGGGGTTAAAGTTGGTGATTCCGTAACGTTACGGAATCACATATTTGATAAATTGACTGGTTCAAGCCTATAGATGTCTTGAACATTCTTTAAATGGACTAGTTTGTTATCTTAACTTTAAGTTTAGTATTAACTGATAGTTTCCATATTTAGAATGAGACATTGTACACAGTATTTTGAAAAAAAGTATATGTCCATTATCGAGTAGTAGTTTCAATATGGTATCAAAACGCTTAGGACAAGGACTAAGCTGTACATGGAAATCATATGAGGTTCTTTTTAAACAAGTAACTCACATATGATTTTGAGAAAGGTACAATTATTCAAAATGTGTAATAGCACCAAACTTCCTTTTTTAAAACATTCACACAGTTTAAAAGTAGAGTATAATTAAGCTCATCAGCAGGGCATCTCAGCCTCATTTAGACACCCACTCCCTCAAAAATCACCCATCAGGACACCCCAAAAATTTTGTGAGTAACCCTTTAAAAAGACATTTTCAAACATATAAATGCATTGTTTTCACTCGTTTAAATTCAGTGACTTTTTATAAGGCATTTATTTCAATAGGTACATGCATGTTCATGGTTATAATGGGCCATATCAACCTATTCAAACTGTTGCGTACAGAATTGTAGAATATTGAATTCAATATTTTCCCTCAAATTCAGGAAAACTTGCTCCCTCATCTGGCTGTCTTATCTTATAGTTATATCATTCTTGAACCCTATTTGTTCCAGACTTTTGTAAAATAGTAGATTTTAGAGAATTTATATCTGTAGTGGACAGGAAAGCCCTTTGACAGAGATTTTAGATACCTTCACAGAAACAGAGATTCTCCTTCAAGTGAAGAAGAAAACTGATGTTTAGCTTAGCATATCATTATGGTCAATATAGCCCAGATCTCAAAGTCTCTATTTATGTATATATTTTAAAATTTTAAAGGAATTTATTCAGTGTTTCAGATGGAACTTACACATTGTTGTGGACAGGAAATTGGGGAGTGTAGAAGGGGAAGGATTCAGTACATAAACATTTCTCAGAGAACAAAATTTTGTTAAATCACTCAAAGATAGAATATAGTCATATGGAAGACTCATATGATACTGTTTTATGCAAAGCCAGTCATAGATCAGCAGTCTAAATGATTTTAAAAACAAATTTCTAAGGATTCTCCATTCGCCCAATAGACATGTATGATCTGCTCCAGAAAAAATATCCAACAGTTGATAAGATCACAAATGCATGTATAAAAAGAATCATTACATAGTTATTTTATAAGTATTTAGCAAATTGGGCATTTAATTATTAATGCTCATAATTCATTCATAACTCAGCTAGTTTGATATCAATTGTTAAGTGTACAGATGTGTACCTTGACTGACACCTCCATCCTGTCTGCAAATGCAATGTCTCCATTCACCTCTACATCCCTAATCCTGAAGCCACCCAATTCAGTTAATCAGGGTAGATGCAATTTCCCCCCGTATCATATCCTCCTTCCCCAGCCTAAACAATAAGGGGTGTTAATGAGAGGGGACAGTGGAGGAAAAACGGAATCCACATTGTCTGGGGTATACGAACAACCTTGATATAAAACTGACCAGGTAGTGAGTGAAATCTACCTCTCATGTTTTTCAAAACCTTTTCAGATAAATGATCTATTCATAAGAAGCTTCAATGTGAAATCAATTACAGCTTATATATTTTAATTGTCTAACAATTGCCCTTGTGGGGATGTGGTCCCTCTAACATGAGACATTGCCATCTGTTACCTACCATCAGAGACATATAAAACCCACACTCTGCTGCCATGTAATTCATAATTAAGTGCTCCCTTCAGTAAAAATGTATGTCTTTAATCAGTTCACTAACTTAACTTTTTATTAAAGGAGAAAATTTTGATTCTTACAGAAAATATGATTCCGTAACAAATGGTAAATGTGATTCCGTAACAAGACCATCTGTCAAAGTTTCTTGAATAAAGTTCACTTCAAAAAAGTGGCGGGAACAGCATAAAAGTGGTATTTGATTAAAGTGGTAGAAAACAGATGCTAATTTTGAGTGATTCCGTAACAGACATGTTTTTTTCACTTTTTAACCCAAAAATAATTTTCTGGGAAAGTTGAAACTCAGTCCATTTAAAAGAACTTTCAAAGCCCTACACAACCATATAAAGCATGATTTCCTAACTTTTCCCCTTAAAAGGATATCTAAGCTTGAACAGCAAAATGTGATTGCGTAACAGCTTGATCGAGCCCATATACATATATATATATATATATATATATATATATATATATATATATATATATATATATATATATATATATATATGTATATATATACATACATACATACACACTCACACACACATATATATATATATATATACATATATATATATATATATATATATATATATATATATATATGTATATATATATATATATATATATATATATATATATATATATATATATAT
>OZ012684.1:33743781-33801281 GCA_963942565.1 Maea johnstoni
ATATCCCTACACATTTATTGTAATGACACCATAACCATATCTATGAGGGGTTGTGCACATCTCGAATAATAATAATAATAATAATAATAATAATAATAATAATAATAATAATAATAATAATAATAGTAATAATAATAATAACAATAATAATAATAATAATGATAATAATAATAATGATAGAAAAAATAAAAATAATAATGATAGACATGGATGCTCAGTGCTGCGAATGTGTCGAGCATGGATAGTGATAAGATATTATAATGCCACTTTCGTCTGGACTTTAGCAGAAACAAGCTGTAGACACTGTGGCGGTCACGCGCATACTTTCACATAATGATAGTAGACACTGCATGCTTATTAATAGTCTGTTTTGTTCGGTATTTGACACGTGCAATTGCATTCAATGGCATCTTGAGGACGAGTCGTTCATAAAGCTAAACATGGGTTTATGGTAAATGGGAACATTACTGTCATTCCAAATGTGAGATATCTTGACAGTATTATAATACCACGACATAAAGACACTAGCACGCCTCATAACATACTGTGGTATGTGTCACGTTTTGTACTGTGCTGAATTTGTACAAAGGTGTTCTTGACAGGTGGCTTAAACACTAGATATTATAGCATCCTGACAGCCTGTGTGAATGAATGATATGTTTATACATATGATTTTTGCCTATCATATTTAAATGTACGTTACTGTTAATAAAGCAGTAATAATTATAATGATGATGATGATGATGATGATGATGATGAAACATTATCATGGAGATAACCAGGCACAGATTCTGATAGGGCACCTCTCGTAGGAGACCTCATGATAGATTATTGGAGCTCAGACTGGCGTTAAGACCTAGCACAAACATGTGTTTATTTCGAGAAATACGTCATAGTCCATGGGCTGGGAGTAATGTCTTGTGCATGAGATGTGCCCTATGTTATCAAAACATATGAATGAGGTTGGCTACCCCACTGTTAAAAAAATCAGGGTGAACTTTTGGTAATCCAGCAGTAAGCAATAAAAATGGCACTCTCACGAATGATAAAATGTTGTAGATAAAGATAAATGTGTACCTAATCTACTGCGGACTCAAAAACTCGTACCTTTAACAGGGGCGGAACCAGGATTTGAGAATGGGGGGGGGGGGGGGGGAGGGGGGGGGGGGGGTTCAATTTAGTCCTAATTGAAGAGTGACACTGGTGACGCCACTAGCAATGATTTCTGAAAACACCACCTGGGGTCAACTGCAGAAAACAAAAGGTTAAACAATTGGTTCCATAAGAGCAGAGTTTGCAGTAGCCCGCGTCTCAATGCATGAACTAGTCTTCGAAATCCCATTTATCTAAAGAAGGTACTGTTCAGATGAGGAAATCTATGTTTGAAAGATATATTGACTTATCTGAGCAATTGACATTTGATAGGGGTAGTTAAGGCTACTATTGAGTTTAAAACATAACTGGAATTGTTCCTTGTTAAAAAAACTAGCTAATATTGACACTTAGCTATTTGGAATCGTACAGATATCATATATGAGACGCTTTGAAAATGGCATTTGGTACCTTAACGATTCATAACCTACAGGCGAATACCTTTCTGTGAAGAACTGCAACTTTGTTTGAATGGTGAAATGACCCTCTTGAAGTATCAGACTATAACTCGTTATGTTAGTATTGCTTTATGTAAGTTCTTGTATGTATGTACATATATCCCTACACATTTATTGTAATGACACCATAACCATGTCTATGAGGGGTTGTGCACATCTCGAATAATAATAATAATAATAATAATAATAATAATAATAATAATAATAATAATAATAATGATAGTAATAATAAAAATAATAATGATAGACATGGATGCTCAGTGCTCAGTAGACACTGCATGCTTATTAATAGTCTCCTTTGTTCGGCTACCCCACTGTTAAAAGAACAGGGTAAAATTTTGGTAATCCAGCAGTAAGCAAGAAAAATGGCACTCTTTCTCATCAGCCATTTCTCATAAAACATTTGGTTAGATTTTGGGGTAACTAAAGTGACTACAACTTTTGTAATGATTGACAGAGAACAGTGGTTCACCACTCAAAATGAGTGTTTTAGTATACTCTATGGAATGATGTTATTGTATTTTACTTTGACTTGGTAACTGGGTCATAAAAGGTCATGAAAATAGAGTCCAAGTTGGAATTTCAGAGTGCTATCAAAAGTCTGTAGTAGAGGCTTGGGTGAAGAAAAGAATGGATATGTAGCGAGAGACCAATTACTGTATGCCCTTTGCCCTATAGTTAAGTGCTGGACTCATGCCAAGAGTACCAGATAAGCAATCAGAGCGAGGTCACGTGGGAACAATGATCAATCAGGGCTCTCGCATCGATTACATTACTGAGAAACCTTATCTCCACCACCAGCTGGCGATGCCCAAAGCACCATTTTTTGGTCTATTAGCGGCTATTAGTTGACACTGCTTGAGGCTAGCATGTTCAGGTTGACCGGCTGGTTTGGAATCCACATGTGTTTGGTCATCTAAGGTAGAGGGTACCTGTTCAAAATTGAACTGTTCAAAGGCACTTGATCATAATAGATGCGCTACACAACTTGTACTCGATGCAATGTTCATCCTCTAGGCGCGCAGCGCCGCAAAAAGTGAAACGGTAGCAAGTGTAGTTAACTGAACCTCTAAATAGCAAGTTCGTATCATTAGCAAAATTGGATTGCGATGCCACAAAGTTAACGACATGTAAAGGCGTATTGATAGAATTACTATTGTTCATTTATTTAAAAAGGCATTAGATAAATAGATCAAATACAAATTTTCAGCTATTTTGGCGCTCCTAATTGGGTTCCAACGACATTTGGGTGATGCCGAGCCGTTTGGAAGCAGTTAGACAACAGGTGCCATATTTGATTTGGATATTTATCGGCTCGCATGACGAAGGTAGGTCATAATCAGTTTGTAAATATGTGGGGTCATTGATAAAAGTGGCCTAGTAGTACTTAACAAAGATTTACTCCGGATGTCAGTCACGTAAATGACAAGACTGAACTCGGAATGCTAGGAACGATCCCAAATAGAGTTACAGGATTTCATCAATATAGTTCTCTTTTCACACAAAATTACAGTACATAAGTCGCGATGGCCTCATAGATAGCGTAAGCCCTGGTCACATAAGACATCCGTCCGCCGTTTGTTTGCGGCCTGTTTGTGGCCAAAAACCGTGGCGATTGCACCATCACCTTGTGGGTGCCTCAAGGAGTTGGCCTTAACCGTAGAGGCTGTGAGGTCGAAAATCAGTGGTCGTGGACCGTAGAGAGGTTTGCGAACATGTTCGCAAATCAGTATACGGTCCACGACCTTCCTTCGGACATTTACTAACTGAGCGCCTGACGCACGGCCATTTTCAAGGCTGTGCGGCGCTCCCACTGATCCTTGATAGTGCCTCACGGCACTCTTTAAAAAAATAAATGTTAATTTTATTCTATAAGGACCATGAGGCCACAGGAAGGCCTCTTCAAGGTGGCCGTGCATCCTCCGCACAAATAGGATAGTGCATTAAACATTTCCGGTTCCGTGATTGTAAAACTTGTCACGACTGGCCGCACGGCCAATTCTTTTGTGACTACAAATGAAAGATCGCTGTTTGGCCGCATGAGACCTGTTCACAGCACTTTGGACGCATGCGATCAATCAGCCGCACGGAGGTCTTTGTCATATGTGACCAGGGCTTTACTTGACGCTTAGTGCCTTTAAATACGGCTGCAAGCCGTTCCCTTATTAGCAAACTCTGAAACTGGCACCCTCAGCAAGTGGGTTAGACTAGTTGGAAAATCGGCATCATTTCTAGCCAGGTCATGTGGCTCACTATATCTGCCCTGAAAGAAAGCGGATACCAGAAAACACACATTTTTAACATGTAGTATTAGATTAGCAGGGCTTGCAGTTTTTTTTCAATGGAAAGATTCCCATGTCCGTGTCAGGCGCGCTAGTTTTTCCATGTACTCTTTTCTCCAAATTCCTACACACCATATGCTGCGAACGGCAGCCAGTCCTCACAGCGTACAAAACTTCAAAAGTAGTGCATGTGAGACAAAAATTAGTGGCACAAATATGTCCGACTTTCAAGCACATGTGGGGGGAGTATAGTAAAACATTGGCATCTATTGAATCACACCTAATCATTTAGACCTGACCGGTGTCCCATACGAATGTCTATTGCCACGACAATTATCATGAAGCCGGCAACTCGCGCTAACCTGACAGGGGTTGACAAGATTGGTGACGTCATCGACCGCGTAGTATTGGTGCCAAATTCAAATACTGTACCAAGCCTGTACACTCGTCTCGTATTTGCATGTACTTTATCCCGGAATCGTGCAGTCACGACACGGTACTGACTGCCTTTCACGGATTTATAAGGGTTTTAAGTATGGAATAGGAACATTAACTTGTAGTAATGTATTAAATCAGAATTTATCCTTGGAAAAGATTTATTCTATTGGCGTGGATGGCTAATTTATCTAATCAGATTTGGCTCTCTTTTAAGTTGTGTCAGATGTATTAAATGTAAATCTAGCCAGTATATCAAACTACTTAAATATCTGAATCAAGGTAATTTATTTAATATGATAATTTACTTAAGTTATGGTGATGAGAACCATTGTAAGCTAGTTAAAATCACCTGTGCAAGTAGTGAGATTATGTCATTTGAGTGAAAAGTTGTAAATATTGAAATGACATAGAATATGGGTTGAGTAAGGACGCTTGGTTATGATATTTTCTACCTGCTACCACTCAGGAGTAGGGTTAAGATGGTGTTTCTTGAATTCAATTTAGTCCTAATTGAAGAGTGACACTGGTGACGCCACTAGCAATGATTTCTGAAAACACCACCTGGGGTCAACTGCAGAAAACAAAAGGTTAAACAATTGGTTCCATAAGAGCAGAGTTTGCAGTAGCCCGCGTCTCAATGCATGAACTAGTCTTCGAAATCCCATTTATCTAAAGAAGGTACTGTTCAGATGAGGAAATCTATGTTTGAAAGATATATTGACTTATCTGAGCAATTGACATTTGATAGGGGTAGTTAAGGCTACTATTGAGTTTAAAACATAACTGGAATTGTTCCTTGTTAAAAAAACTAGCTAATATTGACACTTAGCTATTTGGAATCGTACAGATATCATATATGAGACGCTTTGAAAATGGCATTTGGTACCTTAACGATTCATAACCTACAGGCGAATACCTTTCTGTGAAGAACTGCAACTTTGTTTGAATGGTGAAATGACCCTCTTGAAGTATCAGACTATAACTCGTTATGTTAGTATTGCTTTATGTAAGTTCTTGTATGTATGTACATATATCCCTACACATTTATTGTAATGACACCATAACCATGTCTATGAGGGGTTGTGCACATCTCGAATAATAATAATAATAATAATAATAATAATAATAATAATAATAATAATGATAGTAATAATAAAAATAATAATGATAGACATGGATGCTCAGTGCTCAGTAGACACTGCATGCTTATTAATAGTCTCCTTTGTTCGGCTACCCCACTGTTAAAAGAACAGGGTAAAATTTTGGTAATCCAGCAGTAAGCAAGAAAAATGGCACTCTTTCTCATCAGCCATTTCTCATAAAACATTTGGTTAGATTTTGGGGTAACTAAAGTGACTACAACTTTTGTAATGATTGACAGAGAACAGTGGTTCACCACTCAAAATGAGTGTTTTAGTATACTCTATGGAATGATGTTATTGTATTTTACTTTGACTTGGTAACTGGGTCATAAAAGGTCATGAAAATAGAGTCCAAGTTGGAATTTCAGAGTGCTATCAAAAGTCTGTAGTAGAGGCTTGGGTGAAGAAAAGAATGGATATGTAGCGAGAGACCAATTACTGTATGCCCTTTGCCCTATAGTTAAGTGCTGGACTCATGCCAAGAGTACCAGATAAGCAATCAGAGCGAGGTCACGTGGGAACAATGATCAATCAGGGCTCTCGCATCGATTACATTACTGAGAAACCTTATCTCCACCACCAGCTGGCGATGCCCAAAGCACCATTTTTTGGTCTATTAGCGGCTATTAGTTGACACTGCTTGAGGCTAGCATGTTCAGGTTGACCGGCTGGTTTGGAATCCACATGTGTTTGGTCATCTAAGGTAGAGGGTACCTGTTCAAAATTGAACTGTTCAAAGGCACTTGATCATAATAGATGCGCTACACAACTTGTACTCGATGCAATGTTCATCCTCTAGGCGCGCAGCGCCGCAAAAAGTGAAACGGTAGCAAGTGTAGTTAACTGAACCTCTAAATAGCAAGTTCGTATCATTAGCAAAATTGGATTGCGATGCCACAAAGTTAACGACATGTAAAGGCGTATTGATAGAATTACTATTGTTCATTTATTTAAAAAGGCATTAGATAAATAGATCAAATACAAATTTTCAGCTATTTTGGCGCTCCTAATTGGGTTCCAACGACATTTGGGTGATGCCGAGCCGTTTGGAAGCAGTTAGACAACAGGTGCCATATTTGATTTGGATATTTATCGGCTCGCATGACGAAGGTAGGTCATAATCAGTTTGTAAATATGTGGGGTCATTGATAAAAGTGGCCTAGTAGTACTTAACAAAGATTTACTCCGGATGTCAGTCACGTAAATGACAAGACTGAACTCGGAATGCTAGGAACGATCCCAAATAGAGTTACAGGATTTCATCAATATAGTTCTCTTTTCACACAAAATTACAGTACATAAGTCGCGATGGCCTCATAGATAGCGTAAGCCCTGGTCACATAAGACATCCGTCCGCCGTTTGTTTGCGGCCTGTTTGTGGCCAAAAACCGTGGCGATTGCACCATCACCTTGTGGGTGCCTCAAGGAGTTGGCCTTAACCGTAGAGGCTGTGAGGTCGAAAATCAGTGGTCGTGGACCGTAGAGAGGTTTGCGAACATGTTCGCAAATCAGTATACGGTCCACGACCTTCCTTCGGACATTTACTAACTGAGCGCCTGACGCACGGCCATTTTCAAGGCTGTGCGGCGCTCCCACTGATCCTTGATAGTGCCTCACGGCACTCTTTAAAAAAATAAATGTTAATTTTATTCTATAAGGACCATGAGGCCACAGGAAGGCCTCTTCAAGGTGGCCGTGCATCCTCCGCACAAATAGGATAGTGCATTAAACATTTCCGGTTCCGTGATTGTAAAACTTGTCACGACTGGCCGCACGGCCAATTCTTTTGTGACTACAAATGAAAGATCGCTGTTTGGCCGCATGAGACCTGTTCACAGCACTTTGGACGCATGCGATCAATCAGCCGCACGGAGGTCTTTGTCATATGTGACCAGGGCTTTACTTGACGCTTAGTGCCTTTAAATACGGCTGCAAGCCGTTCCCTTATTAGCAAACTCTGAAACTGGCACCCTCAGCAAGTGGGTTAGACTAGTTGGAAAATCGGCATCATTTCTAGCCAGGTCATGTGGCTCACTATATCTGCCCTGAAAGAAAGCGGATACCAGAAAACACACATTTTTAACATGTAGTATTAGATTAGCAGGGCTTGCAGTTTTTTTTCAATGGAAAGATTCCCATGTCCGTGTCAGGCGCGCTAGTTTTTCCATGTACTCTTTTCTCCAAATTCCTACACACCATATGCTGCGAACGGCAGCCAGTCCTCACAGCGTACAAAACTTCAAAAGTAGTGCATGTGAGACAAAAATTAGTGGCACAAATATGTCCGACTTTCAAGCACATGTGGGGGGAGTATAGTAAAACATTGGCATCTATTGAATCACACCTAATCATTTAGACCTGACCGGTGTCCCATACGAATGTCTATTGCCACGACAATTATCATGAAGCCGGCAACTCGCGCTAACCTGACAGGGGTTGACAAGATTGGTGACGTCATCGACCGCGTAGTATTGGTGCCAAATTCAAATACTGTACCAAGCCTGTACACTCGTCTCGTATTTGCATGTACTTTATCCCGGAATCGTGCAGTCACGACACGGTACTGACTGCCTTTCACGGATTTATAAGGGTTTTAAGTATGGAATAGGAACATTAACTTGTAGTAATGTATTAAATCAGAATTTATCCTTGGAAAAGATTTATTCTATTGGCGTGGATGGCTAATTTATCTAATCAGATTTGGCTCTCTTTTAAGTTGTGTCAGATGTATTAAATGTAAATCTAGCCAGTATATCAAACTACTTAAATATCTGAATCAAGGTAATTTATTTAATATGATAATTTACTTAAGTTATGGTGATGAGAACCATTGTAAGCTAGTTAAAATCACCTGTGCAAGTAGTGAGATTATGTCATTTGAGTGAAAGTTGTAAATATTGAAATGACATAGAATATGGGTTGAGTAAGGACGCTTGGTTATGATATTTTCTACCTGCTACCACTCAGGAGTAGGGTTAAGATGGTGTTTCTTGAATTCCTGGCTTGAACCCCATGTGCTACTTTAATGAAAAAAAATCAGAATTTCTCATTTAAAATGTTTCTAAAATTTGTCTGAACTATCTACGCAATGCTCTTAGCTGGAACATCAAGGAAATTACATGTCACTCTATTAGCTTTTGAATCTCAGATGGTTGAAATTTATGAAGTAGGATTTTCTTTGTAGAGTTTCATGGAAATTAAAATGGTTAAAAGACTAGTATTCTTATATAAGATATTGTTTAGGAAGTAAACCAGTTTATACACGTAAATGATTAGAATTAGTGCTGGGGTGGGTGGTGTAAGAGAACGTAAGACCAGAGAAATACATCCCCTTGATCCGCAACCCCATAGGCACAGCATAAGTATATGCGGTGTGGTCTGGGGAAGCATTGGTCACATGATTGGTTTCGCGGCAATTTCAGTCTGACCCAGGGCCTGTGAAACCAGCAGGCAGCCAATCCTGGGGTACACAGGTTATCTATGACTCATAGTGGTGTGAGGCAGCCAAATTTGATGATGCATGCAAAGTGCCCACTCCCTGTCTACTACTCTCAGGTAAGACATACAAAGTGATTTCAAACAGTTAACTTCCACAATTATGGAGTGTGCAACCAGTGATGCCCTGTATTTGGGCCTTGGATCCGTGCGCCGGCCATCAGTTTCGGCGCACGGATCGCCACAACCACACTACAACAAGCCCTATTTTTGCAACCGCGGGCGCCCCATGCAAAACAGCGCGATTTCCCTCCTGAACAGCTAATATAAACACCTATCTCACAACCTCTTGCATTGGGTTATTTCACTGGATTCAGATATTTAAGTAGTTTGATATACTGGCTAGATTTACATTTAATACATCTGACACAACTTAAAAGAGAGCCAAATCTGATTAGATAAATTAGCCATCCACGCCAATAGAATAAATCTTTTCTAAGGATAAATTCTGATTTAATACATTACTACAAGTTAATGTTCCTATTCCATACTTAAAAACCCTTATAAATCGGTGAAAGGCAGTCAGTAGCGTGTCATGACTGCACGATTCCGGGATAAAGTACATGCAATTACGAGGCGAGTGTACAGGCTTGGTACAGTATTTGAATTTGGCGCCAATACTACGCGGTCGATGACGTCACCAATCAGGTCAGCGTGAGTTGCCGGCTTCAATATGTCATGGCAATAGACATTCCTATGGGACACCGGCTCAGGTCTAAATGATTAGTGTGATTCAATAGATGCCAATGTTTTACTATACTCCCCCCACATGTGCTTGAAGGTCGGACATATTTGTGCCACTATATCTTTTCTCGCATGCACTACTTTTGTACTAGTACGCTGTGAGGACTGGTTGCCGTTCGCAGCATATGGCATGCAGGAATTTGAAAGAAATAGTGCACGGGAGAACAGGCGCGCCTGGCACGTACATGGGAACCTTTCCATTGAAAAAGACTGCAAGCCCTGCTAATCTAATACTACATGTAAAAAATGTGTGTTTTCTGGTATCCGCTTTCTTTCAGGGCAGATAAAGTTAGCCACGTGACCTGGCTAGAAATGATGCCGTATTTCCAACTAGTCTAACCCATTTGCTGAGGGTGCCAGTTTTAGAGTTTGCTAATAAGGGAACGGCTTGCAGCCGTATTTAAAGGCACTAAGCGTCTAGAGCCAGTTGGCGGCCATAATAGATGATACCCCATGCCATGATTTACAGATGTCCTTGCCCAGATGACGAAGGGAGATCACATTATTATTAGGCCTGTATCTACATTTAATGGCTCGGGATGTTAGGCATAATCTTAAAAATAAGAGTTTCAATACCTACCCAGGTCGGGATATAATGAGTATTACGTAGCAGTTTAGTCAACAAGATGCTGTAGCTTATCTGGTAGCGTGATAGTCTGCTGACCCAATCTTTGCGTGATCGATCACAGCTGACAGCAACTACTATTTTTTTTGAATCAAGACTTTTGCTGCCCAGTGCATCGGATGGTTATTTCAAGCTGTAGGTCCAGTCGGCAGCTATTTAGAAAAATACCGACTGAAAATAAAAATTACTTTTACCATTTTTAAGAGGTGATCTCCTACAGAGTCACCTCTTCATGAAATCACAAATGTTGTATCCCCATCGCATTTGTTTGCTTTTTCAATGATGATTGTTTGTTTATCTCTTTTGTTCTTGATGAAGTTCCGAGAAAGCCTAGTTTGTGCTCATTGAGGCTTTTCTATCTTTTCCTTTTAGATTACCTTGTTAATCAATGTCCAACCTTGACACAGTTTCTTTTCTTTTTGTTCTTGTTACCCTCTATATTAAAAACACATTTTCAGGAGAAGTCACTGGTTCCTGCTGACTCTTCTCCAGTCATTTTAGTTATGCTTGAAATGAGATGAAGAACCAGCTCTTAACATTTCCCAACAAAAGTATTACATTAGAACAGTTATCAACACTTTAATAGATAGATAAAAATAGTATACCACTAACTAACTTCAAATGTGTTTTTATATCGTGGCATACGCAAAGTAAATAATTTTTGAAAATGTGACCCAATCACGGTCGACGAATGACAAATGCGGAACTGTGCTCTATTAATAGCCATGAGCGGCGACATAACAAGATGCAAATACACCCACAGAGGTCTATAAGGTACCTAATTCGGCAATGTGACAAAATTAAGAATATTTCTTTCAATTGAAATATTATAAATTATTTACATTTTCGATAAAGTTAAAGTTGAACAGTTTTATTTGATCAAAAAACTTGCAAAAGTTAACATTTGGTCAACTACTAAGCACATTACTGTACTCCAATCTACCTATATAAGTAGCATCATTAGGTCAGAAGGGTAAGCACAATCGATGATTGTTGCGCTTTCCCGGGCTTCCTCTCGATTTGTCATCAGATCGGGAGCAAGAGGGGTATGCTAATATTGGGTGAGGGTATGTCGGTGGTTCGCCCCGATACGCTCCTCTGACCTTGACCGTGGCCTGCCGTATGGACTACGGCATTGCCAATGACTGTTATCTGTCTCTCAACCTGTCTGAATTTGAGTCCCTGCTGGGGCATGAAAGTTTGATGCCTTAGACTTGAAACCAAGCGGCGGATTAGTTTCCCATCCACACCTACTTACATGCGCCCTAGCAGCAACTTGGCAGAAAAACTGACCAAAAATGAAAATTCCAAATTTAAGTTTTAGCATGTTCCTGCGCGGCAGCGTAAGCAGGGTCTACCAACTGCAAGATTGCATTAGCATGGGATAACTTCACTACCCTAACCCCGAGAATACTCGTAGCATTAAGAAATTACGAACAAATATGTAAATTTAACTGAATGACCAAAGTTCGTGGAGAATAACTAGGACGACTGAAAATGACATGTGCTTCAGCCGGTTTAACATCTCATTTATCAATGTCATATCTGTTAGCCGAGCTTTTTGACTTTTGGTACATGAGTTAGCTAGCCCTAAGTGTGTGGTCGCAGGTATATATGTGTTCTCTAATATTTATTTCATTATAAGAATTGCCAGACGAAAAAAAAGGATTTCTCTAATTCTTCAACCTGTTACAACTGCCGAAATATGCCCTCGCCGCAATTTGGCAGAAAAAACTGACAAAAAATGAAAATTCCAAATTCTGGTCTCAACGTGTCCCTGAGCGGCAGCACAGTAAGGGTCTACCAACTGCAAGATTGCAGTTCGTGTAGAATGCGATACCTTCACTACCCTACCCTCGAGAATACTCGCAGTGTTATGAAATTACGAACAAATATGTAAATTTACTGAATGACCAGAGTCTGTGGAGAATAACAGGGCGGGTACTTTCCAGTTAAGTACAAATTTATAAATCAATAGTTGTTGTTTTGTTTTTATTTTTGCATTTTCACCATTTGAAATTAGCCCAAAGTATGCCTTTATTAGGCAGATATTACATGCACCTGGATGGTAGGGCCTATTTGTGACTACTGTGAAGGCTTTGACATGTCCAGAGCATCATGTTTGATTGTTAACCCATATTAACCACCTGCATTAACCAATGATTGAAGATAATTGGTTTCGCATCGTTTGTCTAGGATTGTCTTGCCACTGAAGAATCATTGATATTAATATTTCATATTTTCCTTTGGATATAACTCCATTCTCTGAGTGCAATTTAACTGCCAGCAGACTCCCCGCAGGGCTTGTGTCCTTAAAAAGTTGCTTTTTTTGGCAATTTGTAATTGACATTGGACTGATGCTCTGTCATCTAGCACAGTGGGGAGGCAATTAACATCTTAACATCCCTTTCATAGGGTCATCAAATGGTCATTAAAGATAATGACCCAGGACACCATATGCCTTCCTCCACTGTAGGACTTCCTGCCTAAAGAGAACACTCAATCCTAGACTCCCCACAGGTCTGTGTTACCTAAGCATACATCAACTGCCACATGCAGATATGACAACCCCCCCCCCCTTCCCATTGTGTTATGATCTCCACTCAATAAACAATTCACTCTCTATAGCCACTTCCTTAAAGGCCCAGCAAAAGAGGACCAGCTGTAAGTTCAACTGAGTGCCTTACAGCTGACTAGCAATGTTGTAACAGCATACTAGTAGTTATTCACAGACATCTACCAAAACCCCTGTAAACCTGTTTCAGCTCACTCCTGGATGATGTTTCCACTGTTTCATCTAATTTCTTGGATGAATTGGATTTTCAGATGTTTATTGATTTGATGAGAGACAAGTCATATTTTGCTGATTTTGATATTCGCAGGTCTCTTAGAAATAGATAAGTTATAACCGAATAAACAGAACATAGGACTTACAAATAGAACATAGTTATTTCCCTGGGGTATATTTTCCTAGGAAATGCAACACCCTACAGGTGATGTTTTACTAAGAAATTTTACCCCTCTGGAGTAAAATTTATTAGGTACCTTTAACACACTTAAATTTAAGGTAGCTTGAGGGTTTAGTTCTTTTTACTCGTTTTTTCATCCGGCCTGCTTTAATTTCACTAGTTAGCCTCTCTCTCTCTCTCTCTCTCTCTCTCTCTCTCTCTCTCTCTCTCTCTCTCTCTCTCTTTACTAAGACAAGGGACAATGTTTCTCTACTAGGACAAAGCTATTTAGTTAAGTCACTATATGTTTCCTCCATCCATATTATTGAATGGTAGGACGTCAAATTGCACTTATACTAAGCACCCAGAATACATGGTTAAGACTCTTCATTCCTCTAAGAGCACCTCTTAAAGAATGTGACCACATCTCTCTTGTTACTTTACTTCACTTAGAGGTGACAATTTTAGAACAATTAAACGTCGCTCAAAATTGCCAATCCCAGAAAGGACGTCTGTCTGAATTGTCGTTCGCTATGAGGGCCGATGACTTTATGTTGGGCCCTGACTAGGCCCTGACTAAATATACATCTCTTATCTTTGCATTATAATAAACATTTCCCTGTTGTGATACATGAAGTGAACAGAAATAATAACTTAAGTGCTAAAGTTGAGAATTTCTTCAAGAAAGTATATAGTTGAATGGGTGTAATTTATACCTAGCTTCACCTTAGATGAAGAAAGAACGTTTTTTAATTATCTAAGCCTTCACATAGAATATGAGATCTGTGAAGTGGTCAGCCTGTTGCGTTCAACAGAAAAGATAACTTAAGTGATAAAGTTTAGAATTTCTTCAATCCTCTCCATTATTAATGGGTGTAAGTATTAATTTACAATAAAGGAAATGTTGCCTCAAGCTCCAAGTGCTTGACCTATCAATGGGTTACCCTATGAGGTTGGTATTGTCACTTGCATGCACACTTGCTGCACATGACTATTACTTTATGCAACGCCCACCCATTCACCTTCTGTCTGCCCTTTCACACATCCCCAACTGTTGATCAGTTTCCTATCCATGCACCGTCCACCTGTGCTATGGGCTTAGATCCGTGCACCCGCCATTCAATTTTTTTTGGTGCACGGATCCTTAGTACAGTGTCATTTTCTACTCATCCTGCTGCCTTTAGCGCACTGCCGCAACACTAGCCTTCCCCCTTCTCTGTGATTGTACTGTCCTCCCAGTACCTCTTTCAACGGGGTCCTATCTGGATGCCGGATAGAAATAATGTAGTCATCATCAAGACTCCCCCAGATTGCCGGCTCACGATGTGGCACTGATCTCATCCTTATAAACTTACCCGTTTATGTCTAGAGTTCTCATTGCAACGGGTTATCAGGAAGTTGTGGCACCTTTAAAAAAAATGTGCATGAATTGGTAGAAAATTTGAAGAAGAATATTTAATGTTGAGTAATGATTATAATGCAGTCAGATGAAAATTTACCGAAAGATGGTAGTGTGACAATATATGACAAAAATAGCATACTAACATGCAGCGGGCGCAGAGATAAATAGCCACTTGGGATTTAGGTTTTCCGCACCTTTTTGACTATAAGCCTTAATCGTGATTGAAGGGGCAAACTGGAACTCCCGAGCAAAGAAAAGACTCGCTTTAATTGGTGATAGATAGACCCCAAGGAAGCTCTGGTGTATGTGATATACCCAAGATGTTACGAGGCGGAGCCGAGTAACCCCAAGGGTATCACATACACCACAGCTTCCAAGAGGTCTATGTAGCTTGTACCACAGTTGACTGCCTTCCACCAATCACAGGCCGAGGAGAACTTGTGTAACACCTTTGGGTTTAGGCAGCTTACAAAACAAAGGCTTGAAAAGTGTGGGTTAGGTAATAGCAAGGTAATCCCTTTAGTCGACATACGCATATATATATATATATATATATATATATATATATATATATATATATATATATATATATATATATATATATATATATATATATAATATATATATATATATATATATATATATATATATATATATATATATATATATATATATATATATATAATATATTAATATATAATCCTTGCCATGACATGTAGATCAAAAAAATGTCAGGGTGCTTCTAAACACATTAAGTCAAAAAAACTTAATATATGAGGTGAAGTCAATCTTTCCAAAGACATTTTCTGGCGCAATCTTCCTCAGGGTAGCCCCCCCCCCCCTACACTGACCAAATGCATGTGGTGAATAAGATACAATACTGTCTGGAGGAACTTTCTCAAAGCAGACTATTGCTAATTCTGTTAAAATTAGGTCACTCCTGCTAAGCTACATATTGCCATAAAGCTACATAGTCGTTGAAAAATACCATCCATACCGAGATGATATACATATCATATACACATGTGTGTGTATATATATATATATATATATATATATATATATATATATATATATATATATATATATATATATATATATATATATATATATATTAAATACAAAAAAGGCAAATATGACTGGAATATTTGAGAAAAGACAAATGAATCATGAAACATCCGTTAAAAACTTAATATTTAGTGTTTTCCCTCACCTCGGAAAATCAAATTAATGAAGAAAAAATCGGTCTCAGAAAGGTCTCTGAAAATTTGAAAAATTATGATCTGTCACTGGATATTTGGAAAAGGTAATAATGTCTTTGAATGTAGATGCCAAACAGCAAAAGTTGTCTCCTGCTTAATATTAATATGGAATTTTTACCTATTCCACGGCACGCCATGACGCCGAGTCGCTAGGTTGACGTATAAAGGTATGCTCTTGTCATTTCACAAGTCAATATTGAATGTAAATAATGATTAATGGATGTAAATCTTTCTCAAGTCAAATTTTTCTCGAATTTCGGCTCTCATGGTTTCATTGTAATATATATATATATATATATATATATATATATATATATATATATATATATATATATATATATATATATATATATATATATATATATATACAGTATGGATGGATAGATAGATAGATAGATATAGATAGATACTAGCATCAAAATCTAAATCTTTGGAAATAGGATGGACTGGTAGCCAGCAGATCTCGCTGGCCGCATGACCCTCGTTACGGGTCACAGCAGTAGATTAATTGATATACCCTGATCGCGGCCAATGAGCATGTACCATTCTCTTCTGTCCGCTCCTAATGACCCAAGTGTAGCACTAATGAACGTGCGGGCGCTGGACAATCAGCCGTATCCCTGTCGCTGCACACTGCCTAATGTGGTTATAGGGTAAATAGCCCCTGTCGGCCATTCCTCCGAGTATATAGCTCTCTGCGAAATAAGATTAAAGCCCCATTTTCACATTCACGACTTCAGCCACGACTATGCCGATCTAGCGAATAGACCGAATTTGATGTTTCGAGTACGCTATTATGCAAATTTTGCGGGTTTTTTTTTTAAAAAGAGGACTGTTATTCGACTGCCATACGATTGACGGCGACGGAGGCACGACTGTTGTTGGACATGAATACGTTCGTTCAAAACTTATCCCGCATGTAGTTGTAGTTAGTACGACCGTTATACGATGCTCATAGGTATATCCCGACTATCATACGCTACTCATACGCTTGATAGCGTATAGCAGTCCTGTACGATCGTACGCACAGCGTATGCAACTTTCCCACGGATTTGCATACGCATGACGCCGATTTCTATACGACTGCTATACGCTGTTCCAGACCTTCATACGCTATTGCCGACCTTCATACGCTTCTCATACGCAACCTATTGGTATGTACCTGTTTGTGGAGGTGGCGCCGATCGACTACGACTGTTTTGAAATTTTCAAAACAGTCGTAGCCGCCGCTGACTTCAATACGACTCGTGCAGACTCGCCAGAGTGTCATACGACTATTAAAAATAATTTGCAGACTCACCACGATCGACCAGGACTGCTGAGTCCTGGTCGATCGTGGCTGTAAGTCGTGAATGTGGGAATGGGGCTTAACTGTGACTGTCGATTCCTATCTTTCAAGGGCTTTATCTGTCCTGCCAATTGCTTGCTCATAAAAGGTACATTCTGAGAACATTCCTATGTGACATGCACGTTTTTAGCCTAGGAACATTTGATGGTGGGTGTATCCAATGAGGTGTTCCAGAACGGCATTAAATGTTTTTTTCAAGATGAGTGGTGACATTTTCAGCACAGGTAAAACACTATTTACATTTCTGTCTTAACTCTTTATCCAACTAAATTGGCTTCTGGCAGACAGAGCCCGCCTTTGCATTGGAGCAAAGAGATGTTACTTTTATTAGGCTGGTAATTCGGTGCACAATGACAATTTCCATACCAAGTAGTATTTTGTCACTTTAAATGCTTTACAGAATTACCAAGAATAACTACATTATACACTGCTCTTGGCAAACTTGTCACCCTCACTATCTACAAATACACGACCTCCATACTTCTTGTGGTGTTTGGGCCTGAAGTCATATATATGCATCCCTCCTATCCGGCTTAGTGAATATCCTTATCACAGCTATTGTTTGAAGATATTGATGCCTAGATACAGGTATAACATCCTGTTGTTGGACTTCTAGTAGGTCCGTGATGCTGAAACTGCAGCATATCACGGGGGTATTTCATCCTGAACTAATATCATTTGTTAGAATATTTATGACATATCTGTGATTATAATAGATTACATTCGAGCGTTTTTGACATGTGTGTTTCCTGTAACAAAACAAGGGGAAGTTAAAGAAGTGTCCGAAAAATAAAAGGTGGTTAGATGAAATACAACGTTATACATTTTTGTACAACGTTCTCCTCATGTGTATAAATGAATATTGTTGGTTTCTATTACTTGTTCCGCATTTCATATTAAGAACAGAATCCACATCTGAAGTGAGAAAATGATGCCTTGCTGCGATGTGAATACAGCCTAATGCTGCTTTGTCCAAAAGCGCCTACGTTCTAGGGGTGTATGGAAGACAATATATTTCAAAACAGTCCCTATCGACGCCTAGATATTGAAAGCCCATCACACGCGCACATTGTACTACGTGTACTACACGACCACCGGATCCTTACAGTGTAGAAACAGATAAACAATATTGTATTAAACGAATATTTCGCAAGATGACGTGTGAATGTTCAAACATCCCTAGCGATACTAGTATCTGATTTTGATCATTTATTGACAGTATCCCCTTCGCTCGAAACAGTTATAGTATATCGCCAAAAGCTACAAGATATATTTAAAGATACATTTTGAATAGAGGCTATCTTGAAAGGTTTAAGTAAGAAGAGCTCAGCTTGCTAGCATGGTTCTAGTCATATGTATAAATAGATGAATCTATATCATCATAAAACGCATTTTACTGTTGCATCTATAGAGCATGAAGTCTAGCATCCATCTTGTCGACATCAGCTAAAATTCCTTGATATGAACATGTGAAAACACAACAAAATCTAAGTAGGGATTCTCTTTCGATGAAAAGAGCAGGCATACAAATTAATTGCACATTTATAAAGGTTGAAATTAAATGCGATTGTAGAATTTTCTTACCCCAACTTTGTCTTGTTTGAAGAGGCCCAGGCGCTGTTGGTGTTCGTCTCTTTGGAGACATTTCTACAAAAGGAATCACTAAGAATATCACCAAAACTCTGTACATGGCGGTGGACGGGATGTGTCTCACTTTACAATAGAACACACTCCTTTTATGTCTTCAGGCACCTGCTACATTAACCCTCGCAGCCACATGGTGTATATGAGCGAACGACTACTGGCCTATCGTACAGTTGAAAAATCCTGAGAGCAGACATATATATTCGGTAATGGCTCGCCTAAAGAGGATAAATCATCTTTCATACATATGGTTTATTAGAAATTACTCACTGGAAAATGATAGGCTGCGATCCGGGTTTAGAATAGTTAACACTTCCAAAAAAGCATTTGCTTGAAGCGAAGGCGCATGCTAGTGGCTGTCTCCAGTGTGGGTGGCCGTCTTTACATATATGTAACAACTGCTTGTTCAACACATTACCATGATGCCAATGAAGTGATGGCTTCCGCAAACGTGTGGAGCCCATACGTGCGCCGCATACTTCTATTAGCAATTACTTAATCCTGGACAAATCACAGGTTACACACATTTTCATACAGCAAACCAAATAGATTCCTCTCTTTTACCCCAATGGAGAATTGAGATTTCTCCCCAAGTGGCAGTCAGGGTAACGGGATATGAAGGTTTTGCCGATATCATGATGGCCGACTGTTCCAAATCGGTTAACATTAGCAAAACAAATGTCTGCACAGTTTTTCGATATATAATGTGCGAGGAGAGGGACTAACCCGAAATTTCTTCCACTCGTCTACGCCTGTATAGGCATGAGATCATCAAATATTAAACGGGCTGTCCCTTAAGTCAAAGGGGGATAGCATATCAAATGCATGACGCCTATCATACTTGTCATAGGTTTCGGGTTCGAATATAGGCTATCGGCAAAACCCCATAAGCCGGGCCCATAAGTGGTCGGGTACCCCAACCCGTCTTATAACAAAACGCAACATGTTTACCCTCTATATTAAAAACACATTTTCAGAAGAAGTCAGTGGTTCCCTGCTGACTCTTCTCCAGTCATTTTAGTTTTGGCCTCGAAACGAGATGAAGAACCAGCTCTAAACATTCCCAACAAAAGTATAACAGAAGAACAGTTATCAACAATTTAACAGATAGATAAAAATAGTATACGACTACCTAACTTCAAATGTGTTTTTATATCGTGGCATAAGCAAAGAAAATAATTTTCGAAAATGTGACCAAATCACGGTCCACAAATGACAAATGCGGAACTGTGGTCAATTAATATTCATGAGCGGCTATAAAACAAGATGGGAAGACGCCCACAGAGGTGTAAAGAGTACTTGATTCCGCAATATTACAAAATAGAGAATATTTCTTTCAATAGAAATATTCTTAACTATTTACGATTTTGATGAAGTTATAGTTGAACAGTTTTATTCAATTAAATAACTTTCAAAAGTTAAAATTTGGTTAACTACTCTAAGCACATTACTATATTCCAATCTACTTATAAAAAGCATCATTGGCAAAAGTGTCTCTGACTGTTGCACTTCCCTCACCTCCTCCCTGAGAATCAGGTTGGGAATCAGGTTGGGAGCGTGAGGAGAATGCTAGTGGTTAGAGAGGGTATGTCGGTTGTTCATTCCGGCACCCACTACACACCCGTGTCGGCTTTTTACTTGGCTTGCCCTAATGGCCGTGTGGTCTAAGGCTTTGCCACTGACAGCTAGCTGTCTCTCACCACTGCCTGGCTTTGCATCCTGGCTGGTCTATGAGAGAATGACGCTAGTGACGTGGAATTAATCTACTTATGTCCAAATGATCTGTTTAAATCGTGGTAAAGGTTAAGTAAATAATTTTCGAAAATGTGGCCCAATCAATGTCGACGAATGACAGATGCGGAACTAATGTCAATTAAGATTCATGAGCAGGGAGCGTGGGAAGAGAATGCTGATTGGAGTTAAGGGTGTGCAGGTTGTTTACCCGTGCACCGGTCATCGTGTCTTACTAGCCGGTTCAAACTAATCCTTAAAGGCATAGTCGGGTATTCGACAAGATGGCTGTGGCATCTAAAACTTAGAATCTATTTAAATTCATTTGAAATATACCCCACAATAAGAATCCCATGAAACTGCATAAGCTATCAGTTTCCCAAGCTTTTTGAACTATTGATACATAGGTTAGTAAGCCCTAAGTGTGTGGTCGCAGAGATATCTGGTGCTCTGATATTTTTGGCCATGTGTGATATCACAAACGGATACACCACCCCCCCCCCCCCTTCCTCGTTTCATAACAGCCGATGGGTGACCTAAATTAATGGAAAATATCTTTCACCGGGATAAATATAACTAGGGCAATGCCAAATGACATAAGCTACGCCATACTTTAGCTCCAAATTCTGAGGAGAAATTATTAAATTATTTATGAGTGATATCATAAATGGACATCGCCCCCGCCACATATTTTCATTACAGCCGGTTTAATATCTTATTTATCAATGGTATATCAGGTTGAACCATTGCTAGTTAGCGCTAAGTGTGTGGTCGCTGGGATATCTGGGTGCTATGATATTTTTGGCCATCAAAAGAATTGCCAAACAAAGATTAAGATTAATCATGAGTGATATCTCAAATGGACCCCCCCCCCCCCCTCCTCTTTTCATCACAGTCGGTAAATGACCAAAATTCATGGAGATTATCTTTCACCAGGGTGAATCTACCTTGGACAAATGCCGTATTGTAACTTAAACCCCCATAAGCCATTAGAAATGATAAGAATTAATTGTGAGTGGTAAAATGAACTATATCCCCCGATTGCAATTTCACTGCAAGCAGCCTTCCCGCAGGGCTTGTTTTTAGAAAAATATATGTAACAATGGTGGCAGCTATGTTTTATGGAGAAAAACGTTTAACTGTTATTGCAAAATAAACACATAAATGACTTTCTTTTAAACGGTGCAGGATAACCACAATTATCTGTCAAATTGATTCATACTTGGTATGAAGTTTGATATTGTGATGGTTGATATTGACGAAAAGAATAATCGTGGCTGAACAACTCCTATTGCCGTATCAATCACTTTTTAGATCAAAAACAGACTTTTTTGGGCATTTTAAAGAAAATCATTGTTGATCTTTAATTTTTGTAATATGTTCCTTACACAAATCTAGCAAAATGATACACCACAATTATTGGTAGACATTCCCCCTTGAAATGAAGCTTTATTCATATATCTTGTTTGGCTACAGGATTTTTTATGAGGAGTTTATTTCCCCTTCCCTCTCTTTGAAAAAATCTTCAAAAATGCTGAAAAACAAAGTAATTTTTGGGATTTTAAGAGATGCAGTGTTTCATTGTTCCAAACAGGGCGCCCCCTTCAGGGCAATTTAGACAAGTGATCAAAAATCACATATTTTCATGCAGTAATTACAGAGAAGTAAAACGATAGAAAAAAATGATAATGCTTAAAAATATTCTTTAGTATGTATATATTTTGATCCTCAATTCGAAAAATGTGGTTTTATTGTTTTGTTGTCATTCTAGGGGGCGCCACTCTAGCATGTTCACCGAGGATACCTCAGTATTGTGGGAAGTTGGTGAAGCTATAGAAAAAATCTCCACATTCAGATTTTTCTTAAACTTGTTGAAATTGTTCTTAGGACCATACATTTTTATATAACAATCTAAAAACTTGGGGTCAACCGTTTTGTTTTCAAGCTAGGGGGCGCCACATTACCGACATTTCATACAGAACACTTAAATATTGTAAGACGTTGGTGAAGTTGTAGAAAAAATCTCCACATTCAGATTTTTCTTAAACTTGTTGAAATTGTTCTTAGGACCATACATTTACATAAAACAATCTAAAAAGTGGGGGTCAACCGGTTTTTTTTTCAAGCTAGGGGGAGCCACATTACCGACATTACATACAGAACACTTCAATATTGCAAGAAGTTGGCGAGGCTTTAGAAAAAATCTCCACATTCAGATTTTTCGTAAACTTGTTGAAATTGTTCTTAGGACCATATATTTTCATAAAACAATCTAAAAACTGGGAGTCAACCGTTTTGTTTTCAAGCTAGGGGGCGCCACATTACCGACATTTCATACAGAACGCTTCAATACTGCAAGAACTTGGTGAGGCTATAGAAAAAATAACCACATTCATGCAGAACACTAAAGTAAGGATTTATATTTTTAGTTTTGTACGTATTTTCAGCTGTTGGAATTGTTTTTTGTGAAATATTTTGCTTAGCTCCTACACGTATGAGTTTAGACCATTATCACACATACGCCCCCCCCCCCCCCCCCCCCCACTTCAATTCTCACAGGTTCAATCTAGACAGTGCGAGTCTCTAGGCTTGTAAATCTGAATAACCACACCCCTTGTTAGTCAATTTCCGACTGGCGGACAAACACGCTACCACTTTCACCGTGAGAACAGACTACGGAAACCTGATCCCCATAATTCTTCTTGTTTCCCTTATCTTACTTTTTCCAATAAAAAACACTCCTTTTATCAAAACACTGACATTAGATGAACGGGAACACGCATTATAACTGTTGATGTTATAATTCTCGGCCTGTTTAGCGGCAGCAGACTCGGATGTCCAGTCACTTTGGTAGTCACTCGGCGTCAGAGCCGCGGATACTACGTGGATTGTAAGGGGATTTTCACCCCTCATACTTCGTACCTGTGTACAAAAAGTACCCTTCTTTTACAATTAATCGCGGACATGCGGAGGTCTTAAAAAAGACCCCCTTCTTCTGCGAAATACGTAACGTGGGTGCGGCCCCCCCCCCCCCCCCGGGCACTATCTTCATCGACGGTAATAATGATGATAATAATAATAATAATAATAACTTATAACTATTCAAATATTCACCCGTCTGTCTTGCTTCTGCATATTCAAAATGTAACTTTCCTCCTCTTCTAGTCTCTTTTCTACTCTAGATTTCAATTTCCAATATCCTTCCTGCCCCCAAATCAAACAGTTCTACCACCCTCCGGCGAGTTATAATCGCCCATTTCGAGTGTATATTCACTGTTTCATTTGGCGGCAGTTGGGATTTTGGCGCTATACAACTCCCGGGAAAAATTGCTACATCAAAGGAACGCTCGTGCCAGTATCTAAAATGTGCTGCCACTGCGCGCGTGAAAAACGGCACAATGCTCAGTTAGTAGAGGGTGCTCCGTTCGTATGTCGTCACTCCTCTTAAGATGTAAATAGGTGGTACATTTTCCTACATTCCAGATATTTTCATAAAAAATACTGAAAAAAAGGAACTAATGCATAGTTCCTGGGGAACAGCATATGCATCCTGATGTAATACATCATCTGTTCAGGTGAGATTTGTTGAGTTAAACCGGAAACAAGTTATACTTCTTTTATTTACTGATGTGAATTTATTTTTACAGTACAGTCTTATGCAGATGGGTGTGGTTTTGCGCAAGGTTTGAGACATTTCCGTCCTTATAGTATTCATCTTCATTGAAATGTGCAGAATACACTTCAGTATGATCTCAAACCTTTAAAATAAATAAAAATAATTTCATTTTTTTGCCTCTAAATGTTCACCATTTGAGTCTATACATGAATTTGTATCTAAAGTATAGTAGTTCTATATCAGAAATCGAAAGACTTTTATTTGAACAGAAGGCAGCTAACTCCCTCCCGAAATGTGTTATGGGATCAGCATTCAAATCCCCCTTTATGCTTATATTAGAGGTGTTTGCCTCCTGTGAATCTAGTTTCCCCAAGTAGTGCAAAAAGTCAATCTCATTTTCTTTACAGTCAGTAGACATATATATGCAAACAAGAAGTAGATTTAATCTCTATCCCTAATATCCTTGGATCCTTATAATCTATATTTTTAATCATATTAGCCACAAACTTGCCACGGCCCCAACGGGATTCCCAATTAATATCTTAGAGCCGTCTATTACAGATACATATACATACACAAATATCAATAAATGAACCATGAACTATTGATAATTCATACATTCATGTTTTCTAAATGTGCTTGACACTGCTCGCCAAAGGAAGTACGTTGTATGCAAGTATATACACTAACCTCCAGATGCTTTTGGTATACCTCATGTGGATTTAGCTCATCTAGTGAGTAAAAATCCTCTTTTTCCTTAGTTTTCAAAAATTGGCATGTTGATCTATCTCTTCTTTGATATCAACTGCTTTAAAGTCTTTGTTCTCAGATGATGCACTGGACAAAATCCAAATGTCTCAATGCATGTTAGTGTATGGATCGTCTGTGTCATGGTGCCAACTTCCAGACAATTGTACAATGTACTGGAAATTTCAGTTTAAACGGTCCAATATTAGATTTTAAGTCATCACCCTAAAAGGGGTGTTTGCTATGTCTCACATTTATATTCATTCAATGTATTTAAACTAGAACGTATTCATAATACACTATTCCGTGTGATAACATATATTGTAATCTTGTTTATTTGAAATTAAAACGTCAGGATTCTTAATAATACATTCAATAATTGTGCAGAATACTACCCTCCATGAAAAATGAAGAAATCCAAGTTCATTACATAGTTTCTTGAAGTCACATGTTGACTGAAAGCCTCTGCCAAATCACTATGTTTCAACATGGCAACAAATGTTGAAAGGCAGGTCAGCCTTTACACAGGGAGAGAAATTTCACACCAGCAAATGTTGAAGTAGGGAGGCGCAGTTTCCATCACCACCATACCCTAGGCTTAGGGATGAACTTAAGGTAGAAAGACCTTCAGTTATTATACCTTATGGTAAAAAGCATGAGATCGATCAACCAATCATTTCTGAATACAAAAAACTAATAAAGGTATGTCACACTGAAATCTCATACACACATTGGCAACAATCAGGTACACCACTATTGAATATTGCTGTGCAGGATTTGAGCATGACCAACCAAATCAATTTTCAGGAGATACTAATTTTTGAGAAAGGGGTAGTAATGAAATATAGGGGATAGCTCAGAAAGTAAAGCAGCTAGCTTGACACATAAGGTTTAGTAACAAATCTTTTCATTTCCTATTAGAGTAGTAGCTAATCTAGACATTTCATACTCTCAAACAACATCAGTAGGCAGGCTAAGACTTTAAACTATAATTTCCAAGGCCTAAAGGATGGAATGGGCAGATCTCCCAACTTTTCCTATGCCTTATGGGAGGGTGAGGGATAAAGCACAGTCATTCTATATACCTCTAATACATGTGCAAGTCTTGGTCTAAACATTTCCTATACAGAAGAATAGAAGCAGGCACAGTCCTACTGATTCCCTTCACAGAGTTTTCATCTGTCATTCCCAGTTCCACCAGGAAATATGCATGAAAACAATAGGTAAATTGGGAAATATCTGTATGGAAGGCCAGTGGACAAAAAAGCATTTTCTTATATTAATAAACCATTTATTAATATTTATAAATCATTTATTAATATTAATAAATCATTTATTGATATCAAGAAATATTCGTTAATATGAAGGAATAATTTATAAATATCAAGAAATCATTTCTTAATATAAATATATGATTTATTAATATTAATAAATGATTTCCATTCATTAATATTAATAAATCATTTCTAATATTAAAAAAAAAGATTTATTTATATTAATAAATGATTTCTTAATATTAAGAAATCATGGCATTTATTGATATCAAGAAATGGTTAATTAATATTAGAAAATGATTTCTTAATATTGAGAAATTATTTCTTAATATTAAGAAATCATTTATTTGTATTAGAAAATGCTCTGTATTTCTTAATATTAATAAATCATTTCTTAATATTAATAAATCATTTCTAAATATCAAGAAATCATTTTCTAATATTACTAAATGCTATGATTGATTAATATTAGAAAATCATTTATTAATATTAAGAAATCATTCATTAATATTAATAAATAAGTGAGAATTTTCAATTCATTATGAAATAATGAATGCTCCCTGGCACATGGCAGTTGCTTCAAAATGGCAGAGAGGGAGTTGTACATTATTTTGGAGAATTTAGTTCATACAATTTTATATACAAATCAATACGTATACTTTAGTATTGTCTTAACCAGAATTTTGAAATTGTGCCCAAATGGAAAATTGTAAAATCTTTTAGTGTCCTACTTTTTAAGGGAGACCACTCTATACTCAGACTACAACTGTTAACATGTATTTATTCATCGACATAAGGTATATTATCCACATACAATGCCCTGGTAATCATATCGAGACGATCAAATATACACTTGAAATTGACATCTGACAGACAACAAAGTCAAATTTTCCCACTTATCCTAAGCACATAAAGGGGGTATTCATTATTTCACATGTAAAGACTCCCTGAGCAAACAAAAGATGACGCTCATTTATTGATATTAATAAATGATTTATTGATATTAGAAAATAATTTATTAATATTAATAAATGCTCAACATTTATTGATATTAAGAAATCATTTCTTAATATTAAGAAATGATTTTTAATATTAGAAAATCATTTCTTAATAGTAATATATCATTTATTAATTTTAAGAATTGCTATGCATTTATTAATATTAAGAAATCATTTATTAATATTAAGAAATCATTAATATGAAGAGTCATTTATCAATATTAATAAATCATTAATATTAGAAAATGCTCTTTTTGTCCACTTTGGCCTTTCATATATCTGGGATCATTTCATACAGGTTAATCAGGATAATCCTTTTTGTGCATAGCATGCTTCATAATATCAAACCTTCTGCAAAATATAGGAGGTTTAGAAAAATAGTTGTGTCTGGCAGGACTGGCACTGTTCAAAAGATTTTCAGTTTTTCTGATAATTTTTCAATAAAGGCATTACATTTTGCTCTGTCCGAAGATATCTGTTGTTAGCCCGCACAATCTCATGTATGCCTTTCATTGAAACAAAAACATACCAAAATAAATTATTTTTCTCCATTCCTGCATACTTACCATAATAATGGGGCCACTCGGTACAAACACATTTCTAACATTTTTCCTTGCCCTTGTCAACTGTCAAGAGTAATTTGAATGAGAAATAATGCTAAAAATTCACAAATCAAGTATGAGATGGTCATCAGGCGAATTTCTACCAAGTTGCTGTATAACGCCCTCACTACATCTACTATGTATGAAGCCATATTTTTAATACACGAATGTGGAAAGGGGTCTAATGATACATAGTGTCAACTTTCTAAAGATTTAAAATGGTTTGCATGAACAACTTTATGTATGCCTTTTATTAAACCTAAAATATTCAAAAATACTCA
Organism: Maea johnstoni; assembly: GCA_963942565.1. Taxonomy (NCBI): domain Eukaryota; kingdom Metazoa; phylum Annelida; class Polychaeta; order Spionida; family Magelonidae; genus Maea; species Maea johnstoni. The sequence goes on from OZ012684.1 coordinate 33,771,971, forward strand.
ATTTACCCGTTTCTGTATGCTTAATGTGAGGTCACTCTGTGCAAACACACATTAAACTTCATTTCACTTTTTTCACCAGAAAAGGACCTTATCATAAAACAAGAGTTATTTAAATGCGGATTTTTGAATAAAGCAATTTGAAAAAAAAATACTTAGCATTTTTAGCAAAAATAGGGCAGGGAAAATGAATTCCCCATGAGAGTTCCTGTAGCCAACAAGAATACACAAATAAAGCCTCATTGTAAGAGGGGAATGTCTAGAAATAATATTGGTGTATCATTTTACCAAGTTAGTGTAAGGAACATTTTACAAAAAATAAAAATCAATAATGATTTTTCTTAAAAATGCCAAAAAGAAATGTCCGTTTTTGATATCAAAAGTTCTTGATATCACAATAGGAGTTGTTCAACTAGATTTATTCATTTTGTGCATATCAAGCTTCATAATATCAAACTTCATACCGAGTATGACTCAATTTGACACATATTTGTGGTTGTCCTGCACCGTTTAAAAAAGTAATTTTGTGCTTATGTTAACGATTAAGGTAAAACATAACTGCCACCAATTTATTTCACCACACCATGGGTTTTCTTTCATGAGACACATGTACGTATCTTTCGAAAAAATCTGTTGTGTTTTGTTATAAGACGGGTTGGGGTAACACCTTAATGGAGGCCTTTTACAGGGTTGGCCGATAGGCTAATGGTACCAAATCAGGGTTGAGTGATTATAAAGTAAGTAAACATGTCAGAGCAAAATGTTGTGGTGGGCTCTCCCCATTTTCTATCGTTTTCTCTGTAAATGGGATTCATTTGAAATATGACTACGGCATCGATCAATTTTCGGAGTTTATAACAAAATAGATCATCTGGACTTTAATTTCCATTATCATGAGTATGATTGCAATGCTATCTGCAAAATATGGCCTTGGCATGTTATTGTACTGTCAGTATTTGGATCGAAAAACAAATCATCTTTTGAAATCAAGACTTGGAATGGTAAACTTTTATAATTTTGAACTAAAAAAGTTTTCCTTTAATATCTGAATCACAAAATACAAAATAAGAAACTTGGTACTGGAAATAAAGGATTTACCAACAAATTATCATTTCGTATGTTTATCTTAAGGAGGACAGTAGTCCTACATTGCTCAGTCACCAAACTACTTTTAAACCATTCTATGTAGTTGCCCCGTAATGATGTTGGTTGTTCACAGTGTAGGACTAACAGATTAAAACATAACAAATCAAAGAAAAAATATTATCGCGTAAAAGAGCTATGCACCTTGACGCAAGTGTGAGAAATGCAAATGGGTTTACATTCCGCAATCGATGTTATCTTGAGCAAATGACATTAAGGTGGCGATGAAACACCTTTAGAAACCTACCTTGGTTGCCGATCGTGGACTTTTCCCAAGAAAAACGTATTTTACCACCTGTGAAGGCGCAAGGAATGACCAAAGAGCACGCCCAACAACTTGTTTTGCGTATGAAAGAGTCAAAACAGCCATTTGTTTTATCTATATACCTACCTACTTACTTATATAATATATATATATATATATATATATATATATATATATATATATATATATATATATATATATATATATTATATATATATATATACATATATATATATATATATATATATATATATATATATATATATATATATATATATATATATGTATATATATATATATATATATATATATATATATATATATATATATATATATATATATATATATATATATATATCTCACAGTGAATTATTGAAAAGGGAACTGATATTTTAAGTTTCATTTTCATGTGCATTTTCCTAATTTAGCATGTAAGGTTGTTTTCAGATTTTGGGAAATTCCATAAATGGAAATCAGCAAAATGGATTCATACTGAGGATATTTCTTGGCTGTCCATTTTCAATATTTATCTGCCATCAAGGTTATTCTCTCAATAGAAATCAGCAGGAAGGATTCCTATTGCGGAAATTTCTTTACTCTCCATCACCGAAATTTATTCAATAGAAATCAGAAAACAAATTCCACTGAGGATATTTCCTCGCTGTCTATCGAAGAAATTTCCCAAACCCCAACAAGAATCAGAAAAAAGAATTTTCACTGAGGAAATTTTCTCGGTGTCCTTTTAAAAATATTTTGCTGTCCATCAAGGAAACAGCTACTGAGAAAATTTCCTCAGTGTCAGTGGACTATTGCAGAGGTTGATAAGAAGCGCTTTTCGACCATTACAGAGGAAATTTCCGGGAAGGTTTTCCAGTGAGGAATTTTCCTCAATACTAATACAAAAAAGGATTTTCTGTGAGGCAATATCCTTGCTGTCCATCAAGAAAATCTCCTCAATAGAAATCAGATAAAAAAGTTTTCCACTGAGGAAATTTCCTCGCTGTTCCTGAGGGAAATTTTCTCAATAGAAACCAGAAAAAAAGATTTCCACTGATAAAGTTGCATCAGTGTCCACTTTCAAGATTTTGCTGTCCATCGAGGTAATTTCTTCCAACCTAATCAGAATATGGGATTACCACTAAGGAAATTTCCTCTGTCCACCAAGTTAACTTCCTCAATTGAAATCAGAAAAAAGAATTTCCACTGAGGTAATTTCCTCAGTGTCTATTTTGGACATTTTGCTGTCAATTGAGGAAATGTTCTTAATACAAATCAGAAAAGAGGATTTCCAGTGAGGAAATGTACTCGCTGTCCATTTAGGAAAATTTCCTCAATATAAATAAGAAAAAAGGATTTCCAGTGAAGAAATTTTCTCGCTGTTTGTCGCAGAGATTTTCTCAATACAAAGTAGCAAAAAGGATTTCCAATGAAATATCAAAATCATATATCAATATTGAAAGCATGCATTTCAATTCTTGGGGACTTTACAATTTCACTAATGGGTTCCAGAAAATCCATGCTTAGAAGCTGGGATGCTACTTAGTTGAGCCAACACAGCATAGCAATTTATGAATGCAGCTTTTTATTGACAAAATGTGAATTTTCATTAAGTTACCCCTATTCTTGGTTCCAAGTAGAACACTTTCTGTGCCCATACTCATTCCATACCAAGAGCAGATTTGTTTTTTGTTGACATGTCACGAGATTCCAAATATCTTGTTTCTACTTACATTACAAAGAGTTTTCCAGAAGGTTCTTGAATTAGGTATCCAATAGTTTTGCTCTTCGTTATTGAATTATTTATAGCTTTCGTTTTTATTTCCCTTAATTAATGTGAAAACTTCTAGTGTGTGAAAAACCAGATTTAAGATGGTGGAAAGATCATAGGATTTACGAAGATTCCAAGCTTGTGTTAAGCTGAGGAAATTTCCTCAGTGAGCACTTTAACAGGAAATTAATCTGCACTTAAGAAAACTTCCTGGAAACATTGCCACTTAGCAAATTACCACAGTGACAGTGTTTTAGTTGATAATAATGAACTATGCCCCGACCAAACTCCTGGAAGCTAAAATCTATGCATTTCTTTGCAACTGAATATGGGGTGTTACTGCAGAAATAGTCAACTGATTGTGAGGAAATTTCTTCAGTAGCTGTTCTAGTAGTATTTCACATGGATCTAGACATAAAATATCAAGTCAGGTAGAGTTATTGAAAATGCTGAATGGAACAGTTCCTGGACTAATATAATGAAATATCATTCTGTTCAAGGTCATTAAAAGATCAAGTATTTACTATCAGTCAAAATTTCCTTTGTGGTGGTCTTGTATAGAAGTTTGGCCCTCTCCATCATTCCATATTGGCAAACACTCTCTGGGGAAATATAACAAGAGGCAAAGTGGTCTTACACGGACGAAATTTCATTATAGCAGTATCAGATAACTGCTCATACTGCCCAACACTAAGGAAATTTCCACAATGGAGATGGGCATTGATGGAAACTATGGCTCTCGCGCCACTAATCAATATTGCCTAGGTACAGTAAGGAAATTTTCTTAGTAGTTGTTGCAAAGCACAACCTATCCATCTCTAAAATAGTCTTCTAAAGCCTGGTTAACAATGTCAAGAACCAAGAATTTGGTAAATTTGGCATGGTCTTTAAGCCTGGTTCACAATGTCAAGAACCTGTCTTGAGACTCGGTCAAGAACCACAATTCTCAAGATAAATCATGAGGAATTTTGATTTTTGGAACTTTGTCTGGGATAAGTCACGGATCTATCCCAGACTTGTCTCCGAATGTCGCTGAAAATTCCCAGATAAGTCTGTGTTAGTCAAAGATAAGTCTGCAACCTAACCAGATATTTCTCAGAACAAAAATAATGTAAAAGAACTTCCCCGGAATTAACCCAGATAATCTGGGACACATCCCCTTTTTATTAATTAGTTTAATGCTTTACATACATTTTTGAAGACTTTACCCAGATTAATCTGGGAGTATTCCTCGATAGTGAAGAACAATACCGGAATTCTTCCAAAACTACAAAAACGGGTATATAAGATCTGATTTTAGAATCAAAAATCTTCAAAGCATCAGTGCCTATATATTTTTCAAGCACTACCCATGATTATATCATGTTGCCATAGTAATATCTAGACATTTTTCCCACGCAGTGCATAACAAAGTGTATTCGGTTTTATGCCCTTGTTCGTTGCCCTTGCGCGGTGTCATGGCAACCATATGTAAACAACTTTGTAGTAAGGCCTTTTTTCATTAATGAAATGCACCTTTCCCATATATTAAACGTAATGTGGTATATTGGCATGGTTATGTAGACATTGCCACAAAGTGCAACCAGGGCTGAACAAAGCGTTTTCTAGCCTCAATTACAGCTCTCGCACGTTGTCATGGTAACCATATGTAAATAACTTTCTCAAGAGCACTTGTTTCCACAAGTTAGAGGCATTTTCTCAAATATTGAACAAGTAAAATATATGTTTTTGTGATAAAATAGCCATTAAGACCTCGCCAGGCAGCTGTTGGAAAACCCAAGGCCTCGGTAGGTCTGATGTGGAGGGCGGCAGGCCCTCGGCTGTGAGATGTATCAGAAACTTTACATAGGAAAGAACATAGCACAGTGATCTTCAAAACAACTTATGGGATCATTTACTTTTTCTCACAGATCTTTGAATAAATAATGCAATTTATGTCACAAACATCTCCTTTTCCAAAATTGGTTTCTTTCTTTGCAAAATGTATCCCTTCAGAAATACTGACACTGCCTGAAATATTGTTCTACCAAGTTAAAATTATTTTTCTGCGGTTGTATAGGAATCATGAGGCAAAGTTAAGGAATTAGACCCAAAATTTAACCCAAAATTGGTTTAAGTCAGATTTGAGTTTACTTTTCACCAAATATTGTCTAAGCTATCTACACAATGCTCTAAGCAAGAAGACATAAAGAAATTGACAGGTCAGGATTTTTTTGGCAGGTTTTCAGAGAAGTGGTGCAAAAGAGTCACCAAATTGGTACCTTATTTATCCTTTCTTATATAAGACATCTTTAAGGAAGGGAATATCACTTAACGCATAATGAATGATCATACATATTTTCTTAAAATGTGTTGAATCATCGAATTCAATAAATATGACAATCACTATAGCCAAAACATCCAGTGTCTTTTAGAAAAGGATGGTAAAGTCATAAAGGTTCATATTATTTCCAAAAAATCTGTTTTTGTAATGATTTCTCTTCGAAAATGGCAGTGGTGTCACAAAAATTGTAATAAATTATTTCAGTTTTTTCAATAATGAGTCAAGAAACCTGTTTCTCACCCCAAGTCAGAAATGCCGAGTTAAATTATCCATATTATGCTCTTAACGAGAAGACAGGGAAAATGACAGGTCATCAGGCCAGCTTTTAAGCCACAGATGGAAAAAAGGTCAAATAGGACTTTCCTGGCAGATTTTCATAAAAATGGCACTAAAGAGTTAACCAAATTGTACTGTATTTGCCCTTGCTTATATAAGATATTGTTTCATACTTAAATGAACATTAACACATACTTCCCTAAAATGTGTTTGATCATCAAATTCAATACATATGATAATCACTACAGTCAAAACATTTAGTGTTTCAGAATTAGCAGTTGTGTCAGAATATATTCAATGATGACTTTTATTAAGCATTGGAATTGGGACAGGTTTCCCTATGGCTAGGGAGAAAGATTGATGTAGAAACACGGCACCTGGCCATAGAGGTTTACACATTAAGAATTGTGGAATCCTGCATGCTCAAACAGACACGGTATTTATAATTTAAAGTTATAAAAACGCGAGGGTGATACTTGAAAGGAAAAAGATAAACAAGGTTTGTTAGGAATATTGGATGAAAATAAGGCAATGCCAAGAAAACTTGGCTACTCTTTCTTAATTCAACCATTTGGTTAAGATGGTGATTATATACATAACAATAGATTTGCATTAGCCACAAAAAATATTGGGAAACCCTTGGCCAGTGTGCCATAAGCGTCACCTAGAGGGCATACTTGAATTAACAGTTGTTTTGCACCGCATGGGAGTGAAGAGTTCCAAATATGATGTCATTTCCGCCCTATTAACAAAGTTCTTGAGACTATGTTAATGAAGTCTTGCGTCTTATCCCAGATTAATCCTTACATTTGCAAGAATAATCCCAGACGGTCTGGGATAATTATGGTAGGTCTTGAGAAAAACTTTGTCTCAAGACAATAAAGATTCCCAGGAGGGTCTTGGTGAACTTGAGACAAAATAGGCAAGTCTTGGCACTGCTCAAGAATTTATGAAATTATTCAGCATGTCAAAAAATTACCAGAATTTCTTGGAGGTGGTTCAAGATCTCTAAAAGTCTGGGACACATCTGCGAAGGTTCGCAGATAAATCTCAGACAAATCTTGGTTGTCTGGGATAAAGTGTTATTGTTTTGAGATCCCAGACCGTCTTGGATTATTCTTGTGAATGTAAGGATTTATCTGGGATAAGACACAACACTTCATTAACATAGTCTCAGGAACTTTATTAATGGAGGGGAAATGACATCATATTTGGAACTCTTCACTCCCACGTGGTGCAAAACAACTGTTGATTCAAGAATGCCCTCTGGGTGACACCTATGCCAGACTGGCCAAGGATTTCACAACATTTTTTGTTGCTAATGCAAATCTATTGTTATTTATATAATCACCATCTTAATCAAATGGTTGGATTAAGGAGTAGCCTTGTTTTCTTGTCATTGTATTATTTTCATCCAACATTCCTAACAAACCTTGTTTATCTTTTTCTTTTCATTTATCACCCTTGCACTTTTATAACTTTAAATTATAAATACTGTGTCTGTTTGAGCACTTAGGATTTCACAATTCTTAATATGTAAAGCTCTATGGCCAGGTCCCATGTTTCTACATCAATCTTTCTCCCGAGCCATAGGAAACCTGTCCCAATTCCAATCCCTAATAAAAGTAATCATTGAATACATTTCAAGTATCAACTTGTATATAGTTACTTGCTTATCAAGGCAAACAGTTGTTGTAGCTGTCATATAGGCTTTTCTCCATAATCACAGTGCTCAGAATAAGAACTTAACTTAAGGTCTTACAATACTCTATGCTAGTAACACCTATTGCCAATTGAGTATTTAACGAACTAAAATAATTTATTACTAACTTTCTGACACAACTGCTAATTCTGAAGCACTAAATGTTTTGACTGTAGTGATTATCATATGCATTGAATTTGGTGATTAACCACATTTAATGGGAAAATGTGTGATTGTTCACTTAATCAAAAGTGGGGTTTCTTTGCTAAACAATATCTTATATAAAAAAGGGCAAATACAGCACCATTTGGTTAACTCTTTTGTTCTATTTTTATGAAAATCTGCCAAGAAAGTCCGATTTGACAAACTTTTACCATCTGTGGTTTTAAAACTAACCTGATGACCTGTCATTTTCCTTGTCTTCTCGTTAAGAGCATTATTAGTATATGGATAATTTAGACCAAATTTGTTTTTAATTAAACTCAGCATTTCTGACTTGGGGTTAGGAACTTGTTTCTTGACTCCTTATTATTGAAAAAACTGAAATAATTTATTATTTTCCTGACACCACTGCTAATTTGAACAGAAATCGTTATAAAAACAGACTTTTAGAAATAATATGTACCATTATGACTATGCCTGCCTATTCTAAAAGACACTGGGTGTTTTGGCGATAGTGATTGTCAAATTTATTGAATTCGTTGATTCAATACATTTTAAGAAAATATGTATGAGTATACATTATGCATAAAGTGAGATTCCCTTCCTTCAACAAGTCTTATATAAGAAAGGATAAATAAGGTACCACTACGATAACTCTTTTGCACCATTTTTATGAAAATCTGCCAAAAAAGTCCTATTGACAAACTTTGGGTCTTTGTAATCACTTAGAAGCCTGTCTGTCATATTGGCAGTGTCTGTGACGGTCCCCATTTTGTTTTAGGAAAACAGTTAAATCCTCAATCCTTGTTCGTGGCCATTTCTTCAGACCTTCACTTTCAGTTAGCCAGCAGTCAAGTTCCATCAAAGGGTCCGGTAAGATCCTTTAAGGCATGGTGAGAAGATCCCTGTATGATTTGGCTAATATCCTATCCCTTTCTTGTTGAGGAATGAACACTGGTGCTTTCATTTGCCATGCAGAGAATGCTCTAGCAATGAGGTGTTCTTCAGTACCACTTACGCTGTAATCCCTCTCTCTGATATAAGATTTTAGGTTGGGAACAATCCACATTTTGAGTTTTTGTAATGTCATATCTCTCAAGTCATTTCTGTGAGACATTCTGTCTGTTCAGTTGGCTTCTACAGAACTAACACTGGTCATGAGGGGAGGGAATACTGCATGATGGGGTGGTCAAATATCTGAAAAGGGGGTACAATATATATATTGCCATTATTCCATTGACTAAATTACAAAGAACAGGGAGAGTAAATGATTTGAAACAAATTTGTATCAGACATCAGATTTGTTCTTGTCTCAGCTTCACCCAGTGAGAAGCTGAAGGGGGTCAAATTACCCTCCTGTAAGAACAGGAAATCTGTGCACAATTACCCAAATAAAGTTGACAATGTACAACAGAATATTCCCTTGAGTCACATTCATGTTTTCAGGGAAATTGGATGATGCAAAGTGACATTTTGCACACACTATGTAGAACTTTAAGGGGTCCTGTCCAAGCTTCTCTATGCTATTCGTATGGGCGGATAAGCCCAGCCAGCTGCATCTGCTCCCCTAGCGTTTATGAGCAAAAGCCTTATTGAGGGACATGTCAAACTTCCACTGAGGCGATGGTTAGAATGGAGTGGTTTACCAAGATCGGGTCTTAAGAGCGTACTCATTGACAGGTAATTTAACCATACTTTATCTTATGTTTAACACACACACACAAATGTATGTGTATATATATATATATATATATATATATATATATATATATATATATATATATATATATATATATATATATATATATATATATATATATATATATATATATATATACATATATATATATATATATATATATATACTGTATATATATATATATATATATATATATATATATATATATATATATATATATATATATATATATATATATATATATATATATAAACATATAAATAAATATGTGTGTGCGTGTGTGAGTGTGTTTGTATGTTTGCAGGTGTGAGACAGAGTGGGCCCTTTGATGAATTAATACCCTAAATATTGCAATTAATGATTACTATTAAAAACACTACCTGTTATCATTTAAGCTTATTGTTATGCTATTATTATCACCGGCGGATCTACACAGGTGATTCCGGTGACAAGTCACCGCTCAATTCAAAAAGTGGATGTTTGGCACCGGTCAAATCCGCTAGCTGATACCTGCCTGTTCACACCACCACTTTTTATTTTTTTCGCCAGACATAATTAGTCTCCATGGGGAATTGATAAGGACGGCAGATATCGGCCGGGAGAGATAGTAATTCCCTGTGGAGATGATTATCAATCCCTGGCAAACACGTGATTATACTCGCCGCTAGGAGCGCTGGTAAGCATCATGCAACCATGGTTGGAGTGTTGCGAGTCATGACGCAGCCGGACAACTGAAGCCATCTCTTCACTTTAAAGTAGAAGGTGACTTTGGGAACTTGGTATACAAGTATAAACATTTCAAGGATCAGATTTTTGGGAAATCATGAACATTTTTAGGAGGTGGCATTGTAAAGGTATTCGGTTTATAGTCTTCTATTCGGTTTATATGAACATTAATGGTAGACTATACTGGTCAACATATATTGGCATCCAATTGCTCTTTTGCCAGTTTTGGATGGAGTGTATTCAGGATTAACTAGGTAAATGCATCAGTTAATTGAATCCCATGGACGGGAGGGGGGGGGGGAATAGTGTTCTGACCTTCTGCCCTATTTAGCATAGTCCCAACCCATAGGGCACATTTTTTGTCATTTATCCCCACCCCTGGGGCACATTTTGTGAACCATATTTTCTAGCCATGTGGGCATTAAATAATTGATTTTTTTAAAAATTAAACTTTTATTGTTTTGATTTGGACAATGACAAGATCTAATTTTATTTGTTTGCTCACTGTTTGATGGCCGATGGGCTAATCAAAATCAAGTATTGGGAAAGTTTTAAGGAGGATTTTGGAGGTATTCACTATTCCAGCCCTGTGGGGATATTGCATGTGTAGTGTAATGTAAGCAATCACTACAGTTTCAGAAATAAAGAATTATTTTACCCATAAATTAGCCTTATATTATGAAATTCATTCCAAAGATCAGTAGTGAGTAATGAGTGGTTCAGTATATGGCTAAGAAATACTAGAAACAAAATGAAAATCTTGGAAAAGTAAGTCAATAAAATTTATAATTTTAAGTGCCACGAGTGGCTGAGAATACATCTCAGAGCGTCGAAAATCCTTGGGCTTATGGGGTCTTGAGCGGCCCCCAGACACCCGACCACTAGTCCCTAGCACCTATGGTGCCTGGTGGCAATTTTCAGTTATGGCACCAGTCAAATTCAGGCCTGTATCCGCCCCTGATTATGAAGCTGTTCATGTTTTTTGGGATCAAATTTGTTAAATCGGGACCATGGACACACTACCTAGGCAAATGTCCACATCACCCTGCTTTTGGAAATTCCTATGGTAAAAAGATATCAATTCCCCACTAAACGTAGACAAATATGCAGGATTGGAATAGCATGGGCATTTCATATATCTTCCCACTCAAAATGATACTATACAACTGTACTTAATATATCAAACAAGTAAATAGAATACATTCGACCACCATACAACACGGCAGCTGTGTCAATGACTACTTAGTTGCTTTTTTAGTGGAAGTGCCAACAGGAGAATTGCATTGTGGAATGGACAGGGGTGGAGAAAATGTGTGCCTTCCAGTACCCCTATTTTAATAATAATAATAATAATAATAATAATAATAATAATAATAATAATAATAATAATAATAATTGATATTTGATATAGCGCCCTTTCCACCTATAATGTTCAAAAGCGCTTTAGAGTCATTGGACAGTTGTCATGGTCCATATAGTCAATTAAACTCCTTTCGAAATAGCAATGTTTTCAGCTGTTTCTTGAAGTTTTGCACACTATCAGCCGCCTTGATGTTGTCAGGGAGCTCATTCCAAAGGCGTGGTGCATAGGCACAGAATGCTCTGTCACCAAACCTTTTCAGATGAGTGAGTGGTATCTGTAATAAGTTCTTGGTGTTTGATCTTAGAGTCCTTGTATTGGCTTGTTTGACTAACAGTTCCCTCAAGTATAGAGGGGCACATCCTTGCATGCATTTGAAAGTCAAAAGCAGAATCTTGAACTCAATCCTTTTCCTGATGGGCAGTGAAGATCTTTTAGAACTGGTGTAATGTGATCATACTTTTTGGAGCCACTAACCACTCTAGCAGCATTGTTTTGGACTTTTCTGGAGCCTGCATAGCAGCTCATCAGTGATTCCACAGAGAAGTCCATTACAATAGTCAAGGCGTGATGTCACCAGTGAGACGATGGCACTCTTGGTTGTATCAGTAATGAGAAATTTTCTTATTTTCCCAATATTCCTAAGGTGGTAATTTGCAGACTTGATATTTTTTCATACATGTGCAGACATATTCATGTTCGGATCAAAAACAGCACCCAGATTACCGACCGGTTCATTAAGAACTGGTACTATTACACCATTTACGGTAATACTAGGAATCGAGATTTTCGCCCGCATCTGTGGGGTACCCATGACCAGCACCTCTGTCTTGTCTGCATTCAATTTGAGTTTATTTTGAGATATCCATGTATAGATGTCGGTGGGGCAGTTTTCCAGCTTAGCTACACCTTCGTCCACTACATGCTGATTGATAGGTTTGATAGAGATATAGAGTTGTGTATCATCCGCATAAGCATGGAGTTCTAGACCATGCTTTCTTATCAGTATTCCTAAGGGTAGGAGGTAAATCAGGAAGAGCAGAGGGCCCAACACTGATCCTTGTGGTACAGACCATACATGACAGGATATGGTCACAGAGAACTTTTTAAAGTCACTTGTTACAACTTTCAACCCTCAAGAGCATGCTAAAACTCCTATTTTAAGCTGCACGCCAGAGTATCGTATACTTCCTAAACTAAATATACCACTTTCTTGTAGCCATTTCCATGAAAACCGCTTTTATACTCAATTTTCTGCTGCAAGTGAAAATCTGTATGGCTGTCACATCTAGCGTCAACACTCCATCCTACACTGCTACTCGCTGGCTGCATTTGACCCATATAGATAAGGACCTGCATGCCAGTGCCGGCCAGGTGGGTAGCGTTCTCTAGGGAGTGCGGATGACAGGAAGCATTGCTGTATCACAGTGTGGCCACACCCCCAACCGTCCGGGCCACCACGGTACCGTGGTGGCCAGGACGGTTGGTACTGTGGCCATATCCTGTAATGTAGGATTTCCTGTGATGCGGAGAATGAATCATCTATCTGAACAGCGCAGCTCCCACCTACTAGACCTACAGTAGGTTATCTCTCTCTTATAACTATGTAACACACTGACCTGACATCTGGAGTTGGGAAACAGAAATTACTTAATTTTTCAGAAAGACTCAAAAATGATTTTGAAGTATTCGATGATGTGTATATCAAGTCATAGCAACTTTTAAGTTACAATCAATCGTTTAAGAGATGTCAAAAACTTTTGGGATATTCCATATTGTAAAGACATCTGGACTATTAAACAAGGCAGGAATAGGCTTAACTTGTTAAATTTGATTTCCAATGGAAATTATACATGCTTTAGTTTTAAGAATGCATAATTGGGGCCTTACAATTCCCAGTGTTCAATAAAGAAAAAGTGTGTTTGCAAATTTGGGTTTTTATTCACTATTCATTTCTGAAAGAATCTCATCGATCTAGATGAGTAAGGCTAAAACATGAATGGATTTAATCACAAAAAATATAAAAAAGTAAATTTTCAGAAAGTTTTATTTGAAGTTCTTTGTAGTGTGAAGCTGACCTGTGAATACAGGATAAGACTATGTACCCCCATTGTACCGAGTAGTCAGGCAATCTTTCAACACATTCATTTACAAATACAAAGAGAATTACAATCTAAAGAGGTTTACAGGACAATGGTTTAAAGCTGAACCCATCCTCTTCTGTCCAATGCAGACCTTATAGCCTTTTGCACTCCAAATACCAACCAACAAATGGATAAAAGTAACTCAATAACAAATTAACTTGCATATACAAGTTTCAACCTGTGCAAAGTTAAAAATCAATAAACGTGCCCCTAGAAGAGGGAAATAATCCTTGTAAAATATAAAACAAAAGTAGAGACTTCCAAGCCATGGTTTAAATTCAAATCCTTATTACATGCTGAAGTGGAGCATAAAAATGGCAGAGATAAATACTGTAGGAGTCGACTAGAAAAGCATGATCAGAATCTGCTGAGCCAATCAAAGGGAAGGACTGACAGGCGAGCATCGTATTGATAAGCTAAAGCAATATTTCTCATTGATAAGTAAATCTTTCTGGGGTTCTCATTAGCCAATTAGGAAAGCTGATGCTAATATCATCCCGTAGAGGAGCTGTTTGTGTAAAGCATTGTTCTTGTAACTGCAGAAAGGTGACAGCCCTTGTTTGGAAGCGAGCTCACTGCCTTGGATCAAATTCATTGAAATCTAGTGAGTGTGTATGGTCCCAACAGCACCACTGTTAGACTGGTGACAGTCTTCTTGTGGTCATAATGCAAATTCCTAAATAGGCAGCAATGTAGAGTGAACTGCTGCTAATCTAAAACTAGACCCTTTTTGAATACCATATATACAAGGCTTTCTTGATATCCCAGCTACAACAGAACCACTGCTGGTCCATTTCTACAGGACATCTACTCTTTAATATCTGAATTGACCAAAAGAGGCCTGACTAGCTTGGTGGTGCCAATCTGATGAATACATTTGACAAATAAATGTTGATTACAAAACTTCTCTTCAGATGTTTTAAATACCTCAAGTATTCTCATAGATTTCACAGCTACAGTTAATAATTTTCACAGAACTTATGACCATGATCGGTTTACTAATAAGCAAAGTAGCTTAAGTTTACTTAGACAGTCTTTGAGAAAATCCATTGACTACTCAATCTTACTACAAATTTCTACAGTGTGATGTTTTAAAACCATCAATCTTTTTAAATTTTTTAATGCAGCAAGATGGTAGATGTGCTTCAATTGCAGAAATCTAGTGAAATCAATCCATTCTTGATCAGGATTAACTTTTCAAGTACTTAAAATGATGCTGTAATATTTTTATATAAAAATATAAAGCATGAAAGCAAACTAAGTTGAGGTAAGTTGTTGCTTCTCCAAGATATCACCAAACTACCAAGGGTTTTCTGTATGCTGAAGGCATGACAGGGATAACTGAAAACCTATTATAAAGGTTCTAAATGCTTCCTTTATTTACACATCAACATCAACCGCTAAGCTGTTAAGCACTTTAAGCTAGTGGGCAGGGATTCGCTAATGTTTGCCAATACTGCTCTGGTCTGGATGTGGCGAAAGATCAATAGCCAAGTTTTTGTGTTTGGTGTCCTGCCAATTTCTTTTATAAAATAAAGTGATCTATTATTTTGGGTTGCTGACATACATACTAATGTTCACTCTAGTTTCATTGATTTGATATTCACTTGTACAGTTGTTTCTTGTTTAATTTCAACAAATGCTACATAGCCAAATGCTTTATGTAATACACATCTTACTAGACCGAATTAAATCAAATCAAATAAAATAAAATCAAAACAGTCTAAGATGACAAATAGGCAACCAGCAACTAAAAAACCAATACATCAGAAATGTGCCTGTCACCTTTGATGCAACTAATACCATTTCTATTACTTACAAGTGATTTTTACATATATCATTCAGTAAAACATGCAGCACAATCAACATGTGAAAGATAGACACAAAGATGACTTGCATATGCATCCATGAGGTCATAAATGTCTAAAGATGCAAAAACTTGAGCAAGAAGTATTTATAACGAACACACATGTGACCCAAATTACTGTTTCAGTCCTGCAGTGAGATTAGGACAGTGACCTCAATGGCCCTGGTGGTCTGGCGACCTTTGCTCCAATGAAATTAATGAAAGCAGTTTGAATAAGGCATTTATGAACCTCCATTTATGCGAATAGGGATTAAAGTGACAAATCCTGACCATAGACAACAAAAAATAAAACTTCTTCCTATACGCAGTATTAGAATAAGAAGAGATATTTAATAAAAGTCTAAAAATATACTCTTCAAAGGGTCTTGTTGGGACTAGGATCAAAAGATCAAATGTATATTCTCAGTCGCATCACCATACCTTTATACCCTCTATTCATACTAGTAACACTTGCTTCATTGATTACAAATTTCCCAAAAGATATACATCAGAATTCTGCCAGAAGTTCCATAATTTCACTGCTGAAACAGGTAAACAGTACAGAAAAGTACTACAGAAAATCTCGCTTACATTGGACAACTAGGGACCAATCGAAAGTGTCCAAGGTAACTGAAATTTTTGTTTTGAGTTAGGCCAAGCATACTACAGATACTCAGAAAAGTACATTCTTTATGTGTGAGGCCCCTATATAAATAAAAAAAAAAAACAATAAAAACTAGGTTTGTCCCAAGTGTACTCATACGTATGCACATCTGTACCTTAACTAAGAAGTGTCTCTTTAAAGTTGCTTTCACATTATCATAAATAATTGGGTTTTACTCTATTTTATGTTTATGCAGATAAATATTGAAAAGAAAATATTTGTTTTGTAGCAAGCACAGACTCCTGGTATATCAGGGAATAATCTCTACCACATTGTTTATCGATGTTACCCAATTTTGCTAAATTATCCACAGCATGTTTCGCTAAAGTTTGGAATAATAATATGAAAATACTATTAATAATGTATACTTTTATGATCAACCAGCTTGGGTGCATGTTTGTCCTCTCCCCTAAAACGCACTTATCTGAAGTAATTAAAACTAAAATGGTAGAAGAGGGACCAGCTCAAAAGCCAGAGGTATGCAAGATGTCTCGGTCTGTGTTTGAGATATGTGACATAAATTATCAATGAAGTAGATAGGAATGATTGTGGACCCGGATATCTGAGGTAGGCGTTCCAGAGATAAGCAATATTTGACTTTTGACTTCTGGTGGTTTCATCAACAGGTAACCTCAACCGAGCTATTTAAGGGATGGTCCAGTTTGATTTTAGGTCATTGGCCATTATGCAGGTCAGCGAGAGTGTTAGTGTTATAAACAACAGCTACATAGGAATGAAGCACAGATTCACACAATCTGCTCACAGCAGGTGCTGCCATGCATAGAAATATCTTGATAACCAAGCATGTCTTAAGAAACATTTGATTAAAAATTGTTGTTCTTGATAGGTTTTACAATTCCTCTTCAGATAGTTTTCAATTATTACTCTGATTGATGAGTTATATTCAACGCTGACGGACAATGTGCACACTCCAAATGTCTTTTAGTTGATTTCATGAAGACAAATATTTCCCAAATGATGCTTGAGTTAGTCATATCTCTTTAGGGACCTACATGAATGGGTTAAGAGAAGAATAGCCACAACCTTCTAAAAAAATTATTCTCAGAAAAAAACATGCACTTTTATGAAATTCATAGAAATATAACCTTGATCCTAAATGAATAGCAAATATTTTCCAGTGCATATCACTTAGATTACTTTCGTCCAATGCACAAAAAAGCACCCCTTTGCCATGGTTTCAATCATTTCTCAGTTTTTTGTCATCATATCATGTTGATCAAATTAGCCACCAGCTGCGAAAGGTAAATCATTCTTCCCATATAACAATAGCAAATAGGGTATCAGGGCACAATTCTCTAACCCATTCACGTTCCTTTGATGAGTATTGTATCCATATATCATTCGTTTAGGAATTAAGCATGAGTTCACATAGTATTCGAAAGAGAGTTGTTGGTTTGGTTCCAAGGAAAATTTGTCTTTTTCCCAATAGTTATAGTTGTTGGAAAAATATCACAGATATAGTCATGCTATTTTGGGCTTACATGAATAGACACATGGATTCGTCCACACAGGCAAACTGCCATAGGACCCATTACTGAACCCTGGCTACACCTAATCTCATCTCATCTGGTCTCAGTGTGATGCCACTAGCAGACAAAGACCAATGAGGGCTCTCATATCGTTAACATTACAGAGAAAGTTGCGCACCAACATGCGCAGAATGTACCTCTTGAGCAATCCTGGCCAATATCCAGGCTATTAGATGTAGCCAGGCTGTTAAGCAAGATCTGCTGGTTGCGTATGCGATGATCAACATTCATGATTTTAGGTAACTTCTTAAGCATGATTAGGCTAAAATTACGGTCCCAGTCGACGGTGAATCTGTCTCAATAATGCAATACATTGTTTTTTCACTTTAGTTGACAATAAATGATAAATATTCATGTTATTCTTTGTCAATCAGGCCACTCCAATTTAATTACTTGTCTTACGAGCTTTTTTTGGAAAAAAAATCCTGTCAGACTCCAAAAAAAGAAAGAAAAAAAGTCACCTTTGGTGTCTTACGGACGAAAGAGGTTTTGAAATTTTCTGTCAGACTCCAAAAAAAAAAAAAAAAAGTGCAAGTTTTAAGAATATTCTTTGTAAGGGTGATTCAGTCAACTACAGGAAGCTATCATTGCTGTAGTAGAGCCTCAGACTTGAGGAGGTATACCTCCCACCCTTCAGGTAACAGGGATTTATTGATTGATTGATTTTATTTAGTTGAGAATAGGCTGGTAGAAACATATCGCTACCAGTCCTAGTCTGCAGACTCTAAAAAAAAAAAATTAAAAAAAAAAGTCACATATTTCAACTTTTTTTTTTATTCCAAAATGGCTCATTTCCTACCTCCTGAGCACGTAAGACAAGTAAATAAATTGGAGTGGCCTCATCAAACAAAAAAAGGCGTAAGGATAGTTGGGATATTTATCTCTCCTATTCTGTCTACACATTTGCCAAACTAATGACTGGAAGAGGAAGTAAGCCAACATAGCAAGGAGGGAAGTCATACATAGTAATGATTGCTATGTGTGTATCTTGTTATGATACCATATTTGAAAACAAAGTTGTATAATCCTTGCTAAAACCTAAGGCCATTCACACTTATATGTGTTTGTGTGTATTTCTCAAATACTAACAAGCTCAACAAGACAGCAATTTCTGCATCCATAAGAGGAGACATAAAAACTTTAACTTATATATATATATATATATATATATATATATATATATATATATATATATATATATATATATATATATTTAATTTATTACATGACAGCCACTTTCAAAAACTATTTTCCCTCATATTTGTGCATGCATACCAATTCAAAAAGCGAATGGAACAGCTGAATAAGTGTGCCAATTAAAAGACAATCATGGTTTAAATATCATAAGATTCTGTTCAAAACAACAAAAATACCCATTTATTCCATTATTCCGTGTGTATACCCAGTATAATGAAAGATAAAAAACAGATTGGTTTGGCGCTGGGCTGTCGTGTTGTAGATTAAAATGAGTGTTTTAGGATGTTGATAGCAGATCCTCGTCTCACGCTACCTCCACCAACTACTAGGGGATGGTATTACACAAGTACACTACAAAACTACTGAGAAAGAGTACATGAGAAGGGCTCTACATTAAGGTTGGTCCAGAGGTCTGCATTGACAAGTGTTTAGTAATTGGCAATGACTGTAATAAGAAGTATTTAGTATCTGTACATAATTGCATTAAAAAAATCTTAATGCATTAATTCAATTTTTCAATTTCTAGTGTGAATATTACACAAGCAAATATCAACATGGTTATAATCATCATACCATCTCTACAATTATTTCAGGTTCTAACAAATTTTCACATGGAAAACATGTTCATAGAAAATCAAAATCCATTTTTAGCCCTCTCACTTATGTATCTGAAGGACGACCAGTTCCAGACCAGAACCCTAATGCCAAGCCCTACATAGTATACATGGACCCAAACAACATCACATTTATGCATGTTCACACATACCCAGAACACACACACTCAGAATATATATATATATATATATATATATATATATATATATATATATATATATATATATATATATATATATATATATATATATATATATATACAGGGCACGACGTTAACTTTTGCATGGACTTGCCCCATAGGGCAAGTGAGATTCAATTTTCACTTGCCCTACTCCAACTTTCACTTGCCCTTGAAAAATTGTATATAATAATTTTATAGTATTTCATTTAAAACCAAGTAGAACATGGTTCTGGCATATGAAAGCATTTTTTTAGGACAAGCTTGGATGGCAGACCACAAAACTTGCACACATTCTCAAAAGTAAACCTGAAATATACAAAATGTTCTTTTCCAGTGGGGCAAGCAAGATGCAGTTTTCACTTGCCCCACAGCTATGATTTACAAATTCAACTTGCCCGGGGCAATGGAGCAAGCACCAATGTCGAGCCATGATATATTTATATATATATATATATATATACACACACAGCAGCCACTGATGGGACTAAAGGGAAAAAATCCTAACACCCACATTTTTCAACTACCAGAGTCCTTGGCAGACCCATACCAGTTCTCTACCATAAAGTAGCGCATCTCATTTTCTGTCAAATCTCTATCCGTTAGATCACTAGGTTCTTTGTGCAGCAACTGACTCTTTGAAGAAACCGAAAGGCCAGTGGTATCGCTCATCGAGTCTGGTTCAAGCCTTGGTACTCTACGTGCTACTGGTTCTGATGCAGGTGTGATCAGTCTGTCATGCTCTCCCATTGTGAACATGCTATCAGCATCTGACAAGCGTGTACCTTCTGAGCCGGATATTCCGGCACCTTCGTGATCGGATGCTGTGTGTTCCGAAACGCCAGCATCTGATGCAAGTACATCTGAAAGCGTTGTTGCTTCCATTGACGTCTCCCGACTATTTGTATGGCTTCCTGATTCATCACAGGCAAAACTTTGATCCGGTGTCAAGAACCAATTGGACCGACGTTTCATTCTGGCCATTTGCTTCCTGCGCACCTGCTCAAACTGGTTGAGACTCACTGTTTGTTTTATTTTTGGATCATTTGTTTCTAGTCCGTCATCCATGGAACGGAACTTCTGTAAGGAATAAGCCATTCTCTGTAAATGATTGAAAGACAAAAGAGGGAGGTGAAACCAAGTGCAGCAAAGCAAACAAAACAGGGAAGAGAGCTAAGAAACAGTTCATTCACCAACATGCTTTCAAAAAACAAGAACCCCAAACTGGATGACTTTATCTATCCCATTCACATTTGGAGCACACATATCATCTGATAATAAGATATTATTGTGAGAAATAAATGATTCAATTCAATTTTATTGATCCTTAAAGTCTGAAGATAATCTCAACCCGTGACACCTATTGAGTATTGGATAAACTGAAATGACTATACCTACCTATTCTAAATAGTTTCCTAAGAGACAGATTCAAACACTACATGTATTGGCTACTGTAATTTTCATATTTATTGAATCTGATAATTTGACATATTTTCGGAAAATATGCATGATCATTCATTTATATAAGAAAAAGGGGTCCCTTGTTAAACAATATTTTATATAAGAATGGGCAAATAAGGGTACAATTGGTTAATTAGTTTGTACCATTTTTATAAAATTCTGCCAAAAAAGTCCTATTTCACAAACTTTATTCATCTGTGGTTCAATAACTAAAATAATGGTTCATCATTTTCTTTAAGTTTTCTAGTTAAGAGCATTGTGTAGAAGGTTCAAAAATTGTGGGTGAAGATTGAAATTGGCAATCCTGACTTATAGTAATATTAGGTTAAGAACTTGTTTCTTGAATTCCTTGATTTTGTTCCATAATTCCTATATAACAGTAAAACTGCTCTTATTATAGCAGAACAGTGTTTCAGGCAGTGACAGTATATCAGAAGGGATAGAACTAGCAAGAAAGAAACAAATTTTGGAGAACAAGATGTTCTTAACATAATTTCATTTTAAATATGCCAAAAAAAGGAAGTCGCTGACCCCATGATTAATGTTTTGATGATGACTAGGCTTAGTTCTTTATTCATTCAAAGTTTCAGGAAGTGTCGCAAGACCTTAAACAATCGCTCTTATATTTTCAAATATTACTGTTTGATAATTTATGTTTGAAATTGGCAAACCAATATTTTTCTCCATATGCAAATAAGTTTATTCAAACCAATTCTACTCAACTTCAATCGTGTAAACTTTTTGCTTTATTTTCTAGTCATGCCCTAATATAATTGGTAACTGAGAATTAAAGCATATTCTGTTAGAAAAGTTTTTCTTTTAAACCTAGTTACAGTGATAGGACTGCTAGAAACACATCTTCAATGCAGTATATGTGTGTAAGCCTCGAAGATAAGCAGTTAGAGAGCAGTCCATAAATAGGTTTTATCAAGTGGAAAAGGGAAAATGTTCCTACTTACACCTAAAAAGTACAAATTTGAATACTGTTCACAAAAGCACATTCAAATAAAACTTGATGATTGAAAATGCACATGTCTATCAAAAGCTATGGGAACACATGCACACTTTTATGTACAATGACTCATTAACCAGACAAATCAAACCAAACAAGAAACTTTGTTGAGATATCAATCCTGGAATAAGCAAATATATTCTCAAAATATCAGAAATGTGACTATTCAGAGAACAACTCCGAATAAACGTGGATATAATCTCATTACCAGTTTACCTTTAAAACACACATATAATCATGATGTAACTAAAAAAGGTGTTTAGTAATAGTTTTTCAATTTTACTTTGACAGAGACTAGCATTGAAGTCTACCTTCAAAAAAGTGTTTAATTTTTCAATTGGGAACAAAATCAATGGAATTATAGGATAATGCTTTCAAACGCTTCATAATTTTGTCATTATTCTGAAGTTATTTTTTTTATCATAGATGATACTTTTCATGGGAAACTCTAAGCTTAAAAAGTTTAATAAAAGAGTGGCCAAAATACCAATGACTTCTTCAGGCCATACCTTAGTATTAACCTCTGGAGCTGATATAGAGGAGATGTTGGCCAGGTGTTTGTTGTTCTCTAGATCTTGCACTTGGTCCGGTTGAAGTGAGCGAGGCGACTCAGGGGTCTGGAGCTCTGGTGTCGTGGACTCACAGCTGTGTTCTGGTGTCAGGATCCTTACTTGACTCTGACTTTCCCTGGAGTCTTTTGTCGGACTACGCGGTTGAACTGTACCATAGTATTCTTCCTCTGTTATGGCTATACGATAAGAACATCAACATTCGATATATCAATTTTATGACCATAAATCATTCAGATATGTGTTACATAATACTTTTAGTGGTATTTGAAATAAAATTTACACACAGGTGACAGCAAAATTATATGGTGAGATTGTTTTATTTCAAAATAAGCATTCAAGAGGAGCATAGAGTAATAAAATAATTGTTTAAAATATACCATACATATTTCGATGTAGTGACATTTTCTTTTAGATGCCTACAAAAATAATCATGCCCCTACGCTTAAATTTTATTTTAGGCAACAATCAGTGATGTTATACATCAGACTTGTTTATGAGAGAATGCTTTTCAATGTACACAAAAAAATCAATAAACTTCAATGAGGCACAAAGTATGAGTGCACACTTCTTACATATCTGATACTAGTATATATATTATCTATAGTCTGTCTGACTTGGTTGGGCTAACCGCTTTTTCCTCTTTTTTCCCACAAAAAGTTCGTTTTTGCCTTCCAAACTTGGCTAACCTCTTAGTAGCACTACCCGTTACCAACAATGACGATCTCGCGTGTTTGTACTGTTGGCAATTGTTGGAAATCGGCACATTTTACAATGGGACCTTAATGAGCAAAATCAACATTTTGCGGATTTGAGACAAAGTATGTTTATACATACACGCGGTAATGCTACAAAGAGGTTTGCCAAGTTTGGAAGGGAAAAAAGAGGAAAAAGCGGAACTTAGCCCAACCAAGTCAGACAGACTATAGTGTTTAAACTGATTTACATCGGCGGTGCGTCAAGATCTACTTAAATCAGTGCTATACAAGGGATAACGCTTCAACAGTCACACCTATAACTACAAAGGAAATACTAAGCAGCTATAGGGAGAGAAAAACACACCACATAGTTTCAGAAGATTAGCCTGCTTATTTTCTTATATTATTATGGCACTATTGTTGGGAGAAATAGTCAAACCTGTTAAAGAGGCTGCCCATTAAGACCAGATTAAACATTCTGACGTGAAAAAATACACAATATTTCGCCTATTTGCACTGACCATCTGCCTTCAAACAACACTTTTGACTCTTTCTACAAGTGTTCTTCTAGAGGATTTGAACGTTCACATATAAGAACAAAATATCTATAACCAACCACAGAATCTGTAATGAGGCTGTTTTAATGCTTTTGAAATAAAATGTCATGAAAAGGCACAAAGTCTTTTCAAATTGAAATAATTTAATACAAGAACAAAGTACAATTCATTTTTAATGTTCCATAATCCCTTTTCTTGGCAAAAAACTGTACTTGCAAATGATCAAATATATTGCTTTCATATCATAGCAGGTTTGTCACATGTTTCAAAACAGTATCCTTGGGATAGAAGAAAATCTTTCTGTGAATGAAATATTTTGTAGAATATATCTGAATACTATTTTAACTTTATTCATTTGAGCATTTTTCTTCAATTCTTTTTGGAAAATATAGTCTCCAATCGAAAGGGCATACGTGTATATCAGAGATAAAACAGTAAATTATGGTAATAACCAAAAAAAAATGAAAACAACAACAATAGATTATTCTGGTCAGGATTGGATTCAACAATTTTTTTTATGAAATGAAGGATCATCAGTACCTCCCACATTTCAGGGGTAGGGGTGACATTTTATAAGTGGGGTGGTATGGACACTTGCAATGCTCTAGATAGGATACTACTAGTTAAAAGCCCCACTCCAAAACATACCTCACAGCAGCATAATCATATAACTACAAGGCGTATTTCCAGATTCTTGAGTGTTATCAAGTATAGTCCTTTGTATTTCATTTCAATATCTACAACTTTTCCCTCAAATGACATAATCTCATTACTTTCACAGGTAATGGTCACTCCAGGTTCAGAATAACCTTTAGGATATCATTGACTAGGCCCAATAAGAAGTAAATTTCAGATTCCTTACTGTTAAAGTATTTACAGGGCATAACATTGAAAATCTTAGTGAGATATCTTGTGTGTGGAGGCTAGCGAACCCCATTGATAGTTGTAAACCGATAGTTTGCTGACCACATCTGAGCACTGGAACAAAAGACAGTTGTACAAAGATACACCTCACTGATCACTCGTCTCAAGTTAAACAAAGACTTCTGGCCATAATGTTATAAATAGTTTGAAAAGGCTTCTAGCTGTAAGCCCATGGGGTTCCCTAGTGTACTTGGTGTGAATATTTCACACTAAAATTTTCAAAGTTATGGCCTGTAAAAAACTTTAGCAGTAAGGAATCTGAAATTTACTTCTTACTGAGCGTAGTCAATGATATCCCTACAGTTACTGTGAACCTGCAGTGACCATCACCTGTGTAAGTAATGAGAATATGTCATTTGAGTGAAAAGTTGTAAATATTGAAATGAAATAGAATATGGGTTGTCAAAGGTTGGTTGGCTATGATATTCTCTTAACCTGATAACACTCAAGAACCTGGAAATACACATTGTGATATGATTATGCTGCTGTGAGATATGTTTTGGGGTGGGGCTTTTAACTAGGTTGCAATGGTACTGATCACCTTAGCCCCCAACTCTCCTTAGAAACTGAAAAGTTATGCTTTATTATCAGGTTATTTCAAAAAGTATAATCTCATCCATATGGCATTTTATTAGGGGAGCATCCATGAATGGGATAAACAAGTTACCCATCTTTATGTGTTAGAATGTTTGTGGATAGCGTAACCTTACTCTAGAAAAAGCAAGGGCCTTTGTAATCCTTACCAACCTACCTCAATATGTCATTTGAGTTAGTCACTATCGTTCTTACCCCAGCTCAAAAAATACTGAAAATGTCTTCTACAATAAAACCTTGTGTCATCTTGCACACAAACTTCAATAGGTTGGATACCTTTTTGTGACCAAAATTATTGGATTTTCCGAGATATGCAGAGAAGAAAACCTCCTTAAGTTGAACACCTGTATATGTAAACACTTTTTTGCAACCTACAGGTTTTGAAAATATACAAAATTTATAACACTATCTGCACAAAATAAATTTACATCAAAGTGATCTCTTAATGCTTACTATGGTATTGGTTGCCCTGAAAAGTGCTGGTATTGTAAGCTGGACAATGAGCTGGGTATGTGCTGCAGGTGTCTGTAGGAAGCTGGTGGGATTTAGCAGCATGGTGCAACCCAGAGCAGGCACGTATGTCCACTAGCTATGGCATGGTAAAGAGGCATGTAGGCGTAGCAAATATAAAGCATCTAGCAAGCTCTTACACAGTTTTAATGGCTCTTGCACAAAATGAGGGGTCAATCTCCTTATTTGAAGACTACTTGCATGACAGAATAGGTTTAAAACAGGCTTATCCAAATATTTGAAGAAATTAAATATTCAAATGAAACTAAAAATATGCCAAGATTAAAACAAAAATGGTTTGAAAACTACCATAAATTCTCAGAAATTTAGGACACTTTTTATTATTTACGCTTTTCTTTGTTTGATGGTGGCCCATGTTTGCAGAAAATAAGAGAACAAAACTGAGACACTGTGGCCCAGATTCACCAATAATATCAATTACTGTGAGTGCCAAACATCAGATAATAGCAAATGCTCTCGGCATGGGCAGTTTTGATATATCATCACTATATCAATTGAGGGCTGCTTTTTGGGACGCTGCGAGTGTGATTAACAACCGTTGACTGCACTGTGATTGTGATCTTATTGCAAACAGAAGCATTCTTGTACAAGAGCAAGATGCCAAATTAACAACAATTTTGAAACTACATTCTCATCTTGTTGCAAACATTTCTTAATAAAATATCATAATTTAATAATGTTTCCACTTATGATATCTTAGTGATCATTCACTTTCTTTAAAATTCCAACACACTTCAAGGGTAGCTTTGCAGCATTCAAATGAAATCGCAATCATTATAAAAATGGAGACCAGGAAGACAACAGCAGAGTTTTCTTTTATTGCTGTCCTTAATTTCAAGTTTATTTTAAGATTGTATACATTCCCATTCCCTCTAGTCTTGAACTAGAATGTTTGGAAGGGAAATTAGGTTGTGTATATCAAAGGTATTGGCAAGATAAAGTTCAGGAAATAGAAATTGATTGCAGCTCAAATTCCTTAATAAAATGCAATTCCATGTGATATCTTCCACTTGGATGTTTGCTTGAGCACATCTAATTGCCAGCATCAATGAATGGCTGTCACTAAAATCACATCGCATATAAACACATGGGTGATTAAATGCAGATAAACAAGCATGGGTAAGTCTCTTTTCTTAGCTTTTTACTAGAACGTTTTAGGGGCAAGTTTGAGGTTACGGTAAGGTTTGGTTGTATCAGCGAGGTTTACAACCTGGCCCATATTTAGAGCAATGGTGACCGCAGGTAGATCAAGGGTGGCCAATACTCCCTACTAATTATTTTATGAAATAATTATAGTGGACCATATTCCTAGGGTGCCCAATATTTCTGAGAATTTACGGTAAATGGGAAAGTTTTCAGCCATATCTCACCATCATCAGTCAAGTCAAACCCCCACCTGTCTGCCTCAGTCTCCAAAACCTTAATAAAGGCCTGCAGGGATTGGACATCTGCACATGCAAACAAGAAGATAGATCCAGTGCCATCCAAAACATCATGCATGAATCATAACATAGTGTGGACCACAGGTATTGATAAATGGCAACAGGCAGGAAAAAATAAAGTATATACATTACCAAACGTCAACCAAAATGGATTGACAGTGAAATAAAATAACATACAGATGTTGTAAGATAAAGGGACAAGGTTTACTTGGTAAAAGAAACAAAAAAGACCTAAACTATTGGTGAAAATTAAAATCTCTAGGTAGAGTACATGCTGACCAAGATGTCTGTTCTAAGAATTATCTTAATAGTCGACTAGGGTACCACTGGTTAACTTATTAACTATAAGCACAACACAAAGAAAGTTGAATATCAGCACAACTAGGAAAAAAGTACTGCCACCTTCATATCTCGCTGCGAGACCGGAGATGCAAATGCAGTTGTATCAAATGGGTGAACATCCCTTTGTAATACTTTTCCAATATCAATCAATATTGTTAAACCATATGAGCACCCCTGATGTAAATGGGTCGTAAACAGTCTAAAGGGAAGAAAAGTATGAACCAAGCTTGATTAGCTAGTCTGATTAAGTACTAACTCCAGCATATTGGGTTACTAATGATCAATAGCTTTGTTTGTAAGACGCACAGAATTCATTGTTAAGTACTGTAGTTAATTATCTAGTTTTATGGTTCCACTGTTTGATAGCAGTTTGAAGGGCAAATCAACCATCAGAATGTTTAAGGTTCAAAATGAGCTTATGCATGTCACCTTTCAAATAAGATCTACCCCAAACCTGTCCTCTTCAGCACTCCTCATTATGGCTTACCGTAGTTTGTGCAAGTAATTGGCTGATCCAGCTACCCCCTTTTTTCATAAATTTACCATAAATTAAGTTTCGACTAGCCCCCCTTTTTTGCCCAGCTGATATTATCCTGGAGATCCTCCCGGTTGATATGGACTTTCCTCTGATTAGTGTTCTGTCAAGATAGCAGAGCTGCACTCCCAACTCACAAACTCGAGTGGCTCGATTAATGAAGCCAAACGAGCCAAGCTTGAGCTGGAGTGGTCGCCTCGTCTATGTAGGGATCACAAACCTAACATAGAACACCTAACTCACACTTCTTATCACTGCCATGTCTTGTTTACAATCCCCAATGTATACAGGCAGTGTTAAGTGTTATACTGACCTTTGTACCTCGCCGGCACATTTTAAAATGAAATAAACATACAAATATCAATAAATCTTCATCATTATCTATTTCTTAATTGCTTGGCTGAATAATAAATATTGATTATAAAAAGAGGCACGTCTGTGAGTCATGAGTCAAAATGGTGGTGAGCTCATGCGTTGATCTACCTCCATGAGTGCAGCTCTACAAGATAATTTGTACTATTTACATACATCGGTCAAATAAATAACCATCTCTTTATTCATGATTAACACAAGTACCTAGCTAATGAAAAATGAACATGAGCTACTAATTCATAACATGGCACATTTTAAGCTGAAGAGTTCATTATCATATACACCATATAGGTGAATATTGTAATGGCATGTTCAGTTTTGGTGTTTTCGCATACTTTTGAAAGTTTCTCAAATTTTTTGTCCATTAAACATTGCCTTACTCACAAGGATAGCAAAATCAGATAGTCTTGTCTTACTCTGTTCGTAAATCTAAATAAAAAGAAAAGCAGATACAGCTTCCCCAAATTACTCATACAGGATCCCAACTTGGTTCTGAACCACAATTAGTGAAAAAAATATTTACCATTTCTTTTAGGTAATGTGTCTATGTATGGGACACCTTTGTTTCGGACAAACAAAGCAAAGTATAAAAATACTTGTTTTTGCAAAACTAGATTGAATAATAAAAAAATGAAGCTATTGCTGGATTTAAAAGGGTT
>OZ012684.1:33805696-33853196 GCA_963942565.1 Maea johnstoni
GAGAGAGATAGATAGATATGTATATATATATATATATATATATATATATATATATATATATATATATACATATATATATATTTATATATATATATGTATATATATATATATATATATATATATGTATATATATATATATAAATATATATATGTATATATATATATATATATATATATATATTTATATATATATATATATATATATATATATATATATATATATATATATATATATATATATATTTATATATATATATATATATTTATATATAAATAGATACTTGTATTTGATCCATCGATTTTTATAAAAATGGTTATCGAAGTGGCTGTATTTTAGAACTTTATTCAAACTGACCTTTCATTTTCTGAAAAGTGCGGTAACGGCATGAGGTAGTTCTAAGTTTATATAGACATTAAATTTCGTCACAATTTTCAAATTCTTTTGATAATGATCATTTTCAAATGGTGTCTATTTCAGCCCGGGTAGCCTATATACTGGTTGTCCGAAAAACATTTTTTGAACTATTGAAAAGTTTGGATTTGTCTTAAGCTCAAATGTGCATGTTACCCATGCGCCACCGTAGTATGCTAAACTGTCTGGGTTTGTTCAATTACTCTCTGTCCAAGCACTCTGCCCTTGTTTGTGTTTTCCCCCATGGGATTTGTCCGGACGCTCTAAGCTCCCATGCAGGCAATGTCCAGGGTCCCCATGCCGACTCAACACTTTCTGTACATGCTCTTGATTTACTACAGTCAGCGCACTTCTGCCTCCGTACAACCAACAAGGTTTGTGCAGTGTAACCCCACTGTGGAAGTGGAAGTTTGATATCGGTAGTACCATCTATCGCTGGGTGGTCATACCAAACCCGGCCACGCTCGAGGTTGAGAAATCAGCATCAAAAGCACCTTTTTGTAAAATATTTTGAAATTTGTTTAAGCTAAGAACCATGTAGTTACACTCGTTCACCAAACGTTCCACTCAGAAATAGGGACGTAGGTGTGGCAACGGAGTTTTACCGTTGCAAAGGATAGAGCTTCCTCTCTTATAATATACTAGAAAAGTACCCGTCCTGCGGAAGGAAACCATGAAATTTCTTATAATGGCAAACATATCAGAGCGCCTGCCCCTCTCTCTCTCTCTCTCTTGTCCCCTCTCCCTCTTTCTCTCTCTACCCCCTCTCCCTCTCTTTTGCACCCCTCTCTCTGCCCCTCTCTCCTCTTTTGCCCCCTCTCTCTCTGTCTGACTATCTCTCTTTTGCCCCCCCTCTTTCTCTCTCTCTCTCTCTCTCTCTCTCTCTCTCTCTCTCTCTGCGCCCTCATTTTCTCTTTCTCTCTGCCAACTGGCTTGATATTTATAGTCTCAGGTGCGACCTCCCAGGGTGGTACAGTTGGCCTTTGTGCAAGTGGTCAGCTGTGCGGCTTTAAAGATCGGCATCAAATCACCTTTTTGTCTATTTTTTTATAAATTTCTTTATTAAAGTATGACATAGCGTATATATATATATATATATATATATATATATATATATATATATATATATATATATATATATATATATATATATATATATACATATATATATATATATACTAGTGTTCGTCAGATTGTTCGAACAAGCCGAACAGCGTTCGTTTGTGCCTACGATTATGATGATCGAACGCAATTTCACATGTTCGAACAAAAAAACGAACATGGATAAAAATTATATTCAAAGATATAGCTGGACTTTCGGTAATCCTGCCTGTCAGAAAATCTGAGAAAAAAAGTTTAGTTACGTATTTATTGCCCCACCAAAGAGGAAACACTGCTGGACCGCTCCAGATCCAACTCTCTGAGCGTGCTGAGGCGATGTTACGATGCCGCCATTGTTGTTGTGGTTATCGGCACACAATAGCGCAAATGCGCATGACGCAATTACGCTAGTGTGTGTTGATACCGCTAGGTGTCGCGGTACCTTATGACTTAAGTAAAAAGCAATGGCGACACGGAAAACCATGTACACAACTACGATTATTAATCGGTCATCGGTCGTTCAGATGGACCGATGATCGATCTTGAAAATTGTGACCGATTCCAAACACTAATATATACATATATATATATATATATATATATATATACATATATATATATATATATATATATATATATATATATATATATATATATATATATACATATATATATATATATACACATGTATATATACATGTATATATATATATATATATATATACATATTAGAGCTGCACTCACGGAGGGAGATCAACTCATGAGCTCACCACCTGTTTGACTCATGAGCTCACGATGTTCCGATTTTCCAAAAATACTTATTTTCCATCCCAGCTATTAAGAAATAAATATTTATTGGCGGAGATTTATTAACATTGCCATGTTTATTAAATATTAAAATGTGGTGAGGAGGTACAAAGGTCAGAATAACACTTAACAGCGCCTGAATGTATACATTGGAGATTGTAAAGAAGACACGACAGCGATAAGCAGTTATGTACATTAATACTGTGTGCTAGGTGCTCTGTGTTACATTTGTGTTCCCAACATAGACGAGCTCACGATTTGAACATTTCAGCTCGAGCTCGGCGAGTTTGCCCCAGGGCTCGAGCCACTCGAGTTTGTGAGTGGTGAGTGCAGCTCTAATACATATACATGTATATATATATGTATATATATATATATATATATATATATATATATATATATATATATACATAAATATATATATATATATACATAAATATATATATATATATATATATATATATATATATATATATATATATATATATATATATATTCATTCTACCCATAAATTGTTTTCAAATGATCCTTTTTTGTAGATATCCCCCCCCCCCCAAAAAAAAAAAGAATCGCGCTGCTATGTTAAGATTGTTAAGGAAAAAGCTATTTTAATAATTGTTAAAGGAAGAAATATTCCGAAGGATGCAAACTGTTTTGACTTCATAATAGATACATGTACGCACTCCATGCATGCCTAAAGTGCGGTATGGGCATGGGGTACTTCTATGTATTTAGACATTAAGTTCCATCAGTATGTAACTTATGTACTGGCTGGCTGTCTGGAAAATATTTTTGGAACTACAGAAAATTAGGATTTTACGTACGCTCAAATTGTTATCCATGTGCCACCGTAGTTCCCTGAATTGTCTGTTGTGTCAATACTCTCTGTCTAAGCGCACTACCTTTGTTTGTGCATTACCCCCAAGGGATGTGTTCATGCCCTAAGCGCCGATGCAGGCATTGTCCAGGGTCTCTTTGCTGCCTAAACCCTTTCGGTACATACCTTGAGTTTCTTTTGAACATCCGGGCAGACCACTCTACTACTGTGTGCGTACTTCAGCAACCGTACAACCAACAAAGTCCATGCAGTGCAACCCCACTGTGGAAGCAGAGGTTTGATATCGGTAGTACCATCTAACGCCAGGTGGTCATACCAAACCAGGCCCTCAAGTGAGGATGAGAAATCAGCATCAAAAGCACATTTTTGCTAATCTTTCTGAAATTAGTTTACGTTAAGAACCATCTAGATACACTCGTCCACCAAACTGCCAACTCAGAATTAGGCAAACAGGCGCGGCAACAGAGATCATGCATTGCAAAGGATTGGGCCTCCTCTCTTATAATATATATATATATATATATATATATATATATATATATATATATATATATATATATATATATATATATATATATATATATATATATATATATATATATAGATGAACATATATACATATATTTTTATATACTGTACACTGCCTTAATAGTCCGAGTGTAAAAACATTCAGGATTTTTCCGTTTGGAAGAATCCGGAATGTTTAAAAACGGAGAAAAACGTAATGAAGGGGGGTTACGTTCGTCCATTAGTTTCCCTGTCAGTTAATAGGAGGTGCCACTATAACTCACCTTTACAGGCGTCATATACGCAAAATTAACTCTCTAACGCCTTTCTTAACCCTCTAACATTGCTAATATAATAAAATGAAATATTCCAGACCGTTTTTGGCCATTTGAACACATCCTTTTCCCATTCTTTTGTTTGAGTGAAGCCCTTCACAAATTGTTTGTAACATTCATTCCTTTGTCTTACCTGGTTGCTAATGGCAATGTGCTCAAACTCTCACTTGGCAGGCATAATCTGGGGTGGCAGGCAGCATTGAACATTTTAACTGCAATTAAGCTGCAATTTCCCTGTCAAAGAAAAAATGTAACAGTCCCCCACTACTAGAACTTGTCTGAATTTGATCCATCTATTATCGGCTCTATTATCACGGTTCACTTGCCAAAAATCGGATCGAATCCGGACTATTAAAAAAACGGATTTTTTTTATTACACGAGATCCGTACTATTTTAGCACGGACTTTTAAGGCAGTGTACAGTATATACATATATATGTATATACATATAGACACACATACATTCACACACACACACACACACGTTTGATTTAAATGTGTAGGGTGGGGGCGAACGGAACCTAGATAAAAATATGAGAACCCTTCCCTCGCAACCCAATCAGATTAAATTTGCCGCCTTTGGGGCCGCCATCGCCACACCGCTTATAGAGGTATTTCCCCGTCACGTGACAATTAGTATGCAAGGGGATTCCACTCACAAGTTTCCATGACGTCATTCATATCACAACTGCGCAGATATAGTGTCTACCTTTCCCTGCATGTATGCAAGTAGCCAG
Organism: Maea johnstoni; assembly: GCA_963942565.1. Lineage (NCBI taxonomy): Eukaryota > Metazoa > Annelida > Polychaeta > Spionida > Magelonidae > Maea > Maea johnstoni. The sequence continues at coordinate 33,810,434 of OZ012684.1, forward strand.
AGGGCCCTAGGGTTACAACATAGTACAGTACACAGCTTTTAAGTATAGAAACTTGAAAGTTGAATTGATGCACATCTGAAAACTTTAGTTAAGCCATTCTAAACTTTGGGCCCTGGATATGAAATAAATTTTTGAGCAATTTATTTATTGCATTTTGGAACAGCTGCTAGTGAGAAGGTTCTACTAATAGTAAAATAGCTGTGATCTAAGCCATTGGAAACTTTGGGTCAATTAATTTATTTCATTTTGGAACAGCAAACAGTAAGTAGGTAACAATTCAAGTATAATAGCTGTGATTTTCTTTTGTATATGAGCACAGTTTGGTCATGTAATGGGGGTTCAATTTGTTAAGGCTTTTGTGTATAGTGACAGTCATTTGGTATTGCAAATAATTACATTAGGAAAAGAGAGCCATTTAAACTTTTTGAATAGAGCCGTAGATGGAATCGAGAAATCAGCATCTAAAATTAAAAGCATCTCAAGTTCTGTCACAAAGTTATCCTGATTTGTTGGTTTGTCGGAGTTTCCCCATACTGAACCACAGCAATTTAAGTGTGGCAAAATGTAGCATAATGATTGAGTAAATCAAGGGCACTAATATACCCATACATATTGCAGCAATAGCATGTGCCACAGCATATTACTATAATCAGACACTCCCAATGGGCATAATAGAGCTATTAGATCAAGTGGAAAATATCACAAAAGGGGGCAATTTTTGGGGCGCCTCAGGGATCAGAAAATTAGTAGTAATTTTTCTATTACTGAGAAGTACTTACCTGTTATTATTTGTGAAGCTAGCGACACCAATCGCCCTCTATTGGCAGACTCGAAAGTTAAAACCTTTGATCTTCCCGCCCCGCCGCCAGGTGGCTAAGCGTTTTGGCGCCAAACCTTCCTCTAGTGTCAAAGTCAGCGCTCGATCTAACATAAAGATTAGCTAAAGACCAGAGGGGCAGGAGGGTGGGATAATAACAGGTAAGTACTTCTCAGTAACAGAAAAATTACTACTAATTTTCTGATTACTATCGAAGTACATTACCTGTTATTATTTGTGAGGCTGATTACCACCAAAAGGATTATGCTGTGGTGGTCTTAGCTCCTCTGGAGGAACCCGCAGTCGAAATAATTGCTCGGCCGAAACGCCCTTTAAGGTTGGGAAGATCCTTAAGGTAATGCCTTGCAAAGGTGACTGGGGTCTTTCAAGACGCAGCATCCATGATCTCTTGGATTGGAACCCTCGCCAAGAGGGCCCAGGATGCCCCAACTCCCCGGGTATCATATGCCCGGACACCCAGCTCCCTACGTTCCTCCGCAGAGAGGTCTCTGTAGGCAGCGTTAATAGCCAAGGCGTTCGACCCGCTGGCCTGGGGATCCGATCCCAGGCAATAATATACCAGGAGCTGGGCATTCTGCGCCGAAGCGAACATGTCCACGAACGGTTGATCCCAGACCTGCCACAGGGACATAAAGGTCGGCCTGTGGAGGGTCCACTCTGTCGGACAGTAATTGCCTCGCGACAGCGCATCCGCCAGAATGTTGCTCTCCCCTGCGAGATGCACCGCTGATATGGTGATCTGATGATGGTCACACCAGTCCCATAAGTCTAGGGCTAGTCTGCACAGCAACAGAGAGTGAGTGCCTCCCTGTTTGTTGATGCAAGATACTGTCGTCATATTGTCCGACAGTACCTCCACCACCGGCCCCTCACCTGCGGCAGGAAATGAGCGCCGAGCGCTTCTCCACCAAGAATAGGTAGGAATAGAACCCTGGCCCGATCATGGAGGGGTCTAGTTGAACTATCGCCTTCTTTAGCAGCATCTTGTGTAGGCCCTCTTCGAGAGCTACACAATGCTTGTGCTTTGACGGGATTTTTGTCCACAGAGGTGCTCTGGTTAACCGGCAACTCTCTGTGAACTCTATACGGTAGCCTGAGAGGACAGTTTGTAGGACCCATTTGTCCGAAGTTAATGGTTAGGTGTGTCAGGTCCTGTAGCCGGCCGGGAGGCTGGTGTGCCAGGTCCTATAGCCGGCCGGGAGGCTGGTGTGTCAGGTCCTATAGCCGGCCGGGAGGCTGGTGTGCCAGGTCCTATAGCCGGCCGGGAGGCTGGTGTGCCAGGTCCTATAGCCGGCCGGGAGGCTGGTGTGATAGGTCCTATAGCCGGCCGGGAGGCTGGTGTGCCAGGTCCTATAGCCGGCCGGGAGGCTGGTGTGCCAGGTCCTATAGCCGGCCGGGAGGCTGGTGTGCCAGGTCCTATAGCCGGCCGGGAGGCTGGTGTGCCAGGTCCTATAGCCGGCCGGGAGGCTGGTGTGTCAGGTCCTATAGCCGGCCGGGATGTTGGCCAGTGAACGTGTACGGGACACTGGCCATCGCCTGTTGCATGGCTTGCAGCTGCATTTGCCATTGCGCTGGCAGGGGTAAAGCCGGAGGCCCTCACCCGCAGGCGTGCCCGGTCCTAGAGCTGGCCGGGAAGCTGGTGTGCCCGGTCCTATAGCCGGCCGGGAGGCTGGTGTGCCAGGTCCTATAGCCGGCCGGGAGGCTGGTGTGCCCGGTCCTATAGCCGGCCGGGAAGCTGGTGTGCCAGGTCCTATAGCCGGCCGGGAGGCTGGTGTGCCAGGTCCTATAGCCGGCCGGGAGGCTGGTGTGCCCGGTCCTATAGCCGGCCGGGAGGCTGGTGTGCCAGGTCCTATAGCCGGCCGGGAGGCTGGTGTGCCCGGTCCTATAGCCGGCCGGGAGGCTGGTGTGCCAGGTCCTATAGCCGGCCGGGAGGCTGGTGTGCCAGGTCCTATAGCCGGCCGGGAGGCTGGTGTGTCAGGTCCTATAGCCGGCCGGGAGGCTGGTGTGCCAGGTCCTATAGCCGGCCGGGAGGCTGGTGTGCCAGGTCCTATAGCCGGCCGGGAGGCTGGTGTGATAGGTCCTATAGCCGGCCGGGAGGCTGGTGTGCCAGGTCCTATAGCCGGCCGGGAGGCTGGTGTGCCAGGTCCTATAGCCGGCCGGGAGGCTGGTGTGATAGGTCCTATAGCCGGCCGGGAGGCTGGTGTGCCAGGTCCTATAGCCGGCCGGGAGGCTGGTGTGCCAGGTCCTATAGCCGGCCGGGAGGCTGGTGTGCCAGGTCCTATAGCCGGCCGGGAGGCTGGTGTGCCAGGTCCTATAGCCGGCCGGGAGGCTGGTGTGTCAGGTCCTATAGCCGGCCGGCTGGTGTGTCAGGTCCTATAGCCGGCCGGGAGGCTGGTGTGCCAGGTCCTATAGCCGGCCGGGAGGCTGGTGTGCCAGGTCCTATAGCCGGCCGGCTGGTGTGTCAGGTCCTATAGCCGGCCGGGAGGCTGGTGTGCCAGGTCCTATAGCCGGCCGGGAGGCTGGTGTGCCCGGTCCTATAGCCGGCCGGGAGGCTGGTGTGTCAGGTCCTATAGCCGGCCGGGATGTTGGCCAGTGAACGTGTACGGGACACTGGCCATCGCCTGTTGCATGGCTTGCAGCTGCATTTGCCATTGCGCTGGCAGGGGTAAAGCCGGAGGCCCTCACCCGCAGGCGTGCCCGGTCCTAGAGCTGGCCGGGAAGCTGGTGTGCCCGGTCCTATAGCCGGCCGGGAGGCTGGTGTGCCAGGTCCTATAGCCGGCCGGGAGGCTGGTGTGCCCGGTCCTATAGCCGGCCGGGAAGCTGGTGTGCCAGGTCCTATAGCCGGCCGGGAGGCTGGTGTGCCAGGTCCTATAGCCGGCCGGGAGGCTGGTGTGCCCGGTCCTATAGCCGGCCGGGAGGCTGGTGTGCCAGGTCCTATAGCCGGCCGGGAGGCTGGTGTGCCCGGTCCTATAGCCGGCCGGGAGGCTGGTGTGCCAGGTCCTATAGCCGGCCGGCTGGTGTGTCAGGTCCTATAGCCGGCCGGGAGGCTGGTGTGCCAGGTCCTATAGCCGGCCGGGAGGCTGGTGTGTCAGGTCCTATAGCCGGCCGGGAGGCTGGTGTGCCAGGTCCTATAGCCGGCCGGGAGGCTGGTGTGCCAGGTCCTAGAGCTGGCCGGGAAGCTGGTGTGCCCGGTCCTATAGCCGGCCGGGAGGCTGGTGTGCCAGGTCCTATAGCCGGCCGGGAGGCTGGTGTGTCAGGTCCTATAGCCGGCCGGGAGGCTGGTGTGCCAGGTCCTATAGCCGGCCGGGAGGCTGGTGTGTCAGGTCCTATAGCCGGCCGGGAGGCTGGTGTGCCAGGTCCTATAGCCGGCCGGGAGGCTGGTGTGCCAGGTCCTATAGCCGGCCGGGAGGCTGGTGTGCCAGGTCCTATAGCCGGCCGGGAGGCTGGTGTGCCAGGTCCTATAGCCGGCCGGGAGGCTGGTGTGCCAGGTCCTATAGCCGGCCGGGAGGCTGGTGTGTCAGGTCCTATAGCCGGCCGGGATGTTGGCCAGTGAACGTGTACGGGACACTGGCCATCGCCTGTTGCATGGCTTGCAGCTGCATTTGCCATTGCGCTGGCAGGGGTAAAGCCGGAGGCCCTCACCCGCAGGCGTGCCCGGTCCTAGAGCTGGCCGGGAAGCTGGTGTGCCCGGTCCTATAGCCGGCCGGGAGGCTGGTGTGCCAGGTCCTATAGCCGGCCGGGAGGCTGGTGTGCCCGGTCCTATAGCCGGCCGGGAGGCTGGTGTGCCCGGTCCTATAGCCGGCCGGGAGGCTGGTGTGTCAGGTCCTATAGCCGGCCGGGAGGCTGGTGTGCCAGGTCCTATAGCCGGCCGGGAGGCTGGTGTGCCAGGTCCTATAGCCGGCCGGGAGGCTGGTGTGATAGGTCCTATAGCCGGCCGGGATGTTGGCCAGTGAACGTGTACGGGACACTGGCCATCGCCTGTTGCATGGCTTGCAGCTGCATTTGCCATTGCGCTGGCAGGGGTAAAGCCGGAGGCCCTCACCCGCAGGCGTGCCCGGTCCTAGAGCTGGCCGGGAAGCTGGTGTGCCCGGTCCTATAGCCGGCCGGGAGGCTGGTGTGCCAGGTCCTATAGCCGGCCGGGAGGCTGGTGTGCCCGGTCCTATAGCCGGCCGGGAGGCTGGTGTGCCCGGTCCTATAGCCGGCCGGGAGGCTGGTGTGCCAGGTCCTATAGCCGGCCGGGAGGCTGGTGTGCCAGGTCCTATAGCCGGCCGGGAGGCTGGTGTGCCCGGTCCTATAGCCGGCCGGGAGGCTGGTGTGCCAGGTCCTATAGCCGGCCGGCTGGTGTGTCAGGTCCTATAGCCGGCCGGGAGGCTGGTGTGCCAGGTACTATAGCCGGCCGGGAGGCTGGTGTGTCAGGTCCTATAGCCGGCCGGGAGGCTGGTGTGCCAGGTCCTATAGCCGGCCGGGAAGCTGGTGTGTCAGGTCCTATAGCCGGCCGGGAGGCTGGTGTGTCAGGTCCTATAGCCGGCCGGGAGGCTGGTGTGCCCGGTCCTATAGCCGGCCGGGAGGCTGGTGTGCCAGGTCCTATAGCCGGCTGGGAGGCTGGTGTGCCCGGTCCTATAGCCGGCCGGGAGGCTGGTGTGCCAGGTCCTATAGCCGGCCGGCTGGTGTGTCAGGTCCTATAGCCGGCCGGGAGGCTGGTGTGCCAGGTCCTATAGCCGGCCGGGAGGCTGGTGTGTCAGGTCCTATAGCCGGCCGGGAGGCTGGTGTGCCAGGTCCTATAGCCGGCCGGGAGGCTGGTGTGCCAGGTCCTAGAGCTGGCCGGGAAGCTGGTGTGCCCGGTCCTATAGCCGGCCGGGAGGCTGGTGTGCCAGGTCCTATAGCCGGCCGGGAGGCTGGTGTGTCAGGTCCTATAGCCGGCCGGGAGGCTGGTGTGCCAGGTCCTATAGCCGGCCGGGAGGCTGGTGTGTCAGGTCCTATAGCCGGCCGGGAGGCTGGTGTGCCAGGTCCTATAGCCGGCCGGGAGGCTGGTGTGCCAGGTCCTATAGCCGGCCGGGAGGCTGGTGTGCCAGGTCCTATAGCCGGCCGGGAGGCTGGTGTGCCAGGTCCTATAGCCGGCCGGGAGGCTGGTGTGTCAGGTCCTATAGCCGGCCGGGATGTTGGCCAGTGAACGTGTACGGGACACTGGCCATCGCCTGTTGCATGGCTTGCAGCTGCATTTGCCATTGCGCTGGCAGGGGTAAAGCCGGAGGCCCTCACCCGCAGGCGTGCCCGGTCCTAGAGCTGGCCGGGAAGCTGGTGTGCCCGGTCCTATAGCCGGCCGGGAGGCTGGTGTGCCAGGTCCTATAGCCGGCCGGGAGGCTGGTGTGCCCGGTCCTATAGCCGGCCGGGAGGCTGGTGTGCCCGGTCCTATAGCCGGCCGGGAGGCTGGTGTGTCAGGTCCTATAGCCGGCCGGGAGGCTGGTGTGCCAGGTCCTATAGCCGGCCGGGAGGCTGGTGTGCCAGGTCCTATAGCCGGCCGGGAGGCTGGTGTGATAGGTCCTATAGCCGGCCGGGATGTTGGCCAGTGAACGTGTACGGGACACTGGCCATCGCCTGTTGCATGGCTTGCAGCTGCATTTGCCATTGCGCTGGCAGGGGTAAAGCCGGAGGCCCTCACCCGCAGGCGTGCCCGGTCCTAGAGCTGGCCGGGAAGCTGGTGTGCCCGGTCCTATAGCCGGCCGGGAGGCTGGTGTGCCAGGTCCTATAGCCGGCCGGGAGGCTGGTGTGCCCGGTCCTATAGCCGGCCGGGAGGCTGGTGTGCCCGGTCCTATAGCCGGCCGGGAGGCTGGTGTGCCAGGTCCTATAGCCGGCCGGGAGGCTGGTGTGCCAGGTCCTATAGCCGGCCGGGAGGCTGGTGTGCCCGGTCCTATAGCCGGCCGGGAGGCTGGTGTGCCAGGTCCTATAGCCGGCCGGCTGGTGTGTCAGGTCCTATAGCCGGCCGGGAGGCTGGTGTGCCAGGTACTATAGCCGGCCGGGAGGCTGGTGTGTCAGGTCCTATAGCCGGCCGGGAGGCTGGTGTGCCAGGTCCTATAGCCGGCCGGGAAGCTGGTGTGTCAGGTCCTATAGCCGGCCGGGAGGCTGGTGTGTCAGGTCCTATAGCCGGCCGGGAGGCTGGTGTGCCAGGTCCTATAGCCGGCCGGGAGGCTGGTGTGCCAGGTCCTATAGCCGGCCGGGAGGCTGGTGTGCCAGGTCCTATAGCCGGCCGGGAGGCTGGTGTGTCAGGTCCTATAGCCGGCCGGGAGGCTGGTGTGCCAGGTCCTATAGCCGGCCGGGAAGCTGGTGTGTCAGGTCCTATAGCCGGCCGGGAGGCTGGTGTGCCCGGTCCTATAGCCGGCCGGGAGGCTGGTGTGCCCGGTCCTATAGCCGGCCGGGAAGCTGGTGTGCCAGGTCCTATAGCCGGCCGGGAGGCTGGTGTGCCAGGTCCTATAGCCGGCCGGGAGGCTGGTGTGCCCGGTCCTATAGCCGGCCGGGAGGCTGGTGTGCCAGGTCCTATAGCCGGCCGGCTGGTGTGTCAGGTCCTATAGCCAGCCGGGAGGCTGGTGTGCCAGGTACTATAGCCGGCCGGGAGGCTGGTGTGTCAGGTCCTATAGCCGGCCGGGAGGCTGGTGTGCCAGGTCCTATAGCCGGCCGGGAAGCTGGTGTGTCAGGTCCTATAGCCGGCCGGGAGGCTGGTGTGCCCGGTCCTATAGCCGGCCGGGAGGCTGGTGTGCCCGGTCCTATAGCCGGCCGGGAGGCTGGTGTGCCAGGTCCTATAGCCGGCCGTGAGGCTGGTGTGCCCGGTCCTATAGCCGGCCGGGAGGCTGGTGTGCCAGGTCCTATAGCCGGCCGGGAGGCTGGTGTGCCAGGTCCTATAGCCGGCCGGGAGGCTGGTGTGATAGGTCCTATAGCCGGCCGGGAGGCTGGTGTGCCAGGTCCTATAGCCGGCCGGGAGGCTGGTGTGCCCGGTCCTATAGCCGGCCGGGAAGCTGGTGTGCCAGGTCCTATAGCCGGCCGGGAGGCTGGTGTGCCCGGTCCTATAGCCGGCCGGGAAGCTGGTGTGCCAGGTCCTATAGCCGGCCGGGAAGCTGGTGTGCCCGGTCCTATAGCCGGCCGGGAGGCTGGTGTGCCCGGTCCTATAGCCGGCCGGGAGGCTGGTGTGCCCGGTCCTATAGCCGGCCGGGAGGCTGGTGTGTCAGGTCCTATAGCCGGCCGGGAGGCTGGTGTGTCAGGTCCTATAGCCGGCCGGGAGGCTGGTGTGCCAGGTCCTATAGCCGGCCGGGAGGCTGGTGTGCCAGGTCCTATAGCCGGCCGGGAGGCTGGTAGCACAGGGGTGCGTGGATCCAGTGGAAGGGCACCTGACGCTGCCTGGGCCGGAGGAACTGTGGTTCTCGGCACCTTAGGCGGGGAAGGCATTGGCCGTGCGGCCTTTGCCTGACGTACCTTGAGAAGAATGAGCCGGGGACCGGTGCGGGGACCTATCCTCCTTGCTCCGTCTCTTTCCGTCCTTGTGAGAGGACGAAGAGGCTTCGAGCTTGAGGCTGAAGAGGAGTGCTTGCCTCTTCCCTCTCTCTTGCTCGACGCCCCACCAGACGACGACGAAGAACTCTTAGAACTCTTGTGTCGCTCGGAGCCTCGGGCCGGTGATGGCCGGGCCGGGCCAGAGTGCTCCCCCAAAGAGGACATCTCCGAGCCGGAGGCTCTACCTCGGGGCTCCGAAGAACCCTGGGGTGACTTACCTAGGAGGGAAGTCTCGACCTCAACCTCCATCGCCGGCGTCTCATCTATGATGAGCCTGCCTTCCCGGGAGGAACTGTCCTCAAACGTGCAGCCTGGGTCGTCAGTTGCCTTCCCGGAGCTCCGGCGCCTCTCCTGGCGGGCTGCCAGGCGGGCCATGAGTGCCTCGAGGCCGTCCCAGTCTGACTCGCTCCATTGGGCGCAAACACGGCAATGGCTGCCTAGTCTACGACATGACAAGTGGTTTGAGCAAACCTTGTGATGCGTCTAAGGTTCGGCCAACACGTAAGGGATGGCGAACCTGGAGCAATGCACATCGCGGGACAGGAGCCAGCTGCGCAGACGCCATCTTGGATCTGAAAAGAATCACAAGACGGTAAGAACAAAAACTAGCGAGAGCAACAACGACGAAACAGACGCGAAGTCTGACAGGATAAGTAAGAAGCTAAAGATATTTATCGCAAAGGTCGTCTAGGAGTAGCACGCCAGTTCGGATGAAAAACAGAGATATATCGCTAAAAGCGGGAGAGTCCTAATGTTACCAGAGAAGAGGGCGCTGGCAGACACTAGAGGTAGGTTTGGCGCCAAAACGCGTAGCCACCTGGCGGCGGGGCGGGAAGATCAAAGGAATTAACTTTGGAGTCTGCCAATAGAGGGCGATTGGTGTCGCTAGCTTCACAAATAATACCAGGTAATGTACTTCGATAGTAATGAAACAGGTTGTTTGTTCTTAAGCTGATGTGATATATCCTTTTTCTTGACAGGTTTTTCTAAAAATATTCTAAGGAGAAATGTTAATAAAGAATTCAACCCACAATTTTCCTTCAAATATTTATCCAATATACATTTTATTCCAATGCTATTTGTCAGAAGTATCATTGATCCAGACAACTCTAAGAATGTGTTTAAAAAGTATTTAAAACAATATATTATTTTATTCCAAGGTAATTTTCCTAAGTTCCAAAGAATATGGATAATACTTTTCAAAAACAACTTTTGAGCATGAATAGTATATGGTAAATCATATTGGAATATTCCTTTTACCTTAAGGCTGTTTCTAGGGTCTATGTTCACACAGCACATCAGGGCAAGTAGGCAATTTGAGAGAGAGGCTAGGAAGTGTCACCATGTTTTAAACCTCTTTTCGAAGCTTGTGAAATCAATGCAAGATAATTAGTTCCAAATATGAGGGTGCCACCATCATAAAGAGCATCATCATACATTAAGAGCACTGCCATGCATAGGCAGGATTTCAAATAGCCATGCTGGTTCAAAACCACACATAAAATCATGCAAGAATAGGTGGAGAATGAATAAAAAATCTACAAACAATACTTACAGGGTACAACATTATCTGATGGAAATCGGTACTCATATCTGAACTTTTCCTTGACTCGGATACCTGTCCGCGTGGTATCTGCAAAGTATTGTATATTTTTCCTGCCAAGCATATTGGCAACACCAAAGTTCTCTATTAGAATTTCTAGCACACAGACAGCGCGCTGGATTTTGGAGGGGTCCTCTGCACATGTATGGAAGAAGCTACCAGCCACGCTCTTGGCAACGGCCTCAGAAGACATGCTATTTATTTCGGAATGGTTGATGATTCGGAACCATGTTCCCAGTAGTAAACATACCAGATGTTGTGTATATTCTGGCAAAGAATCCACAATACTGAAAGAGAAAATTTGAAATATATTTCAAAAACTGTATCTTTAGCACTATGTTCTAAATTCCTTCCCGCACCATATCACCAATTAGTTTATTTAAATGGAAGCTTGCTTAGAATGTACTAGAACATATGTCAATAAATAACAATAAGAAATCAATGGCAGATTACCCTCATTAAATCTATACTGCTCATTTCATATAATATTTTTTGCACTTTCTATAAACCCTTGTCCTGCTGGATAATCTGACGTAGCCAAGCTGACTGAATATTTCTTTTAAACTGGTTGAATTGCAACAAATGTTGCATTGGCATCTAATGCACTATCAGTTGGGTATAAGCTTCACCTCTGATAGGAAGCAAACTCAGTATTTCCCTGAAATAAAAAAATAAACTATTTTTCTTGTTCTTTTGTGTCATGTATTTTCAATTTCAGATATTGTAAAAATAAAAAAAGGTTTCAGGTGTAAAGATATTAGGTCTGAAAAGAGCAAATCAAAATTGAAAAATGTTTAATGAAAAAGAGAGTAAAGAAAATACATTATCCCCTCCAACCTATGATTTACTTATAATTTCACAACATTTTTCAAAAAATAGAATAAAATAATATATATATCGAATGCCTTTGAAGAAATCAAAAAAGGTAGTCCAATTGATCGATTCATTACTATCCTCTTTTTCTGAAGGGCCATCATAATCAAAAAGGATGGCAGGCAAATTGTAAATTATAAACCTCAACCACTACCAAAGATTAGGGCTAAAAATATGAAAGACAAAGCCATCAATGATATAAAAACTAGCAGTTATATATAATATGAACCCCTACAATCAGTACTTATCACTAGTCATAATCATACTCGTGATTATCAACTCACCTATGAACAGCTTCAAACTGTTCTAGTCCTGGTTGGACCTCTAAGATTTCTAGAAGCTGCTCCTCTACCTCTGAACCTAGCAAGCCGTCCGGAAGCTTGAGGAGAAATTTCTGACAAACAAGAAGAAGTCATTTCTCTGTTGAGAGCACACATATTTAATCAATCTGTTTCCAGTTTTTACAATATTTTTTAACAAAAAAAGAAATGAACCATTTATTACAGGTCATATCTCTAAGAGAACTCACAAATTTCATCCAAATATTTTCCATCTACTTCCACAGATATTAACACATAGAAAGAATAAGAATACTGAATATGTAAAGAATACTGGTCATATATCTTTTCTAAAAATGACAACTAACAAATTGTATACAAATATTTTCCATATTATCACAGTTTTTAACATACAGAATCGATAAATTACTACTCTGAGATACACACACTTCCATAAGAGATTCAAAGAGGTAACAAAAACAATTTCAAAATATTTTCCATTTTTACCACAGGTTTTAACAAATAAAAATATTTAATCTCTAGTGATAGACCATTTATCACAAGAGAAAACATTTATTTCCTCCAAATGTTTTTTATTTTTACCTTTGAATTACAGTCAAACCTGGACTAGTTGTTTTGAGAGCAGGTTATTCTTACAAACAGTTAAAATGCTATATATATTTTCCACAAAGGAAGTCTTTTGGACCAGACCTGGCAGAAAATATTTTCTCAACTAGTGGTCAAATATGCTTGCTTCTTATACGACTGGAGAGATACAGGCATATTTTTTTGGAGGTTCTCCGAGGGTTATGTGCAGTTTTTACCCTTTACTCTGGATGCTCAAGATAATAATAATAATAATAATAATAATAATAATAATATTATCTAAGTTTCTAATGACTTATGTGTACCAACAGCCAGAGATAAGCTATAAACAGGCTGAAATGGCTGCCCCCAGTGCCTTCATTTGGTGTCTATAAGAATGTGTTTAAACAGCAATATACTTCTTGTATGAAGGTTGGTAGTGGTGGGAACTTAGGTTTAAGTATGTTTTATTCATGGTGGAATTGTCCTTTAAACTGGCTTTCCCCTAAAATTGGTAAAAGTGATTTTTAAACTAGCAGATTACTTAAGGGAATTATGGTAAGACCAGGTGGAGTGATCCAATAGAAATAGAGACAGTGAAGGCCACCTCATAAAGAATTATAGAAACATAAATAGGATACTGATTCTATCATGTAGGAGAACCTCTGAAAAATGTTTGATACTATGATGAAAATACAAATTTGCAAATTAAAGACCATCAAGAGCCTATTCAAAATGAGAGAATTATATACCCTTTCCAGGTTTCTATCGCAATATGACCTATTTACGTAGTTGAAATCATTAGTAACTCAATCAGGAAGTTAACTTACTTTAATAACTGAAGCTAAGGTATAAAAGTTATAGTTTGTAAGGATGATCTCTTTGCCTTCGTGTAATCTCTTCATGATGAGCTTCATATCAGCGCTGTTCCCTGGGCGTCGGAATAGGTCATTCGTTGTCACACCATCCCTGGCAATAAATCCTACAATATCCTGGAACACACACAACAACAATTAGCTAAATAATCGAAAGCAGATTTTTTTTATTGGTAGGGGGGGGGGGGGGGGGGGGGGTTGTGCAACTCTTATTTGCAATAAAGCAATACACACTAGATGCTTCTAAACCAGAAAATTAGTACAGGTGAACTTGGATATGACGGACCACTGTACGACGGACTTTTGGCTATGACGGACGATATGCTCGGTCCCAGTCCCATGCATATTAACTACGTGTATTTTACCATGCATAGGACGGATTCCGTATGACGGAACTCGGCTACCACGGACCAATATCACGGCACACACGATGCTATTTACTATGTAATTAGCATTGTGTATGACGGACAAACATGTGTCTAGCAGTCGGCTTATTCTCGCCGAGACTAACACATGTGCTGAGTTAAGTTCGGCCAGACAGAACTCAGTTCACATTGTCTGGTATTTCTCAGCAGACAAATAAATGTATAATAAAAGTCCAGCCAGGCATATTCTTTCGCTGTTTTGACTTTTATTTATAGATCAACTGAGGTCCCCAATGCAATTAGATACACAATTGCATATGACGGACTAAGTCCATCATATGCATATGACGGATTTTGCATATGACGGACCAATTTTCCTGGTCCCACTGAGTCCGTCATATCCAAGTTCACCTGTAGTAATTTTTCTATTACTGAGAAGTACTTACCTGTTATTATTTATGAAGCTAGTGACACCAATCGCCCTCTATTGACAGACTCAAAATTTAATCCTTTGATCTTCACGACCCCAGGACTAGCTAAGACCAGAGGGGCAGGAAGGGCGGGATAATAACAGGTAAGTACTTCTCAGTAATAGAAAGATTACTACTAATTTTCTGATTACTATCGAAGTACATTACCTGTTATTATTTATGAAGCTGATTACCACCGAAAGGCTAAGCTGAGGTGGACTAAGCTCCTCCGGAAGAACCCGCAGTAGAAATAATTGCTCGGCCGAAACGCCCCTTAAGGTTGGGAAGATCCTTAAGGTAATGCCTCGCAAAGGTGACTGGGGTCTTCCAAGCCGCAGCATCCATGATCTCTTGGATTGGAACTCTCGCCAAGAGAGCCCAGGATGCCGTAACTCTCCGGGTACTGTATAACTGGTTATTTTGGCGTGTACTTAAGTTGGCGTTTTTTTCAAAAAAATATTTTCCCTGTATTTATTTTTGCGTCTGCAACAGTCAGAACAACGCCATCTATATGTAGACATAGGAACCAATGACCGCCGCCATTTGCTTTTGGGAGTGATCAATAACTCCATAACTTGGCAGGGGTTTCTTCAAAATTGGACAGGTAAGTATGCGAATTATACTATGATATCTTGGTAACTTACTCATGAGTTACCAATGTATCATATTATAAGGGTTTTGTCAAGGTATTGCATCGACTTTTCAGCTGCGGCCACCAAGGGGTGAAATTCATTGCCAACCGCAGCTCCCCCAGCGGCCCTGAAAGACACTAAATCTGTATTTTTATGCGATCTTTAATTTGGCGTTGATCGACATTTGCCAATAAACGCCAAATTAAAGACCACGCCAAATTAACCAGTTATACAGTATAATGTGCCCGGACACCCAGCTCCCTACGCTACTCTGCAGAGAGGTCTAAGTATAGGCAGCGTTAATAGCCTCCCGGACCCAGCCCGCTATAGTAGACTGGGCGGCCCGGCTATGAGGCTCCTTTGTGGAGATAAAAAGGAATTTCTCACTTCCTCTAATCTCCTTGGTACGGGCAGTGAAGCCTGTCGACCGGAGACAAGTCCTCAAGACTGGACAGGAAAACCGAACCCGGAGTAAAACCCAGTCCCTGGTTCTTATCCAGAATCAGCGCCAGGAGAAGACGCCAGCCTCCCGGTTCCTTGCGTAAGTGGCCTTTGTCCACCTTGCAAGCATGCATCCAACTACCCCTGCGGCCAGAGGCTAGTTGGACCAGAAGAGCAGTCTTGATAGACAAATCCCGTAATGAAGCCTTCGAAAGGGGCTCAAACGGAAACTTGAAAAAAGAGTCCTAACCTGGGCCCTATCTACGTAAATCCCCTTCAGCAACGCACTCAACACCGGGTGAGAGGAGACCGAAACTCCACCTCTAAATCCAGCATGAAAAGAGGTTATAGCTGTTCTATAGCCCACTATAGTTGAATGAGCCATAGGTTTCCCTTTGTGCGGCAATATACCGAGATCCGTAAGGAAATCTGCTCACAGGGGCAGTATAGGGATCCACTGCTCAGGCAGCACACCATCTTGCGAAGTGTGAAGCACGGGCACCGTAAATCCGCCTAGTAGACTCGCGGCGTCCCTTGGCGGCAGTGTCGGCCACCTTTTCCGAAAATCCCTGCGCAAGGATTGATCTGCGGAGAGCCTCCACGCAGTCAACCTTAGTCTCGCAGGCTCCAGGAAGAACTCGTGGGTCTCCAAGTTCTTCAAGAGATTCCATCGGTCCGGGATCGCTCTGGGTACAGTACACTGCCTTAATAGTCCGTGCTAAAATAGTACGGATCTCCTAAAATAAAATAAAAATCCGTTTTTTAAATAGTCCGGATTCGATCCCCGCCCGCCGCGCCATCTATCTATCATAACGCAAACTGATTTTTGGCAAGTGAACCATGATAATAGAGCCGATAATAGATGGATCAAATTCAGACAAGTTTTAGTAGTGGGGGGCTCTTACATTTTTTCTTTGACAGGGATATTGCAGCTAAAGAGTCCTAACCTGGGCCCTATCTACGTAAATCCCCTTCAACAACGCACTCAACACCGGGTGAGAGGAGACTGAAACTCCACCTCTAAATCCGGCATGAATAGAGGCTATAGCTGTTCTATAGCCCACTATAGTTGAATGAGCCATAGGTTTCCCTTTGTGCGGCAGCTTAGCGAGATCCGTAAGGAAATCCGCCATCTCCATCACAGGGGCAGTATAGGGATCCACTGCTCAGGCAGCACACCATCTTGCGAAGTGTGAAGCACGGGCACCGTAAATCCGCCTAGTAGACTCGCGGCGTCCCTTGGCGGCAGCATAGGCCACCTTTTCCGAAAATCCCTGCGCAAGGATTGATCTGCGGAGAGCCTCCACGCAGTCAACCTTAGTCTCGCAGGCTCCGGGAAAAACTTGTGGGTCTCCAAGTTCTTCAAGAGATTCCATCGGTCCGGGATCGCTCTGGGTACAGTACACTGCCTTAATAGTCCGTGCTAAAATAGTACGGATCTCCTAAAATAAAAAAAATCCTTTTTTTAATAGTCCAGATTCGATCACCACCCGCCGCGCCATCTATCTATCATAACGCTAACTAATTTTTGGCAAGTGAACCTTAATAATAGAGCCGATAATAGATGGACCAAATTCAGACAAGTTCTAGTGGTGGGGGGCTCTTACATTTTTTCTTTGACAGGCACACTGCAGCTAAATTGCAGTTAAATGTTCAATGCTGCTTGCCACCCCAGATGATGCCTGCCAAGTGAGAGTTTGAGCAGGGAGAAAATGAGCACAACTCACCTGGTTGCCATTAGCAACCCGGTAAGACAAAAGAATGAATGTTACAAACAATTTGTGAAGGGTTTCATGCTCAGGAAGCACCCAAACAAAGGAATGGGAAAAGGATGTGTTAAAATGGCGAAAAAACGAATTGAAATATTTCCTTTTATTGCATTATCAAATGTTAAAGGGTTAAAAAGGCGTTAGAGAGTTAATTTTGTGTATATGACGCCTGTCAAGGTGATTTATAGTGGCGCCATATATTGACTGACATGAAAACTAATGGACAAATGGACGAACGTAACCCCTCTTCATTACGTTTTTGTCAGTTTTTAAACATTCCGGATTCTTCCAAACGGAAAAATCCGGAATGTTTTTACACTCGGACTATTAAGGCAGTGTACAGTAGATCTATAAGGAGATTCGTCATCTGCCGGAACCAGATCTGGCTGGGCCAGAACGGGGCAATCAAGACGATTGATGTGGGTGGGTGCCGGAGGAGCTTCCTCAGCACCCGGGGGATCAGGGCTATGGGAGGGTACGCATACCCGTGAATCATGTCCCAATCCATCATCATGGCGTTCGATCAGCTGGCCTGGGGATCCGTTCCCAGGCAATAGTATACCGGGGCCGCCGGGGACAAAGCCACCGGGGTTGCCTCGGGCATCTCTCCTGTAAAAAGTACTGGAGAGGACGAATGTGGAGCCGGGCCGCCGGGACTAATTGAATCATGCTGGCCAGGTGGCCGAACAGCGATCTCCACAGTCTCACCTGGCTCTACGGAGACTTCAGAATGCGGCCGATCAAACGCTGCAGCCAATCTATCCTGTCCTCTGACGGAAACGCCAGGAGCTGGACCAAGTCTAGAGAAGACCCCAGGAACAGCGGAAACTGGGATGGAACCCAGTCCGATTTTTCCTCGATACATCTCTCCTACGACGAGCCATTCGTCGAGATATTGGAAGACGTTTATCCCGAGCGTCTTGAGGTACGCTCCCACCGCTCTGACCAGGCGCGTGAATGTCCTGGGAGCAGTCGACAGGCTGAACGGAATGACCTGAAACTCGAAAATCTCCCTGCCCTGTCGTAGGCAAACCAGAGAAACTTTCTGTCCCTGGGATCTACAGCGACGTGAAAATATGCGTCCTGTAGATCCAAGGAAACGGCCCAAGGGCCCAGTACCTCGGTACTGGGCGGGCACCTGTCTCGGTAGAGCTTTAGAGGCCCGGAGGAGGGATGGGGAGAGAAGGCTGCGTCGTGAGTGAAGCCGAGGCCGTGGGCTGGGAAGTCGAAGACGGGCCAAACAGGTCCCCTATGCCAAACGCGGGGGATTGGAAGGGTGGTTGGCCAGCGAACGAGTATGGTACGCTGACCATCGCCTGCTGCATGGCCTGCAGCTGCATTAGCTGCATCTGCCATGCGGCTGGTAAAGCCAGAGCCGGAGGGCCCTAACTGGCAGGCGTGCCCGGACCTAAAGCCGGCCGGGAGGCTGATTGCACGGGTCCACCACGAGGACGCCTAGCGCTGCCGGGGTCGGAGGAACCGGGGTCCTCGCCACCTTCGGCAGGGAGGGCAATGGCCGTGCAGCCTTTGCCCCAGACCCCCTCGGTGAGCCTGATGAAGAGCATGCCGGGTACGACCGGTGCGGGGACCTATCCACCTTACCCCCCCCCTTCCTCTCGCCCTTGCTGGAGGCAGCCTTGGACAAAGAAGAATGTTTCTTCTTCGAGCTGGAGGATGAGGAAGAGTGCTTACTCCCCCCTTCTCTTGCTCAACGAGCTACGAGATGAGGAAGAGCCTTTCAAGCTCTTCCGTTTCTCGGCTCCCGAGCCTCTGGCCGGCGAGGGCCAGGCCGGGCCGGCCGGAGTGCTCCTCCGACCCTGAGGCTCTTCCCCGGTGTTCCGAAACCCTCGGGTGACTTACCTGATGGGAGGGAAGTCGTGACCTCAACCTCCATAGCTGGTGTCTCATCTATGATGAGTCTGCCTTCGCTCCAGGAAGAACTGTCCTCGGACGTATTGCCCGGATCATCAGTTCCTCTACCGGAGGCCCGGCGCCGGTCTTAACCCTTTATCACTCAATGACGCAATAACGCGTTACATGAGTGCAGCTGCACTTCCGCAGTAGCAAGTTATTGTCATTGTATTTGTGCACTTATTCCTACGAAGCGAGTTTTGGCGTATTTTGGGTACCACGATCTTAGATCGCTGGTACACAAATGATAGTTAAATAAAGATACAAAATTATTGCCCTTACCTTTTAATCGTAATCTAGTTATTTAATGCTTATTTTCTGACTCGAAGTCTGTGATTTACGGCGGGAAAACTACGGGAAAACCCCCTCCAAATATGGAAGTCATGGGGAATTCCCGCCAGTGACGTCGTTGTGTTGTGGCGTCCTTAGCAACACACAAAACCATTGATATTCTCCCGTGTTTTTTCGTTGTTTCTGCCATCAAATGGCTAGTTTAAACCAGGATAATTCCGATGACTATCGTCCCCTTCCCGATCAATGGGAATCAGACGATGATATCCAACTCATTTAACCACTCAACGAATACGAACTTGCCGAGGTGCGTCATTGACAGTGCATCAAGCGCAAAATCAGACAAGAAATCAACTTTTAAGTTGATATATTGTAAACACAAATAATATCATATTTAATGAAATGAAAGATACAAATAAAAAATGGAAATTACTCGTTTAACTTGTTTAAAGTACTGGTCCCTGTGCACTGCAGTGCACTACGCACTACGCAACAATGTCTCTGAGGAGTAACCCCTCATGCAGTGCAGGGGACATGGCAACATTGTTGCGTTGAGTGATATAGGGTTAACGGGCCATCAGCGCCTCCAACCTATCCCAGTCTGCATCGTCCCAATCGCAGCAGACACAGCAATGCGAACCGTGCCTGCGACAGGACAGATGGTTCGAGCAGACTAGGTGGTGTGTCCAAGGTTCCGCCTCAACGAACTTGATGGCGAACCTGGAGCAATGGGTATCAGCGCAGCGTGGGGCAGGGTTGACCAGCTGAGCAGACGCCATCTTGGATCCTAAAATTTAGAAGAGGAAGATGGCAAAACAAACAAACCAGCGAAACAACAAAGTAGGCGAAAAGCCTGACTGAGTAAGTGGCCTCTAAACAGCCAAGGATACTTATCAACTTAGTCGTTGAGAAGCCGCACGCCAGTTCGAGCAATGAAATATGTAAAATCGCAAAAAGCGGAGAGTCCAAATGTATGCCAGTGGAGAGGGCGCTGACAGACACTAGAGGAAGTTTGGCGCGAAATCGTGTAGCCACCTGGCGGCGGGTCGGGAAGATCAAAAGATTAACTTTAAAGTCTGTCAATAGAGGGTGATTGGTGTCACTAGCTTCATAAATAATAACAGGTAATGTACTTGATAGTAATATGTATTACCAAACATGTAGTATCATTTAGCAAAAATTGTTGTGGTGTGAGATAAAAGACCACAGCACTAGTAGTAAAGACATCAATATTGATTTATGCGTAAAACAATTGACCATACACATTGCTTTCAAAATGTATTTCAATGCTTTTGGACTAACTAACAATCAGTGAACTTATACCATTATTTGCAGAAATAAATAAATAAATAAAGGCAAATTTGATAATTTTTTTCTTTTTATTCTTTGGAGGCACATTTCAGGATAAGCAAGGAATGATACCCCCTTTTAAAACTTATTTCTAGACATAAAATGCATTATCCAAGAATGTCCCTACCCACACTGACCCAGTGCAAAGAGTGAACAGTGTAATCATAATGCAGTTACCAATAACATGTAACATTTAATCGTGTAACAAATGCGGCTGGAATCAGCCAAGTGGTTACCGAGATATAGGCAAAAGAAGATATTTTTAGTTGCCAGCTTCACACTGAAATAAGTTGGTTAATAATGGCTAATTTATGAAAAAGGCACTTCCTCCTAAAAACTATTTGCATTCAATATCTGGTTGAAATCAGGCATTCAGTTTTGTAAAATCAAAACTGATGGAGCTCATTTCTGACCTATTAAGCAGGAAAAAGATTGCTTGTAATTTAGGTATAGGATGTGGGGGTGGTTTTGAACACATCTCACCCCTGAAGACTTAAAAAAAGGCTTTTTTGCAACATTTCTTCTTGTTTTTTTTAAGAATAGGAATATTGTGCCCCTGAAAGTTTTTGATAATCAATATAGTCGATCAGATGACCAGCATAGCAAATTTGGAGTATCTCAATGTATACTGCAAGGGTACTTACCACCCCCACTTAGAAAATGTCATTCTCACCCTTAAAATGTGGGGCAAACGCGGAAACGCACCCACAATTTTAGTGCAGACAAGCTGATCTGAACAGCTGAAGGTATAAGGTTTTCAGAAATATAGGTCTCTGAAATTCCCCAAGGGAGGCAGAGGGTTTTGACCTATCAAAATCAACCAACCACCAAGAGTTTCAATATTTACTCACCAATAATGGTCCCGGTATCTCCCCATCTCTGATCGCCTCTGAGAGTGGTACACCAAATCTAACCCTGAAGGAATGGAAGATTTTATAGTTATAAAGTGATCATAGAGCCAAGATCAAGCTTGAGCACTGGGGCAGGCTCGCTGAGCTCGAGCAGATGTGGTCAACATGTGAGCTTGTCTATGTTGGGAACACAAACGTAACACAGAGCACCTAACACACCTTCTTATAATTGCTTATCACTGTCATGTCTTTACAATCTCAGATGTATACTAGCAGTGATGAGTGTTATACTGACCTTTGTACCTCGTCAGCACATTTTAAAATGAAATAAACATGGCAATTTTAATAAAGCTCCACCAGGAGGTATTTATTTCTTAATAGCTGGGCTGGAAAATAAGTTGTTTTTTTTGAAAATCTGCATGTCCATGAGCTCATTAGATCTCGAGTCAAAAAGCTCATGAGTTGATCTCCCTCCATGAGTGCAGCTCTACAAGATCTAAAAGGTTTAAGGGCCATATGCACCAACCCCACTTCCACTTTACATTCACTTTTCCCTCAAGTCTATTTCGCAAGTTCCCTTTGGTGAGTGTCCAGTTTTGGTATGTATGAACCCACCTCAATGCCCACTCCCGAGAGTGGTCCTCAAGCAGCTGCTTGTGGTCAGAAATAGTAACAAGGTCGGCTATGTGACTGCCCAGTTTTATTGGGTCATGCACTCTTTGCACTAGGCATGGCCAAAGGAAATAATACTATAGGGTAATGGTACTGCATCCCCCTCTCTGAGTTTGATATTTACAAGCACATTAGATTATAAGGTACCAAAAACATTTATAGTGAAGGGGGAGGGGCGGCTTCAGATTGGTGAAAAACTGTTCATTCTTGAAATTTTGCATTAACTTTTCCATTTTGAACTTTGTGCATTAAGATGGACTATTGATAGACTCAGGGTGTTACTGAATGGGAAAAAAAGGAAAATAATGTTGTAAATTTTGTTTGCATCATAGTTTGGCAAATTTGCAGCAATATGGCCTAAAAACATTTTTTTCTATGTTTTGCAATTGAAAAAGTTCACTTACTCATCACAACAAACATTTCCAAACACTTTTTAAAATATATTCATGTGAGGGCATTTTATTCTGATTATAACATAATTGACTTTTTTGAAGATTTTTTCTAGACTACTAGGCATAGATGATCTTTAAAAGTATTTAGATCATGTGTCTATCAGCTTCCCTCATTAAACAGTTGTTGCAGACTTTTTAAATTTCCTTGGCAAAATAAATGTTTATTCTTTTTTTTTTATAAAATATAGGTTAAGATTCTATTGCTGATGGGCCAAGGGACCTTTTTAAAAAGCTTTTTTGAGGTTGGGTGTCTGTCTACGCAGGAGAGAGCAATATGTGATAAATCTGAAATACAAGTAGAGAGAATAAATCAGGGATTGGGAATAAATGAAAAAATCCCTTGTTTGCCTGAAACTGTTTAATGCAAAAGACCCAAGTTGAAAACTATGGGAAATCCTAAAGGTACATGTATGTTTATAGCAAAGGGAATGAGGGAATCAGGTCTAACTAAATTAAACACTATCATTAGTATTTATTTCAAAGCATGCTCTATGATTCAATTAAATCTTTGATCACAATTTCAAATAAAACTTCTTGAAGCCCTAATTGAGCTTGTTCAAGCACAAACAGAGCAAATGAAAAATGAATATTTGTTTGTATCACATCAAAGAATATAATTATCCTTTTTTTCTAGATTCTGTTTGATTTATCAATCAATGTGGCATGATATTTTTGACACTGCTTTGTTTTGCTGGAAATAACCTTCATGAAAGTTTTACATATTATGGAAATCAAAATACGGGCGACATAATTGGGCAACATAGTTTAGGAGTAAAATTTTCACACAGAATAGGGTTTCAAATCATAGGGTACTACAACAGGGCTGTCCAAGCCCAAAATGCCTGTAGCGAAATCTGAACTGCCTGTAGCAAAATACTTCTACCGTCTGCCACCAGGTGGCGTTTTAATGGTTCACATTTTATCCACCAGGGGTCATTTAGTTCACAGTTTACACACTAGGGGGAGTTAAATTAAGACAATACAAACTACAATTCAGATTGAAATAAACTAAAGCCAATAAAGTTCATACACCTATATTATGAAACGATCCCATAAATGTTTGCCTAATCAATTGAAATTTAATTCATGATTTGCAACACATCCATATTATAAATCAAATGCAGTGAAAGTTAATTTGTGATTTCCAAATTCATTGGCAATTGGAAATCATAGAAGATCAATATGCACTTTCAACTTTCATTATAATATTTAAAAATCCTCAGAATATACTATTAGGAAATTACATAAATGAAAAAAATATTGGCACTTTCTGTAACTTCCAGAGCTAATAATATCATAGCACCAATTGAGATGTATGTTGAAACACTGAATCCACACATAGTACAATATAGGTTATACTTATCACAGATTTGTATATTCAAGCTTAAGATTCTTCAATATACTGGCACACACTCTATTTCACATATATAGCCAGCTTGAATATTTATAATACAGTCTGATAAGACTAGGCAAGTTTTTTGGTAAGTGAGCATCATCCGTTTATAAATAAGAATTGCTCAAGCTCAATCGTTTTCAAAAACTTACTATCATCAGCATCCCTAAGTGTATTAGCATATCAAATATTAATGAAATCTGGTGACCGGTTGCAGAGAAATTAGGTAAAGTTTTTTGGTAAGTGGGAATCATCAGATTATAAATAAGAATTGCTCAAGCATAATCTTTTTCAAAAACTATCATCATCATCCCTAAGTCTATTAGCATATCAAATATTAATGAAATCTGGTGACCGGTTGCAGAGAAATTAGTGAAACAACTTGAAGTTCTTTGGTAAGTGAGCATCATCATATTATAAATAAGAATTGCTCAAGCATATTTTTTTTCAAAAACTATCATCAGCATCCCTAAATGTATTAGTATATATATCAAATATTAATGATTTCAGACCTCAAAATTGCCTATAGCATGGAATTAGAAACCTGATTTTCCTCAAGTCTTTTGTGTTTCTAAACAGTTTACACACGTCTACTAAATACAAGATTTCTAGAGTTGACAAGTTGGTTTTATTAGGCTACCTTTGTGGGCAGCCCAATACAACGTTTTATTGATATCTAGTGCTCGCCTTCAGAAAAATAATGGAGAGTGTTTCTTTCTTCTAAGTTCTATCAACAACAAAGAAACTACAGAGAAAACACGTCCACACTGATTATAAACGAGCAAAAACAATCATAATCACAAACTCACTAAAAAAAAATCGCTGAACGTAAGTATACATAAACAACTCCTTTTTCGATAGACATTACAGAAATCTTAGTAAAATACGTTCCTTTTCCAAAAATCCAAAACTAAGGGGGAAACTTTTTTCGTTTTTCATATCGTATACATGTATCATGGCGTCCCTTTGTTTACTGCATTTTTAGTCATGCGCACGACGCCGTGTTTGGTGATCACTTAGTTTTGGTGACCACCGCTAGATGGCGAACGCATGCATGTTGCAAAATTACCGTGTCGCACCCTTGGCGCAAATATTCTTGTGTCGCATTTTTTGAGGCTGCTGGCGCAAAATTTTGCGACAATGCGACAGCTTGGACAGCCCTGTACAAAAGTATATTTACCTAAATGCAAATTTCACTTAATAATTTCAGCTGTCAAGGCTTTGTGCGGGGAGACAGGTCGTACCAAGGCTGAGTCGTAAGACTTCAAAGCTGCCTTGGTAGGTGTTCTCCTAACCGGTGATGCGGTGCTGACCGCAGATGCGGTGTTGACCGCAGATGCGGTACTGACGCAGGTGCAGTCGCGGAAGTAGCCTTACGTGTGCTGCTCCTAGTAGTGGGACCCTGGGCCCTCTCAGAGGTTCCACTCTTGGTGGCCCTCCCTTTTTTCTTGCTAGGAGCAGCAGCCTTTCGAGGCTTCTTCTTTCTTGGGGATTCATCCCCAAAGATGTGTGGAGGTACGCTTTTGCGTTGAGACCGCCTAGGCTGGTCAGGCACGCTAGCCCTACCTCTGTCAACTGTACTACCCGCAGATGCGGTAGTAAGTGCGGGTACTGTCGCACCCGTAGATGTGACCGTGATTGCGGTGTTGCACACGATTGCGGTACTGACCGCGATTGCGGTGTTGCCCACGATTGCGGTACTGACCGTGATTGCAGTGTTGCCCACGATTGCGGTACTGACCGCGATTGCAGTGCTGCCCGCAGATACGGTACTGAGCGCAGATGAGGTTTTGGCGCTGTCCGCATTTGCGGTGCGGCGAGTTCGTGCCCTGCCGCGATCTGTTGGTTCACTGGGTCTAGGGGAGCGTGAACGTTCCCTGCGAGCCTTGGCTTTCTTAGCCCTGTTGGCTGCATCCATCTCAGACCTCTTGAGGCACTTTGCCATCCAAGAGTCAAAGCCTACCCACGTCTCGTCCGACCAGGATTCGCACACAGCGCAGGAATGTCTCCTGTCGCAAGTGGTGTGCCTTGAGCAACACCAGTGCGTGATCCACAGCTCAGAAGAAGACGAATGGGTAGTAAAATTTGGGCAGGGCGAAGCCCCACACTGAATCTGAGAGGAGGGACGGCCCGCAGTGGACCCAACACTATAAACACTCTCCAACATTGTCGAAGGTCAACAAACAAAGGTGACAGAAACACAGAGAAAACCAGGTACGATCGACACGATTATCTGTCCCAGCAAAGTATAGACATTTCTCGTTATACTCGCTCGTTAGTCTGTACTGTGGCGCTCAAGTTCCGCAAGAACAAACGCAAATTTTTAATTTTAAGGCTATTTTGAGATAGCCCTCCTCTTTGTGCATCGCAAGGGAGAGACTTCAAAATTGAGAGCCTTCCTTTTGGGTAACCAGAGCAAGCCCTGGAGATAGCTTCCAATGTGAGCAGGTAAGGATTTAGATATAAAAATGTCGATTAATCACTCAGCGATTTCATCGACTGATTGAGCTGTTTTTTGGCGGCAAGTCCGACCTCCAACTATTTTTGTTGAAATTCACCATGCAATGACATTTAAATGGTCTACACTACCCATGCCATTAGTGCTCCTTGCAGATTTCATTGCACCAAGGGGCACACAGCACAACACCTCTTTTTATCGGATTGCCATTTAGGCCACTCCAATTTAATTACTTGTCTAAGCTTTTTTTGGAAAAGAAAATCTGTCAGACTCAAAAAAAAAAAAAAAGTGCAAGTTTTAAGCATATTTATTGTAAGGGTGATTCAATCAACTACAGGAATTTATCAATGCTGTGGTAGAGCCTCAGATTTGAGGATGCATATCGCCCACCCTTCAGGTTACAGGGATTAATTGATTGATTGATTTTATTTCAGGGTACAACAGTACCCGACCAACCCAGGTAGTCAGGCAGGGCAAGTTGGACCCAAGATCAGATAGTCCCGCCAGGCTTTCAGATAGTCCCGCCAATTTGATAATATCTGCCTGTTTTGCATTGTATTTCTTGTATTTGTACCTCCACATTTTTATTTGAATTTCAATTGTATGTTTTTTGCCTTGAAATGAATCTTCTGTATTGACTTTTTGCACCAGCAATGTGGCAACTTGACAATCAGAATATGGAGGCTGTAATTCAACACCTTAATTTTCTGTTCAGTCGATGATTTGTGGAATAAAACATAAAAATCTAAAGAATAAAAGTAAATATAGGGCGATTGAGGAGGTTTGAAGTGTTTAAGATATTAATGGTTTTTTCTTTCAGATATCTTTTTCTTCATCTAAAGTGGTACTCTTATAGGGTAAATGAAATTTTGGAATTCTTTATAATCTCAGAATTCGTTCCTTGCTGGTGTCCCTTTTCCTTCATGACTTCCAAAGACAAGTTCACCCATAGAAATAGATAAAGGATATGATTAAGATACTTATAGTTACACATCAAGAAATCACAGGGGATTTTTAATTTATAGTAAATCAAACTCTGAATGTTCTCTGCCAAATCTTAGTTTTACACAGGTCAAATATTATATAATTCATTTCATATAGCGACAACAAAACATTTTCCGGAAGATCAAGAAGTAGTTTCAGGTGATGTTTTTTATTTCTGAATTTTTACAATATTTTGCTTTATGATAGTGAAGTGATAACATATCTCTGAAGTGGTATGATGAAGAATCTTGTGTCTCTGTTGCATATTACCAGGTAGAGCTTGGGCAGCAAAAGTGTATTTCTTATGAGCTATTTGTTATTATTAACATATCTTTTATTTTGGGAGGCACACATAAATGTTTTCACTTTATGAGCTCATGATGTAAGACCAGGAAGTTGGAAGTGCCGAGTCCCCGTGACAAGTGCTTCGTTCATATCTCTGAGTGGGAATCACTTGACCTTTGACCTAATTATTGAGCAGTGCCAAAGAGCTCTTTGTGTCTAGAGGGCTGTGGATGCCTGTGAGTGAGGGCTAGCTGCCCGTGAAGCCATGCCTAATAATAGATAGTCAACTCGGGCAAGGTGGGGGACACTTGACATTGCCGGACATGCTGGTTTTTGGTGATTAGATAGTCATGACTATCGGACTATCTACTGTGTTGCACCCTGTATTTAGTTAGAAACTTATCGCTACCAGTCCGAATCGTCAGACTCTAAAAAAAACACAAAAAAACAACATTTTCTTAAATTCCAAAATGGCTCATTTCCTGCCTCCGGAACTCGTAAGACAAGTAATTAAATTGGAGTGGCCAGCAATCGCAGTTTCTACCGTTAGAAACTACGATCGCAGTCTCTACCAGGTTTATGCTGGTAGAATCGCAGGGTGACCGCCCTTCTATTGCGGGTGCGCCCGCATTCTGAAGGTTTGTTGGGTGTCAAGGGTGATTCAGAGCGATTTCTCGCTTTCGCCTGGGCCTTCTTGGTAACAAGAGATAGCTTCCAATGTTAGACAGTAAGGATTTTTAATAAAACTAAATAGTTTGTAAACAAATTGATCTATTTTTGACACCAACTTATATTCAGTTTTCAAAAAGCTTTGATCCAGACAGAACTTTATAAAACTAACCCAAAAGTGCTTAAATATACATGCTGAAATAGGATGAGATTTCGGACACCAGGAAAAATGCAGATAAGTTATTAGAATTTTCCTGATCAGGTAATATGTTACCCTCTCATGCAACTACAGCAAGAGAGGGTCTCTCTTGGAAATACAGGCAAACTTGGATATGACGGACCACTGAACGATAGACTTTTGTATATGAAGGACAATATGCTTGGTCCCATGCATATCAAGTATGTGTCATATATTTATATGACAGATTTTGCATATGACGGACCAATTTTCCTGGTCCCATTGAGTCTGTCATATCAAAGTTCCCCTGTATGTGGTAGAAAGTAGCAAGTGGCTAGTTACCTGCTGATAAGCTATAGGGGCAGTCTCTGCTACAAAACATGAACTGTTTCATGCCTAGAGGGATGTGCTTAAGGCAAGTGCCTGGTCGCAAAAGCATTTTAGGGCTAGAGATCCCTTAAGGTTCTTTTCAGGGAACTTTAAGAGCTTGCTAAGCTTGAGATGTTTGTATCTGTGGCCCACTTACTTGGCTACCCGTCTCTCCAGCTGACTGGCTTCCTGACTCCGGTCTGACATGCAGCCAAAAACCATGTTGCGAATGGAAGTTGACATGATAGCTGCACGACGCACATGTACTATCTGCTTCTTGTGTCCGAGGGTACTAGCTGCAACAACGGTAACACCGTGAGTAGTCGCACTCTCAGAGCCTGGGGTAGTAATAATTGTAGCATCCATAGACAGCGGGCCCACCTGCTCGATGTCAGACCACAATGACCGTGCAATTCCAAGAGTCCTCCTACTGGCTGCCCAGCCAGCATCTGAAACAAAATATCAAAAGAAAGATAAAACTTAAGAATCCACCTTCTGGAGACTTCACCTGACTCTAATACAAATACATACCTGTTAGCAGCAATCAGACTATCTAAATTAATCCCAGCTCAGTTTATCCTGAATGGAAATCCAAAGGTATAAAAAGAAATCCACACATCAAGTCTAAGCTCTCAGTTGCCAGAGAATTATGGTATTCCTTGGATCAAATCAGTTCCCACAAATCCAAAGCTGTCCTTCCTCACTGTGCATAACACAGATAAATGAAAAGTGACATCCTAGTTATCAAGGATAGAATCTAAGTGTATAGTGCTAGTCTGTGGACCTTAAGTCTAAGGGTATTCCCATATACCCTGAGGAATTCAAGTCTCCTGACCACACAACAGTACCCAAAACATTCTACTGCTTGCTACAAAAGGCATTAAGTGATACCATGTAGGAAGGGACTTGCCATGTTTGAAAACTACTTAAGACCAGTGCCATATATGGGAACTATTTAACTGCAAATAGGCAATCCTTGCTTCAACACATTAACTTATTGACTTCCATACCCAGAGAGCATTGACAAATGGCTAATGATATCAATATGCAAGAATAACAATAGCCAAGGATATTCTTTTTTTAAAAGATCTGGGCATTACATTTAACCTGTTTTACATACTATTTGGGATTATTTTTATAAATCCATCAGGCCACCAGGGCTTTCAGGGATTAAATAGGCTAATGTGCTGTTCGATATGTTACATGCTGGACCAACCTATGAAAAGGTTGAAGGCCATGCAGCATGAAATATCATATACAGTTCACCACTAATAGTGACCACATATATAGCTTCAGAATTAAAGGGCAAATGCACCATTAGAATGATTAAGGTTCAAAACGAACTTATACATGTCACCTTTCGAATAAGACCCATCCCCCCCCCCCCCACCAAAAAAAAAATGCCCTCTACAGCGCTACTCTGAAGGACAGGTTTGGGAGGGGGGGGGTATTTGAAATGTAACATGTAGAGGGCTAATTTTGAACGGAAATCATTCTGATGATGCATTAGCCCTTTAATGACCAATACATTATAGCATACCAAGAAATAGTGACCACCCATAATTCACATCATAATTTAGATCCCCTTGCTGGCAGCAGGCTGCATGCAGTGATAGGAATGTGGCAAAGTGTGCTGGGTCAGCAAACATAACACCATCCAAGCTAACTAACCATGTGCAACTATCCTCCTGTGAGTGGCACATTATATAAGCCTGCCTCTCCCATGTCCTTGCTATAATATTTGCCCAAGACATTTCCTAGTCACGCTAGCATATTATAGGTTGGGCGGCCAAATCCAAAAATGCCTTAAGAAAAAGCTTTCGCCCATTCTAAATCAGTATCTACATAGGGTGAGAGTGGTATGGTATGGTATGGGTGGATGGCAGGATTTCTTATGCCATTTTAGGCGTTTTGAGGGCCTTATACATCATGCATTCAGTGATCATGCTAGTAGCATTACTTCTCCTGGCCCAGCTGGTACTTTAGACGGCCCAGTTTAGCTTTTGCTGACTCACAGTCAAGTATTCTTAGGCAATAAGTAAGCAGTTACGTCTGCTGGCTGATTTAACAGACAAGAAATCGCTTTCTACTTTTTAGTTTGCATTATCAACCTGAATAGCACCTTTCAAAACTATCATATCATCAAAACGAAAATTTCATAAGGAATTGTAGACATGAATGCTTTCAGTACTTCCTACCTATTATGTGCCTGAGCCTAAATATAATGTTTCTTTCCCGCAACAGTCCAAAAAGGAGTTCCAATAGCACTTACTGTAAATGTCAGGGAACTAGCAATCTCGATCATAAACAAAGAAGGCAACACACAATTGAGCATTTACATGATTGTTCAAGCCTGGCAGTGCTGTTTAAATTTCATGCAAGACATTGCTTTATTTAATGTCTTGCATAAATGAAACTCGTGAAATTTATGTTATATTTGCCAATCTAAAAATGACAGAGATATAGGAGTACTTAGTGAAATAACAGACAATGTTTAATGGGAACTGTGTACTAACAGGCATTGAAAATTGATGTTATTCACTTGTATAATGCCCCATTCACACCGGAGTCTGATTGACTACCGATTAAGGCTAAGACGATCAATCGGATTCTCTATCAATCGGTCGGATAAGCAAGAAATACGACCGGCTCGAGTCATGTTTTGGAAAATCGATTATTTCCGATTATCGCTCACATCGCTAACATCGTAAGAATCAACGCAATTTCCCCCACAAAACCCTTATTGACCCTCACTTGACCACCTATCCTGCTGTTACAGCGGCTAATAAACATATTTGCCTACCTTAACTGTTATTTTCTTGTCTATTCTCGCCGCCGCATCCATTTTACGTAGCGACTTATACTTGTATTGACAAGTCTGATTTTCAAAATGGCGCCGTCGCCGTGTCCACGCCATACATTGCTGTAGGGTTCAGTAATAGCGAATTTCGAAGGATATAGGGACACTTATAATAATCGTTAATAATCGATTGATCAGTCGGAAACCTCGGCGATTAATCGAGCCGAAATTTCGGAACGATTCCTAGCCCTACTACCGATTTCAGAATCGTACATCAGTTGCAATCCTGTATAACTGGGGCATAACAAGGTCTTGCCAAAATCTTAATACAAAGACCTGTAAGCAACACTAAATCTAAATTTAGTAAGTAAGACCACTTTGCAAAGATAAGTAACGACCTAAAAATGGATTCCTTCATGTAATGAAATCCCTTCGGAACCGCAGAACAATGCTAGGTAGAGCTGTTTGTGTTGTAAATTACCAACCTGTGAAACGCACCCCCTCCACTCATATGGATATCCAGAAGTTCTCCTGGGTTGTATTAACAATCTCTCCAGTCTGCCAATCTTTCTTGCAGGCAACGCCCCACAATATTGACAACTATCCCAGGAGATAACAGACCAGTTTTATATTATCAGGTTATGTTTGTTATAAAGATACTTCTGGTTGTAGTGCTGTTAATACAAGTAATGATACCCCAATTACCCTTAACCGCAGGAACCTGTTCACTCCACTCCAAACATCACCAAGAACATGTTCTACATACATTACACCACTTGCACCTTTTGTAGCAGGCAAGTTACAATGGGGGAGGAGGAGAATTGTTCCACTTCCTTAACAAAACACTATGCAAACAGCTGAAACAGGTACATCTCTTACCTGAGAAGCTCTTTACCTCTGAGGGAAACCACCTCACAATACACTTAGAGAAAATGACATAGCCAAGTAAGCCAACACATGTACTTGTACACATTCCAGGACCATGTGACTGGCACATTGACAGGAAAACTAGGTAGGTGAAGGGATTAGATGATTGGGTGAAGGGGGTCACCATGGATGAATTCCATGTAACTCCAGGTGAGCTGGATTCTTTCCAATATGATTAAATATTCAGGAATGTGCCGGAGCAGGCCACTATTTCTGGCATTACTTCTAGTAGTTCTTAGACTGGTGAATCAAACTTCTTTTTCTTAGGGACATTGCCCTTAAATCGAACATTGTGTAAATGCACCAAAATATTCAACAAGCAAGTGAGAGATGTTATGCCTATATGGTGTCAGTGTTACATTTGTGAACCCAAATCAAGTGGTGAACATGCTATATAGCTTCTAGTGATATCATTGACGAAGCATATAAGTTAAATGAAAAATTGTCTTTTCAAAGATGAAAAATAACTATAATTAATATTTCCATTATCAATTTTATCATTATTATTGTTACTTATATATTTATTATTATCGTTATTATTATATTATTATTATTATCATTATAATTATTATAATATTATTGAATTATTATTATCAACATTCTTCTCCTTCCTCTCATCATCATCATCATCATCATCATCAGGGTTCGGATGTGAATCAATTTTTACCATTGATAATCGAAAGAATTTTTTTTGCTTAATTAATTGATTCGGGTCAAGTTTTCCGGCCACATTGACATGATTTTTAAGGGGAAGAACTCAAAAAAATCTTGCGCCTCAGCATGGGCCCTCACATGCCACACACAGATGGGTTGTATCGCGGAGATTGAGAACTGGTGCACCCAAACATTGCGTGCCACAAAGTGCTGCGACTGACACAGAACAAACAGAAATTTTTCATGTTTTTCTCCCAGTTTTCAGC
The DNA here is from genome assembly GCA_963942565.1 of Maea johnstoni. Taxonomy (NCBI): domain Eukaryota; kingdom Metazoa; phylum Annelida; class Polychaeta; order Spionida; family Magelonidae; genus Maea; species Maea johnstoni. The sequence continues at coordinate 33,843,212 of OZ012684.1, forward strand.
TGGGAACAAAGCAAACATGGTTATTGGTCCTTAAGTTTTTATTGTTAACATATTGGGTGAAATACAGACATTAGAGCATACTCAATTTTGTCAAATGTCTGTAGAACAAATCGAGCTGGCGATTGAGCGTTGGACCACTAATCATCATCGTCATCAACTTTGTCATTATTGAAATTTTCATCAACATTATTACTTCTACTACTACTACTACTACTAAGTACTATTATCATTATCATTCTTAGTATCACCATCATCATTATGAGTATCATAATTATTATCATTATTTATCATCAACATTGTAATTATTTTTGCTATTATCATCATTATTATCATTATCATTTAAATCATCAATTATCAACTATCTTTATCATCATCATGTTTATACATAATACATGATACGTTGTATTTATTAACCCTTCCAATGCTGGGGATATTTTCATCCAAAGCACAAAGATGCAAAGATCATTAAAAACCATCTAAACCATGTCGTGTTGGTAATCATTGGATAGCTCTCGCTGAGACCTTTCAGATGAGTACCCATTTGCTAGGGTTTCAGTAATTTTTAAGGTTTTTTGCATAATTTTGTATTGGCCAAATTAGCCACCAGCAGCATAAGGGTTAACATGGATAGCTGGCATTGATTAGCTAAAGCCTTGGAACTGCACAAAGATACTAAATCCTACTTCCCCCTGCACAATACTATCTAGATATCTGTGAAGTTCATACATTTCTATCCTTGAGAAAATTACAAAACCAGTCATTCCGCCCATAAAGATGGCGCCAAAGTGGCGAACAATGTCATTCACAAATGGAAGTGCCACATTGGCAACACCTATATGGGCAGGATGACTGATGACCCACCCCCCCCCCCCCCCCCCCCCCTTTCATCTTAATTATATTCAAAGAGGACCTGACAATGAATGCCTATGCAAAGTTTGATGAAATTCTAACAGTGAAATTTGCAATTCTACACGACAATTCCACTTTGGGGCCACCTATGGACGGGATGACTGGTGGACCCCCCCCCCCCCCCCCTTTTTATTTTGAATGTTCTAAGGGGATCTGACAATTTTTACATGTGTGAAAGTGCAAGAGGTCCATTCACCCTGCTGACCAAAACAACAGGCAAGATGGCCTCACCCAAGCCTCATCAGTATGGAGCTGCTGGTTGAGATTCACCACCAAAGTGATGTACGTCTGTGCTCAAACGCACAGCAATGAACCATGGGCATAACATCAGCGCTTGGCCACCAGGTGGTAGAAGGTATAAGTTTAGGGCAGGGGGGGTTTCCGATGCTGGTGCCGTGTGCAAAAATATTGCATATTATCGAACGCGCCGTCGAGCTGAGTGCAGAACTTTATAACATGGCCGTTCAGCTGGATATTTCGTACATGGAGCATACAACTTGACAATTGGGTTCATAACATGGGGATCATTGGTGAATCACATGGGGTCAATTACTTTTGAAAGTAATATATTACAATTACTTTGTATTGGCCCTATTACAATTACAATTACTTTTGAAAATCACCATCACTATTACAATTACAATTACTTTTGAAATGTAATATATTACAATTACTTATTACTTTTCTAGCTGCGGGTGAACGTGACCCTGTGTCAACTTGTTAAAACTTATAAATATTTTATTCAGTCTGAGTATGTTTTATAACAGCTGTTTCATACCTCTTAAAGTTTGTAATATGCTGATAGTTCTGAATAGAAGAGTTTAATGTAGATAAACACAATGAAAATAAAAAGCAGTTCCCAACCTGGAAAAGGGGACCTGTATTTTTATAATCCCACGAAGATTACTGACCCCAGCAATGATAAATATTTTGTCTACCATAGCAAATTATACATAAGATGGACACTGCTTTGTTTAGATACCTTGCGGACAAGAAAATGTTTACTTTATGCAGGAGTTCATCTAATAAAGGGTTCATCTGAATGTAAGGTACTGATTAATGAAGGCAAACAGGGGTGTCCTAGTATTTTATGTCCTGGAGCAGAGACTGATGCACAAATCCCTCAGTAATTCAGTATAGAACAAATGTGCAGAAGAACCCTGTTATTTGATCACCTTGCATTTACAAAATGATTTAGAAAATGGTCCACCTAAGCAGGTCTACCATACATTTGGCAATAAAAGAGTACATGTAGCTTAAGGCAGCCTTCATGAAAACTTTAAGTCTACAGAGGTGTTTAGATTAAAGAGATATAGAAAAATACCAAACCCAGTCCCTCAATACTTTATGCAGTATAATCTGATAATTAGTTGATTTATAAACAACTCATTCACCCATCACAAAAGCCTTTCAAATGAGCATAACAATTGGTCTCCTTGAGTTCAGAGTATGCTCTAAACTCCTCATGTACATGTATGTACAGGTGAGGATTGACAGTGTCTGTAGCTACAGGAAGTTACAATTGCAATTTGAATCACCTGGGGTTTCATTGACCTAGATCATTCATGGAAATGATGATACCCCTAAGTCTTGAAGTCTACCAGTTGCAACTGGAAGTCCTAGTTGCAACTGGAAGTCCACATATAATTATTCATATCTTATAATAGTTATGTGTCACATACATATAATCAGAAATAAGCTGGATTGTATGTTGAGCAAGTTCTATTGAGAAAACATTGTTTGTAAGAGACCATCTAGTCATTCTAATGTTAAATAGCACTATGACAAAGGGATCGTTTCAAAGTCACCATGATTAGAGCATATAACTGCTGAAATGTGCCTTATAATGAGGTTTGATAATATTCTTTAAAAGGTGAATATGAAGGCTATTAAACAGAGCTTGCAGGTAGCCTTTCAAGTTTCAAGTAGAACCATTCTGAGAAATAATTCATACATTTTGGGGATGCCCTGAGGGGTGATTTTTGAGGGTTAGGGTGTCCAAATGATCCCAGACATCCTGCTGTCTTATGCCCTGTAGGCAAGGCATCTATACTTAAGCCCCTTTCATACATACACGATTGTGAACACGATTGTTGCAGTTGTGTTCAGTCGTGTTCAACCGTATGAAGGGCGTGTTCACAATCGTGTTCAGGCATGTTCGACCGTATGAGCATCGTGTAGCCGAAATAATCGTGTTGAATTTTTGACCATGTTCAAAAAATCAACACGACTTTTATCGCGTTTTATGGCCCATTAATGGACGCGTTGGACCGTATGAGAGGCTTATGAGCGTCGTATGAAGGGCGTGTTCGATCGTGTTCAACAGTATGAAGGGCGTGTTCAGTCGTGTTGGAATTTGGCGATACGACTGAACACGTCCTTCATACGGTTCAACACGTCTCTCATACGCCCGCCAAATTTCGTCACATGATACGCTCGCGCCCGCCATTTTGTCATTTACATAAAACAACATGAAGGGGAAAGTGAAATGTGTATCAGCAATATAAAAAAAATGTCACAATATTATTTTTTTTGAAATGTAATTTTATTTCCAATTCCTCCTATTTTCAAAGGGAATCTCTTATAACGAATGGATTGCTGTGGAATTTGTGGCTTGGGCAGGTATTTAGAGACATTATACTCGTAATATGATACACCCTAAAAGCTTTAGTATTTATGCTTTTCAGCTTAAGACAAAAGCAAAATAAAAATCAAAAGTATTGCACCAGTAAATACCCCATTGTCTAGACCAAGTCTAATAATTACATATTCTTTCATTTTAAATTATTTCTTCAGAAGATGGAAACCTGGCTATTTTAATAAATTCAATTCCACCACTAGAAGCCCCGGCTAGAAGCGCCCCTATCCTCATCCCTATGCAAAAAATAATGATGATGATATCAGTGACGTGTCTTATTTCAATATAATTGACGTGTCTTGCATATATTTGCATCATTTGGACGATAATTGAAGTGGAGATATGCATAAGAAACAACAATTTTCCATTTTTCAACTTGACTTCTCATATCAAGAAGAGGATATCAAGGACGTGTATTATTGTCCGGAATCGTTCATATCTGGACGATATTTGAAGTAAGAGATAGGGAACAATAATTATCTAATTTAACTTCTCACTCTTTTCCAATATATTTCGTATTCTCTTAAGGGTAGGTATATAGAAATAAATAGACTTTTAGAAATTTACCCATTACAATGTTGTGATAACTTTCAAACAGAGAAACGAAATGTCGCAATATTTATTGAAAATTAATCTAGTTTTATTTCAACTTTCTCTTCACCTGCATCAGTCATCAAGGCGTTATTTTCAAAGGGAATCTCTGGTAGTGAATTATTTGCTGCGAAAATTGTGGGTTTAGCAAAACAATTTTTGGGGGGAAGACGATTGAGAAATATGCATCAGAATGGGGTCAGGCTATTACAATTACTTATTACTTAAAGATTTTGACTATCTATTACTTATTACAGGCTTTTACTTTGAAAATCGGTCTATTACCTATTACTTTTCTATTACCTATTACTTATTACCCCATGTCTGTATGGTGATCAATTTGCCCACAGTGTAGCAGACGACCTAAACAAATACTACCAGGGCTCGAAATTAGGGGGTGCCGAGAGCCCAGGGCTCCCTCAAATTTCTGCAGGGAGCCCAAATATATACTGTTGGACATACAGAACACTTTTATGAAGCTTATGAAGATGCAATTGGGCTCCCTAGAAAAAATCTTAATTTCAAGCCCTGACTACAAACAGTTTCGTTACATGGGAACGCCCAAATTAGCAAACGCTACGTCCCAGCAACTAGCATAAACACAGCAACCCCCAAAGACAGACATAAGAAATTTCTGTAATGTTGTTATCAAAATATTTAGATCATGAGATCTAAACACAAAAATTAACATTTCTGATTGATAGGTACAGTCAGGTACAGAGGGGGGCCACACCTGCGTTACGTATTTCGCAGAAGAAGGGGCTCTTTTTTAAGACCTCCGCATGTCCGCGATTTGTAAAAGAAGGGTACTTTCTTGTACCCAGATACAAAGTATGAGGGGTGAAAATTCCCTTACAATCCACGTAGTATCCGCGGCTCTGACGCTTAACAGGCAGAGAATTATAACATCAAAAGTTAAAATGCGTGTTCCCGTTCATCTAATGTCAGTGTTTGGATAAAAGATGGGGTTTTTTTTACTGGAAAAAGTCAGTGTTTTTTGAAAATAAGGGTGCTTTTTTGGGATGAAATCGGTGCTTTTTTAAATTTTGATAACGAGCGTATGTACGAGATAGTGGCAGAGCCAGGCAGACCCAAATCACTTTTTGATTCCCTGGATAACAAGTGATACTATAAATGATTATAATTATAATAATAACAACAATAATAATAATGATGATAATAATAATAATGATAATAATAGTAGTAATAATGATAATGATAATGATGAAAATAATAGTAAATATAAAATGATGATGATAACATAACAGTGAATCAGTGATACTCATAATGAATATATATAATGATAATAACAGTGGAACAATCCTGTCTCAACTCGACCAAACAGGGTGGGGGTGGGGGGCAGGGGGGAAACAAGAAGGATTATAGGGATCAGATTTCCGTAGTCTGTTCTCATGGTGAAAGTGGTAGCGTGTTTGTCAGCCAGTGGGATGTTGATTTACAAGGGGTGTGATTATTCAAATTTACAAATTGTCCAGATTGAACCTCTGAGAATGGGGGGGGGGGGGGGGGGGGTGAAAAACAATTCCAACTGCTGAAGATACGTACATAACTGAAAATGAAATCCTTACTTTAGTGTTCTGCATGAAGTGACAGTAATATGTGGCGCCCCCTAGCTTAAAAACAAAACGGTTTATCGCTATCTTTTTAAATTTGTTTTATGAAAAAATAGAGCCCTAAGAACAATTTCAACAAGTTTAAGAAAAATCTGAATGTGGAGATTTTTTTATAGCCTCACCAACTTCTTGCAATATTGAAGTGTTCTGTATGAAATGTCGGTAATGTGCCGCCCCCTAGCTTGAAAACAAAACGGTTGACCCCCAGTCTTTAGATTGTTTTATGAAAATACATGGTCCTAAGTCTAACAATTTCAAGAAGTTTAAGAAAAATCTGAATGTGGAGATTTTTTCTATAGCCCCGCTAAATTCTTGCAATATTGAAGTGTTCTGTATGAAATGACAGTAATGTGGCGCCCCCTAGCTTGAAAACAAAACTGTTGACCCCCAGTTTTTAGATTGTTTTATGAAAATATATGGTCCTAAGAACAATTTCAAAAAGTTTAAGAAAAATCTGAATGTGGAGATTTTTTCTATAGCCCCGCTAAATTCTTGCAATATTGAAGTGTTCTGTATGAAATGGCGGTAATGTGGCGCCCCCTAGCTTGAAAACAAAACGGTTGACCCCCAGTTTTTAGATTGTTTTATGAAAATATATGGTCCTAAGAACAATTTCAACAAGTTTAAGAAAAATCTGAATGTGGAGATTTTTTCTATAACTTCACCAACTTCCCACAATACTGAGCTATCATAGGTGAACATGCTCAAGAGTGGCGCCCCCTAAAATGATGTCCAACAAAACAATAAAACTACAATTCTGAAATTGAGAATCAAAATATATACATACTAAAGAATATTTTTCAGCATTATCATTTTTTTTCTATCTTTTTACATGATTTTGAAGAGAGGGTGGTCCAAGGAACACGTGTACCAATTTTCGTGGAAATACGTCATTTGAGTGAATTGTCGCGTATGTCCTTAATACAAATAACAGCCACAAAATAAATGAAGTAGAATGGATTGTAATAGTTATAAAGGAATAAATCAAATATAAAGTAAATTGATAAACAAATTGAATTAAGTAATACATGTTTTCAAATGAAATAAAAATATAATAAAATAAATCATGATTGATTTTAATAATTGATAAATGCATAAATACAGAATTAATTCATCAATTTGATGTTTGATAAATGAATTAAAAAGGCAAGAATGTTTTTTATTTTGAGCAATTACTAGGTAATAATCGTGCCAAACGAGCATGTTACGGCGTATCGAATTGAATCGAATCGAAAAATATATTGATTAATCGAATCAATAAAATTTCACATCAATGACATCACTAATCCATACATGTCTTAGAAAATGGTTTGTATAGGAAAAGATTTGGCAATTACCCCCAAAAAGACATGTTTGAAAATTATTCATGATATTTGATGCCTGTCTAAAATGTCAGGGACCTGCCTGTCCCAAAGACAGGCTGGATGAGTCCTTGTTTAAGTCCCTATTGGTACCTCTTTTTTACCCTTGCTTGCAGAGCAACTGTGTGCACTTAGTGAGGGGTATGCCAGGAGAGAGCAGGATTTGGAGATGTACCAATAGCATTATTAGGAGTGGGGCAGCCCCACCATATTACAATAACATTCCAAGCCTGTATAAGTGTGACCTAGATATGCTATGTGCATATTTTGCCTCACATACGAACCGGCAGAGGTTTGTGCAGACAGAACTGAATGCCCAAAATTTATTAGTAGTTGGATATTTCAAAAAGATATATCATATGCAATATCTTTTGAGGCACCTAGTACCTGTACATAAGTGTTGAGAATCATTCATCTCTTAAGCTTGATTATTCATTCAGAATCTTGATCAATTAATCAAGTAAATGATTAATTATTCCTAATATGTGTATCAAAAAGAAAGACTGGCACAAAGCATGCATTATGAAACACCAACAAAGAAAAGGTTTTCATAGGATTTCTTGGCATGTATTGGTTGTCAAGGACCATAAATTTCCTAAAATTTGAGACACTTTTAATAATCAATTGTATTGGTTGAGGGTGGCCCATTTATCTGAAAAAGAATGCCAATTAACCAGAGGTATGTGGCCAAAATTTGCTGAAAAATTCAACTGTCCTGATCGAGTGTGTGAGGTCTGGGAGTTGAGATTGTAGAAAGCTTAATTGATTATAATTGAGTCAGAACAATGCTCATTGTATTTCTCTGATTGCAGAAATTCTAAAAATAAATAAAAATGATTATGATCAATAGTTACTGCGAGCCCGCAGTGTGGTTATTCTTCATGTAATTTCTAGTCTCATAATTTTGAATTGCATTCCACCGCCATAGACACAAATTTCTTAATACAAGGTGACAACAATTTTTTATAGAAGTCAAATTTCCAAAATGGTTCTAGGCCAGCTCTGCAGCATAAAAAAAGAAAATGGCAGACATTATAAACTCAAGATTACAAAACGGTAGAGTAAGACCGTTATTTCTGTATCTATTCTTTACATTTCAGGTTTTAATACTTTAAAATTGTATGCATTCCAAAATAATAGGATCACATATATCTAGTGTATCGGAGAGATAAAAAAGAGAGAGAGATATCTTGGATGTTTAGATGTACATATATTCAAGACTTTGAATAACCATCAACACCAAATTATTTGAGCTAGTCTGTACATAATTTAAAATGAAGGGGTTCAAAAGATTGATAAGGTGCTTCTTGTCCTTTGCCGCCATATCTGATAAAGTAATATACAAAAGTAGCACCCAAAAGAGGCATTGAAATGATTGAAGAGAGACATGCTATATGCCAGTTCTTTGTCCTTATATATATATATATATATATATATATATATATGTATATATATATATATATATATATATATATATATATATATATATATATATATATATATATATTATATATAAAAATATATATATATTAGTGATGTCATTGATATGAAATTTTAGCAATTCGATTAATCGCTATATTTTTCGATTCGATTCGATTCGATTCGATACACTGTAACGTGCTTGTTGGGCACAATTAATTACCTAGTATATTGCTCAAAATAAAAAACATTCTTGCTTTTTTAATTCATTCATCAAACAGCAAATCAATGAATCAATTCTGTATTTATTCATTCATCAATTATTATAATCAATCATGATTTATTAAAAAAATTTTTTATTTCATTTGAATACACACATTACTTAATTTAATTTGTTTATCAATTTACTTTATATTTGATTTATTCTTTTATACCTATTACAATTCATTTTGTGCCAGTTATTTGTATTAATTTCATCCATAGCCACATTGTATGTCTATATGGACATTCGTTACATTTGCTCATTTGAGACACGAACGTTCGGAACGTTCGTATCTCGAATACTGCACACATGATGAGCAGTACGTTTAGCGAACGTTTCAGACATTGTTGTTCTGAACGTACTGCGAATTCTATGTGCGCAGTAAGATAAAATGGCGGCCGTTTGTTTTGGTGAGCGAATCGGTCTACCACTCATGATTTTGCGTGTACTTACGGCTGAGAGCCGTAGTACAACGTAAAACATTACCACCAAAGGTATAACGGCCGTTGGTTTGTTGGACCGAGCGATCGCTCATGATTTTTTGCGTGTACTTACGGCTGACAGCCGTAGTACATGGTCAGAACTTAACCCCCAAATGTAGCGGCATTTGGGGGTAAATTTTGTCGATTCTGTCGCATCGATACGGTAGCCTTATCGATGCGACTATCGACAGGGTCTTACTTAGCGGTGCATCGACTTGGCGACTATCGATGACATCCCTAATATATATATATATATATATATATATATATATATATATATATATATATATATATATATATATATATATATATAATAAATATATATATTGGCGATTCACAGTATTTAGTGACATAGTTAGTGAAAAATATATATAAGAAATGAATATAAAAGTGATTATTTCTTGAAAATGGACATTTCAAAGTGTATTGAAATAAGATGAAATATTATTTTGCACCTGCTGTTGACCAGATAATTAGGTAATTAGCATATTTTCAACCCTACCTGTGCTGCGGAATGGACAACTGTTTTACACTAAATATTCTTTTTAGAAAATAATTTTTAACATTTTAATAACAACAGAAATAGTGACAAATAAATCAAATAAAAGTGCACATAAAGAAATTACTCTGATTAAGTCCCCTTAGATGAACTTATTGATCAGAAATTATTGGAATTTTCCAGTTCATCA
>OZ012684.1:33858196-33930696 GCA_963942565.1 Maea johnstoni
TAAGAATGACAAATATAAGCTAGATTACAATTTACTTACTAACATGTAGATACAGGACTCAGCTAATCCTAATATAATCCCACTAGTAAGATCCTTAAGGTGTGCTGCTGCTGCAGCCCATATAGATAGGTACAGTTGCTAAGCCCAGAAGTCAGTTAAAGCACATGTTAACATCACAAGGGTTAAGCGTAGAGTGAGGAAAGGCACCCATGTGGCAAACAAAAGCAGTATCTTTATGACTATTGGTCAGATAAGAAGACCACGGGGCAGCCTGGCAGGGTGCTTCCTGCTATGTGAGTCCAGCATGGCCTGTAGAAGGCAGGTGGGCTCTAAATGATGACCAATAAGGCAGAGGGCTAAAGCAGCAGCTATAGTGATAATACATTTCAAATAACTAACAGGGTACAATAGATCCCTGTTACACATGGGGAGTATAACGCACATCTTTCCACAGCCACTGTCCGACTCTGCAGGGTTTCGACTCTGGAGGGTTTCACTGGTGGGACTATTTGGGCCATGGACCTTCTGACACAGAGCTCTGTGTTACACACCATGTGATGTCCACTCGCATTTCGGGCGACTATAAATCAGGGTGTGGTCGCAAACCATACACTTCAGGCGCAAATGCGCCTATTGCGCCCGTTAAGGTCGATCCCTGATAGCTGTACCAGAAGTCGTTCGACTACTGGTACAGCATAGCTGTACCAATCGTCGATTGGTACGGATCGACTTCTGGTACACGACATATATATAGACATATATATATATATATATATATATATATATATATATATATATATATATATATATATATATATATATATATATATATATACATACATATGTATGTACACACACACACACGCATATATATATATATATATATATATATATATGTATGTATGTATGTATACATAAATATATATATTTATTTATATATATAATGATATATATATATATATATATATATATATATATATATATATATATATATATATTATATATATATATATATATATATATATATATATATATATATATATATATATATATATATATATATATGTATATATACAGCCATGTTGATTTCCTCAAAATGCTCAAGGGTGACATTTAATTGCATAGTGCACCCAGCAGATTTTGAAAGGGTACAACCTCAGCTATCAATATCAGTTTTTTTAGACTAATATTGATAGCTGAGGTTGTACCCTTTCATAACTTAATAAACATTTCTAGGTTTATTCATTCTTCTGCCAGACTAAAACACATTCACCATTAAAACATGATAGGAGGACCACTCTCGGGAAGTGGCTACAATATCTGTTCTGGCCCCTCCCATCTACTTAACACTGTCTACTTACCCAACATATACTGCCTAACGCCTGGTGTGCTTACATGCAGTAACTGGCTGGATGCCTCTTACTGCACTGCTAACCAATACTGCACGGGCTGGCCCATGCCACCAAATTGGCAATTATCTTGGTATTTCAACAATGATATGCTGCTGATCATAATTGTAAGCTACTAATTCCAGCAAAAGAGGTGACTGAAAGCCAGGGTCTGGCACTGAGCTATTTCTCCATGATAACAGCCTCGGCATGCAAATGCAGTAAGTTAAGTCATCAACCTATCAGGCAACATAAACATGAGTACTGTCAAATCATGCCCTCATTTCCATCATTACTACATAGATATATCTATGCCCAGAAAGTATATATATATATATAACTACCCTTACACATGGTTCTCCATTGATAGAATTTTGGTATCATGGTCTTACCCGGCATTAAATCTTGGATTTATTTGGACATGCACATATGTCCATGATACACTTAAATATCAATACATTTCTGATAGGAACCAATCGTGTTTTTCAGTTCTGCTCAGATCAACATGGCCACCTTACAAGATCAAATACTAGTACATCACTAAGTTTGGTTCCTCCACCAATCAAAATCCAGCTATTTGAACACTCATTCACTTACCAACATAGTAACTAATATGGAATTCCTTATCTTTAAATATAACAAGAGACACGCTGTTGCGCCTTTAGAGAGTTTTTAGTCATAATTTCTCTCTTCAAAAAAAAGTTGAGAAAAAAAATTGGAACAGCCGCAAATTGAACCCTCGCCTCCCACACCATGATCGGACATTCTAACCCTACACCACTTCAACTGCTAGTACCCTCAAAGGCAAAACAACCGATGTGAAACTTATGCCCAACATTAACATTGTTTTGCTGATCAATGCTAATTTGCTTATAATTCATGTTTTTCTCTGCCAGTCAGGTAAAGACAAGAGAGAACGACGCCCGGCGTCCGTAAGAGAGGTTATCGCTGGTTAAATAGGTTTTTTTTGTTGCGGCAATTGGTTGAGCATCCTAAGCTGTAGCAATAGCTACCTTGTGTGTGTGCCTGCAGTAAGCCCTTCTTGTCTGTATCAATTATGAATAAGTCATGATTGAGGCAGCTTTTGGACCTAAACTCTTGCTGAAAACTAATCAGGAAATTGCTGTTTTGGACAGGTATTACTGAAATGCTGGCTAAGACCCTGCTTCTGGGCAAGTAGAAACCATTACTTATTTGCCTTTCCTGCAAGTTGAAATTCCAAAATCCTATTATGATGAAATTAGTAAGTATACAAAATGCAACTGAAAATATGAATATACCCTTGAACATCGATTTGCTTTATCAAGATTTAAAAGCGGCCTCAGCCTCAGGCAAGTTGAATTTTTTGCAGGACAGGTAATATCTAGTATTGACCAGGGTTGGGGTAATTTGTAATATAAAAATTAATAGTAATTTGCAATTTTTCAATGTAATAGAAAGTAATCAATTACTTAGTGGCTTAACTATTACTGTAATAGGTAATAGTAATTAACTAGTCCTAAAAGTAACTGTAATTTCATATTTCTTTCTATTACATCTGTCAAGTTATCACAAGGTATGCATCTGCTATGGGATGCTCAGAGGCAAGCAGGAACTGGATATGTACATGTAGTGCATATGTACACACTCTTCACATTGAGACTAATTGCTCAACTGCCACAATATCATGAAGATTATCTGCAATACACAGATGTCACGTCTGCACTAGATTATATGTGGACAGGGGTCATGGATATGGAAACAGTGAAACAGGATGCAAATCTATTGTGTTGTTTAACTGGAGGAGACATGCTGAACCTAAGTGAAATCCAATCAGCTTGAAAACAGACACCCCCTTTTGAAAACAGACCCATGATTCTCAGTGGATCAGTATGTCCAAGAGATGTTCCACTGTGTAATGACTTAAGCTGGTGACATGTCTAACCATCTTTGAAATCCCATGTCCCAATTTGGAACTACCTGGCCATACCAGCATACTGCAGTAGAGGGGATATTTAGTATTGCTGGGAACAGTGGGAAGATTTTCTGCCCTGACCGCTGAAACATGAAGGACAGTGCCTTTGAGAAACCAATGTTCTTAACCGTTATGCTGCTGGCAACTAATTTTGCCAATTCAAAATGATGCGAAAAACCTGATAAATTACTGAAACCCTGACACTTGGGTACTCATCTACGATAAGAGTACTCAGCGAGACCTATCTAATGAACACTAACATGCCAGGGTTTACATGGTTTTCAAAAATCTTTGCATCCTTGTGCTTTGGCCGATATGTAGCCTTAGCATTGAAAGTGTTAAAGTGCAACCAACATATTGGAAAATAGTGTACTTTAAGATCAGAAGAATCAGACTACTTAATCTGACAAGTTCTATAGCAGGACTATCAGAAAAAGGCTGCTATCCATGCCAGTTATGAGATCTATACATAAAATACTGTTATGGATGGAGTGTATTCATAAATCATATAATGGAATAGTCAAATCATTAAACCCAGTAAGCTTTGTTCCATCTATTGAAAAGAAATTTGTAATGTAATCAATTAATTTTTTAAATGTAATAGTAATTGTAATTGCTGGATCTAAAAAATGGTGTAATAGTAATAGTAATATAATTGCAAAATACTGAAGTAATAGTAATATAATTGATAACTTATTAAAGTAATTGACCCCAACCCTGGTATTGACTCTGGGTACTACTAGGGCTGTGCTCGAGTAGGGAGACATCGAGTGATCGACAAACTTACATAATCGATGTTCACATTATGCTGACATCGATGCGTGAACTCGATATGCCCCCCCCCTCCTGTCATTAAGATCTTACCCTCTGTGGTGGGCTTCTAACTTCTAAGTCTGATTAGGCCAAGGAAACTTAATATATAGGAAAGTAAAACTACCAATTCATGTATGCTTTTTTACCTCTACCTATATGTTTTGGCCATCTGTTTTCCCCTATCTAATCTTGGTATTGCAGAGTATAAATCACCATGAAAGAAATATAAGCTACTGTTCATTCAAACCTATGGATGGAAGTCCATTTTGGTAAGCCTATTATTTGAAGGAGATTCATGCTTATAACAGCCATCTGAAGAAAATAACTAAAAGAAAACTCTCAAAATATTGCAAGCAGCCCTGATTCAAATATCTTACTTGTTAATACTGAATTCACAAATTATTTTCATAAGTCTCATGGGTCAGCAGGGTCTTGGCCAGGATTTCAAAAATGCAATTCATTTTTTTTTGTTTAGATATGGCCTGAGTGGCAGGCAAGCTTAGGTATGCACATACACGTTAATTTAATATTAAATTCATAATTTAATACACACAAAAGTTAATAAAAATAAAAACTGAAATGGTACAATAACAAAAGCATACCGAATCGAGAATCGAATCGAGAAAATCGACATCGAAAAAAATTAGTCAATTAATCGAATCGGGAAAAATTGGCTGATGAGCACAGCCCTAGGTACTACACAGGGGAAAGGCAAAAGCAATGCACGGTGAAACAAGCAGTGAGACAATAATATATTTTAGCATTTTAAGTAATAGAAAGATGGGGAAAGTATATTCTAAATATAAAAAATTTGGAGGGAAGGGGTTAACACAGTGGAAGAAAAGACACAGATCAAAGGAAAGGAAATCACCGGCACCCACTAAGTAAACCAGAACTTAAGATTAAGAATCAGCAATAAGACTTAGCAGGGGTTTCAGCTAATGACCCTCTCAGCTTGTGTCTGAATATATTATGAGGGGCCCTCTCTCCCCATGAACCACGAATTAGCATAATTACTTAATAGTCACTCAGAACTTTTCCACATTTGGACTTAACACACTGAATTGTCCAGATGCCTAATAGGAAAAAGAATAAAACAGGAAGTTTCTTCTCACCAGATAGAAAGTTATTGCTAATATAGCCCTAAAAGAATCAGGGAAAGCTAGGTTCTTACTATGACCAAAGTGGGCTAATGGAGATGGAAACTGTGGCTCAGCCACAAAAATCTGACATTTTGAGTGCCTCAGCAAGGGAATTAACCATGTCTGATGCCTGTGAGTCAAGTTCCTCTTATGAAGAAGAGGAAGAATCAGAAGCAGGGTCTTAGCCAGCAGGGTGTCCAGGTGTCTTTTTGGCACCCTGGTCCTCGAAAAACACCAATTTTTGGGGGAAAAGACACCCTATCTTTAGGTCAGGATTTTTTGAAAATACTAATTATAAGTAGATATTTAAAAAAGTTTTATTCTTAAATGATAACTAGGACATTTGTGGAAGATATAAAGCATATAATTACTTGATTTGTCAATGTATATGGTCAGTATGATGACTTATTTTTTTTCAGCGAGGGGGTTTGGACACCCTGTCTTCTTGAAACCCCATTTTGGACACCCTGTTATGAAAATCCTGGCTAAGACCCTGATCAGAAGAGATGATGGATCTCTCACCACAGTCCTGTTGTCAGCAGGAGAGTTTGTTGTTGCACTACATTGACCAGCCTAATTTGAAATGGAAATTTATACCAGTACACAGGAGCAGCGCGGACAACAGGCTAAACAAAGGTATGTTAAAACAGTGAAACTTCACTTGTACATTTTATATTGTTTTTGTTTCAATAACCACACAGTAAGAGTGGCGATTCTATAGCAAAATTCAGCCAGTTTTACCCAAAATCATGCCATATATAGCACAGCTACTGCATGGACACATGGAAGGGACCAATAAAAATGCAGCTCACTTCTGTTAAAAATTCAATGTGACTCGCAGGATTTATCAATCGCAACCAACAGGAAGTTGGACAGTAGTCGCGATGAAAGATCGATTTTTTCTCACTATACTGAGAAATTGATAATTTTTTAAGTTGATAATCTTTTACCCTGACTCAGTTGTCAGTTTATTTGGTCAAAAATGCCAGGGAACTAGCGCTGTCAATCAAAAACAAAGTAGGCACATACGATTGACAGCGTCTGTAGGCCTAATATATATTTTTTTGCGTGTGGCGCTCTCTTTGAATTTCTCTCAAATAAGCCACCCAATAATTACTTTAAAATCAATATATTCAGATAGATAAGTTCCCTGGCTTTTAGAAGATGTAGGTCATATAAAAATCCAGCCACGAAAAGTACTTGTTTTAACTGTGTAAAGTGTGTTGAGGAGACCGCCACTAATACGATCTTTCAAAATAGCCGCTCTAAACAAGTGCGAAGGAAATCGCTTCGCACTCGTTTTAAAGCGGTTGTTGCGTGTACCAAGCAAGTTCATTTTAATAAAATAAAGGAGTAATTCTGATTCCCTGACATCCATTTCATCTAAACACAACATAATTGAATTTAGGATGTCAAGGGTGAAGGAATACCAAGCGGAAACATAACCTGGAAGTGATCATCGTCAATCAAGCATTTAAGATGCGCACGCATATTCGAAAACAGGAAGTATTAAATTCCGCATTTATGAATTTACACAATGAGAACCGGGGTTAAAACGGTATAAAACTTTGAATTGGAATAATTCACAGAAGAACAAAATACAGAAGGAGGGGGACGCCGAAAAGTAAGTCAATGCCACTGTTAAATTTTGAATGAACACCACCGCGGTCGCTGGCGATAATGTACAATGATGAAATCATTTCAATAGAGCACACTACCGAACAGAGAAGGCGATAAAACACACATAATGAAACAGAATCACACAGCAAATGAAAACTTTCGAAAGAAGAACGTACACAAAATTGAGGTCAATCATTCAATGACTAGAAAATAATGAATTATGAGAGGAGCGGTGGCTTAGAAAAACAATAAGACGTAACATGTGACGAGGTACACAGACAAAGCATGCAAAGCCAGACACCTCAGTTAAAATACAATTAGCGAAATGGGGATACAGGGATGGATGATTTGAAAAGAGAGATATTCCATAGGAAAAACTCTCTAAAAATGGAACCATCTTTCTCATCATTCAAAAAGTATACCATGAAGAACAATTTTCAACTCTGTGGCCTGAAGCATGAAATGTAAAATCCTTAAATCTGAGGGCCACAGCGAAAATCCAATCCTGTATTTGACTATCAATGTTTTGGGCATCCAATTTCTCAAGTGGTACCACAATACTCAGGTTTCAACCATAAACATGTATTGAAATAAGGCATATCCTTATACGACGTCATGGTAATTATGATGAAAAAATTCAGTTATATGTTTGATAAATATTGCCATTTTATGAAATTATTCACAAAAGAAAATTGGGTGTTCTGAGGGGTGCTTTTTAAGGGTTTGGGTGTCCAAAAGACGCCAAGACATCTAGCTCGCTAAGACTATGAAGGTATATATATATAAATGTTCTTTACATTTGTAATGCGGTTCCTGATATTTGAAGATTTTTTATCAGGCGTTACAGGGCATATGGGTATCAAAATAATCAAATATTTATGATAACAATAATAATAATAATAATAATAATAATGATAATGATGATAATAATTATATCCCCATGAATGAATGTTACAAGTAATACAACCAAAACTGTCACAATTCCTGTTCATTACAACACCACTAAGATCGAAGTAAGGGCTCTCTCTATAAATGTATATTTCAATAATACCTGCTGCCTTTCTTTGCTTGAATTCAACTTTCAACTACTGTAAAGTTCGAAATATTAGCAAATCTATATTTAGCGAATTAATACGTTTTTCAATAATAGCGGGTGGTAATATTCGCGTGTGAACCATCTCCATTAGCGCCATCTGAATAGTGGTATTCTAATTCATGTACTGATCTACCACTCACACCCCCCGACAATACTGACTAGACCTTGTTTCGTTACGACGCAACCACCTAACAAGTAGTGATGTCATTGATATGAAATTTTATCGATTTGATTAATTGATATATTTTTCGAATCGATTCGATTCGATTCGATACGCCGTAACATGCTCGTAGGGCACAATTATTTATGGGGATGTCATTGATATCCCTTTATTTTGGTTGGATATGTGTCTTGGCCATATGCCTGAGTAAAGCACACCATTCCTTCCAATTTCTCTTACAAAAGCTATAGAAATACTTCAATATTTAGTCAGAGTTTCACTTTGCATTAGTTTAACAGGAAAATGATTAATTATCATACGTCATTATTGGTGTACAGAATATCGATTATTTCGATTCGATACCCAACCATTCGATGAGATTTAATTGACAAAGTGAAAATGTCAATTTATCGATTTGTCGACTATCGATGACATCCCTACTAACAAGTGAAATTTAGGGTTCAAGATAATCAGATCGGGCTATGAACGGTACGAGTGCTCGTCAAAATGGGTCTATTGCAATCGTAATTTCTTAGAACCACACAGATTTTATGCGCTACTTAACCCTTGTCCTGCCAGATTTCCTGACAAGATCGGTCCCCCCAAACCAGATTTATTTTGGGTAAATGGGAATCTAGAGTACCCTATAAGGTTTGAGGGCCCTGTCTATGATTGTGATGCATAACCCACCACATGTTATACATCAAATTAAAGCTTAGACTCAAGGCTATTACATACACATACGCGGAGGGGGGGGGGGGGGGGGTGGTCAGGCGAGCAATGTGGGGGGTCCCCTAGACTGGTTTGCCAGTCTTTTTCATAAAAATATTAAGATTTCCCATTTTTTGCATAGTTTCTATTTACCCTTCTGGTCTTAACCTAAAATACATGATGTAAACATGTCAAATATGACAAAATATATCATATGGGGGATGTCTGGTAAATGTATGATGTGTGCAGTTCATACTTCGCACGAAATTGTGACTACCATCCGCCAAACATGAGCGGACGATGTCACAAGAATCATGCGGTACGGCCGCCGCCATCTTGTCATTTCAGCAGACGACCGTGAGACTCTCGCGAGAGTCTTACGGTCGTCTGCTGTAATGACGTCATGTAGGGGAATCCCAAAGAACGCTGGTGCACAGTTAGGATCTCCCTCTATCATCTCTGCAAGTTTGGTGAGTAGCTTTTACAAATTCGCCACATCGTGGCGATCGCTAGCTGACCCACGTAAACTCACGCTTCAGGCCACATATATGTGGCCTTGGTTGGAGAGGATGGAATGGCGCCGCCACATATATGTGGCCGCGGCGCTACCAGGGTTAAACTAGCATTGCCACTAGGCTGTTTAGCAAACTCACGTGTCATTGATTGTCCATCCTAATTGGTATAAATTTACAATTAAGTAACTTGGATCCACCGTGATTATGTGCATCATTCAAATTTGGCTGTACACCGTGAGACATTTATACATCACAACACGCACGTACGCGTGTCTATGTATGTACGTATGGTTATCAACTGACCATGTGTGTTATTGTGACTAGATACGCATTTTGAATACAAAATAGAAAAAATATTAACGGATCGTAATATTAGCGAATCGGACCCACTTGTTAACCCTGGTAGTGCCAAACTGTGCCATGAACGGACCAGTCCGGTCTTGGAGAGTTGCACTCACAAACCAAGACCGGACTGGTCTGGTCAATGGCCGCCATTGCCGGTGTGCAATCAAACCGATGTCACACCATGTGAATGTGAGTGCATCTGGAGCGAGTTATCAAATAAAACAAACAGAATAGGTGAGATACATATCTCACCTATTCGCACATGTCTTTCCTTGTCAGATTGACAAAGAAAAACATTAATAATAGTAATATTTCAGAAAACGATCTTTTGCGATGTTGACAGCGCTTCGCAGCTTGCCGGCGTCACTTGATCGATAACTTCCTGTTTTGTTTATCGATCGTAATTTGTTAAACGCTGACATCCTAAATTCAATCAAGTTAATTTTTACATCAAATGGATGTCAGGGAATAAGAATATCTTGTTCCTTTTTGGAAAAAAAAAGTTTAGTACATGAAACGATCGTCTTAGAACAAGTGCAAAGCGAGTCTCTTTGCACTTGTTTTGAGCGGCCATTTTGAAAATCAGTCTTTTTCCGCCGATTTTGCGGTCTCCTCCCAGCACTTTACACAATCCAAATAAATATTTATAGTGCTGGGATCGTAATAAAACTTATATTTTCTTAAAGCTGGGAAGCAGCTTTATTGAAACATATTGATTTGGAATATAATTATAAGGCTGTTTACTTGTCAGACATGCGAAATCAAATAGGTGCAATGTCTGTGGCGAATGTGCTTTGAAATCAAATTCGTCGTAAACATTCAGATTCGCCGTGGTGACCATCATGTTTGAAGCCTTCGAAGAAAGCTATAACTGATGGTATACCACAAAACAAAGACATGGTAATGAAGATAACAAGGTAGGGAATGGCCACATCTTTTTATTTATATTTATATTGTAGGTATTGACAGTTTCATGAATTTTATCTTTTGGTCGTTGCGCCAGAAAGTTAGCAACTTGAAAGTCACAAAATGGCAGCCACAAATCAACACTTTCGTTTTATGTTCAATCGTTGATTTGTGGTTCAAAACATTGAAATTTCGAAATAAAAATAACATGAGGCGATTGAGCAGGTTCGAATTGTATTAAATATCAATGTTTTACATTTCAGATTTTCTATTTTTATTTGTTTATAGCGCTATTTAATTGAGGTAATTAAAGTTTTAGAATACCTTTTGATGCGCTCTCAGAATTCGTCCCTTACATAACTTTCTTGCAATCCCTTTTCTTTAGGATGGCTCACGACAACATAGAACAAATGCAAAAAATATTAATTACAACTTTATTTCTCAGTTTTTGACAAGGATTCTGAATATGCAATTTTTATGAGAAAATACTCATGTACAACTTGAGAATTCTTAGGTGAAAGTGGACTTTACTGGACTTTAAACTCGTGATTTTCATTTATCACTTATCAAAATCAGCATATTCTCTACAATTCCTTGGTTTACAATGATCAGACATAATACTATCTATGAGTTATAATTACAAATTAAGCATGATTAAAAAGAACAAGAACAGTAGTTTCAGGTAGTATATTTTTATTTCAGAATAACATTTTTCTGCATACCAAAGGAAAAGCCTACAACCCACTCACAACGCAAACGCAGTCAAGGTCAAATATATTGCAACAAATGTAATCTGGTTTAGGGGTATTGCGACGCCCTGCAATGCGGCATAACCAGGGTTAAAGTCGCCAATATTACTTTATCAATGAGATGTTACCTCCAAATAACAGTTCATGCTTGTTACTTGTCATATACCAATTAATATCACAAATGGTCATGCCCATGGCATATCAAAGGTAGAATCCTACTTGATACCCATGTCATTTTTAAAACTTAAATATCTAAAAACTGAGCTAAATGTAGACAATGGCACTTATGCTATTGTATAGCTTACATCTCATAGTTACAGAATAATGATAAACTTACCAATAATTTGCTATTTTGAGTTGATGTGGCACCCTTTACGAACATATCTGGCTGTGTTTCGTTTTATGGCAAAATGTCTAGACTCACCTTTTACTTGAAAATCAAACTCTACCATTTGATCATTCATTGAAATTTCTTCTTCTATCAGCATGAATACATTTCATATTATGACGTGCCATTTTGAATAATTCCCTACTTTCAAAATTTCTGCTTTGTTACCAGCTCTGCATCTGTATAAGTAGGCAAAAGTAGCATACGATCATGACTAGATCACCTAAATACTTGTGCACACCATGATTACCTTTGTTTTCCAGAAACGTGCTTTATGAAAGAGAAATTTTGATATTTATCATGTGAAGTCGGTTGCGAACGGGACGGATACGAATGGGACACTTTTGTCCCATGAAGAAAAACAAGTCTTTTTATCAAGAAATCATTAGGAAAATACCCAAAACCATCATATTAGGATATTATACCAAGCTTAGCAGCAGAAAAAAACTTTTAAGTATGAATTTATGCTGCTACAAGGGAGAATTTTAATTTTCTGATATGGAAGGTACCTGGTGAAAGTACGGAGCAGAATTTCAACTCGAAGCATCCTTGATAATGCACTCAAAAGTGAAGGCTACCATATATTTTCAAAAAAACATGAATTAACTATTCTACACATGTAAAGGCTATCATCTGATTACCAGAATTCATCATACATAAGGGTTGTTTCTCAGCACATTAGTATTTTATGAAGATTCATCTAATTTCAATGTGACTTTCTAGTATATAAAATCCAGATGATATTACTTCATTTAGGTACATACAATCACCCCTTCCAATCAAATAAGAAGCTAATACAAGCATATAAACCATAATTAAAAAGCTACTCTTTATCAATAGCAGCTAATATCACTCTAAGTATCCATTGTATCCATATACAGAGGTGAAATGGTGAATACCAAATTAACCTTTCGATGCAGGAGTTCAGTACCTCCCAAATAGGTATGAGACCCTAAGTCTAGTAAAACTAATGATATTTGCAGAAATATTGATTCCATTTCCAGCTTATATACTCAGATAACTTTATTCAAATGTACAGTGATCTTCTATATGAAGAGAGGGAGTTCAAGTATGGAAATATCACCCAAAGTGTCCCGTTCGCAACCATACTGTCCCGTTCACACCCTTTTTAAAAGTTGTAATTTACTGCTACACATGGAGTTAATACACATTTCTGATAACTTATAATGTAGTATATAGTGGATAGGAGGAGATTCCTTATTGATTTTTTAATGACATGCCTAGTTTTGAAAATATCAAAACTTTTGGAAGTTGAAAGGGTGCGAACGGGACATCTGCATCTAGGACAGGCCATTTAACTCTGCTCTGGCCAGGTCTGGATAAAGTCGGACCGTAAGATCTGGGGCTCAGCTGCCAGGTCTGACTTTATCCTGACCTCCCACAGAAACACTAGAAAAGACTGGCTTACCAGTCTAAATTACCCTCTTTTCCCCTCCCCACAATCTACGTGCCACTAGTACTTTGAAAGCCCCCTCTTCTAGCTTTATTTTGATACCAGACATGCAGGGATAGCCCCAAGTTTTGTTAGAGTATGGTGTCATTGAATTATAAGGTACTAAACCACCAGGCATTCTGCTGAATGCGCTGGTTTCAGGGGCATAAAGAGTCTGGCAGGACTAGAGTTAAGTATGCTTTTGAAATAGTTCTGCTATTTTTCCATAATCAATTGATTACATAGCCATAAATTATCATGTCTGTTAAAGTAATTAGTAAAAATATAGAAATATAGTTGAAATATCTCAATTTTTCAAATGTCCCGTTCACACCCTGTGGAATACAGAACTTTGGATTAAAATTGCGATATCTCCAAATACTGTAAAACACGAAATTTCCGCGTGTGTTTATATATAGCGTACTTAGCGTCTGGTGCCGCTTCGCTATATATAAAAACGCTGTAGTTTGTCTTTTTTTTAGCCACTGGTGGCGCTGACGTCAATTTTGTTGATAGATTTTTTTTCCATTCTGGCGGGCATAGTCTGTTGTTCAGCTGAGTAGTCCTTGGTAGGCTTAGCTCCTTTCAGCCAGGCAAGCATTTTGATAAAAATGTTTAAAACCTAGCTTTAAATGATGTTAAAAGTTACAGTACTAGTATTTAAAAGTCACAGTCCAGGTTGACAGAAGCCAGAATACTGAGTGAGTGTTGCACATAGCAACCAGAAGGATAAGTGCCCAGCTATTGTTCTGGCGGCCCTGTTTACTCACAAACAAATGCTAAATTTAGGTTGCTTCACTCTGGCAGCATTAGATCAAGAGCTCAGTAGTGTGGCTTCTGTCAACCTGGACTGTGACTTTTAAATACTGTAACTTCTAACATCATTTAATGCTAGATTTTAAACACTTTTAACACAATGCTTGCCTGGCTGAAAGGAGCTAAGTCTACCAAGGAGAGATATGAATTGTCCCCAGTTATTGCCAGTGCAGACCGCTCAGTTTCTGAAACTTTAAAACAGTCAGGGTCAGCGTCAAGAAAACGAAAGAGATCGGGCAACAATAGTTATTCAGCTGAGCAACGGGCTCAAATCGCCGACTATGCCCACCAGAATGGAAACACAGCATCTGCCCGACATTTCAGCATCATATGGACGGAAGTCACGTCCGCCAAATGATGTAATCTCTGCTTAAATTAGTTCGTCTTTTTTGCGACAGATGGCGCTGTCAGCGGCGGCTTTTACGGTACAGAGACGCTAATATAAAGATACGCTATGACGCAAAACTCCGAAATTCGCTATACATGGGACACGCGTGAATTCCGTGTTCTACAGTATACTTAAGTCAGAAAAAAAATAATCATAGATTCATGAACCGTAGAATGTTTTCTTTTTTAACTAAGTTGAAAGAATATCATAAATCCATTTTGAAAATTTGAGGTCTGCGGAGTGCGGACCAATTACTGTGAAATGAATGAATGTCCTGTCATAATACGAGGTACTTGTACATATCTGTCATATTCTAAAACAATGGCTTCGAAGACCGCATCGTTATTCACTTTCAGCCAAAAAATGAGATGAAAATATTGGTCAAAATGGTCTCGAAGGAATCTGCATGGTCGAAGCAGACAGCCATGTCGTTTGGGACCAATATAACACAGAAGGCCCAAAGGGGCCTGCCTTTTGTTCTTGTAGCCGTACCACAATAGAAAGTTGCTTGGTTGAGATTCGTGGCGAGTTGATCACTGCTCAAGTGTAATCTTAATCGATTCGGTTAGAGTTTTACGGCCACATTGCCGTAATTTTAAAGCAAACGATTTTAAACGTTATTGTGCCGCGGCATGCCCCGGCACATGTCAGGCACACATGCGGTGTACTGCGGCAATTGATGAATCGGTGCACCAAATATGGCGCAATAGATTTGTTTACTCTTGTCCTGTCTTGAGTGTAACTTTACGAAAGTTCTAGAGAATTTTCCTCTCTTTCGCGCGGGTTTACAGTGGAACAAGGTCAAGTCTTTATTGTTTTTGTATGTTTTGGCTGCATAATTTCGCAATATTTATTGAGAAATTTCACATTTGAAATAATCGATTATTTCAAATGCCATTCGAACGGGTCGAGTCTGCCTCACCTCAACCAAATGCTCGAGTCCTCGCTTAATCATCCAACCACTACCACCTAGTGGTGATTATCTTGGTGTACTAAAATATAAGGTAGCTTGTGGGCTTGATTTCTTTGACTCAGTTTGTCCTCTACCCTGCTCTTATTGGACATTTCAGCCTATAGAAAGTACATAACTACATATTGCCTGAAAGGTCTTATGATGAGGAAAACATTTTATCACCACAAAAGTACCTTCCCTGCAGGGGTGCAATTTGGGGGTAAAAAACTGACAAAAAACATGCATAGAGTTTTCATATATAGCTCCTACCCACCACTACAGACCAGGAATCATCAAATGTCTTAAATGTAGAAAAACAATAAAAAAAAGGGAAAGATATCACATTTTTACATATCTTTGCTACCTTCAAATTTCATAACCTTTTTTATTTCATAACTTTTGTTGAAAATGAGATACAAGTGTTTTTTTCAACTTTCAGATTAACACTTGATGCTCAAAATGCATGTTCGAAAAAGTTCATGTTTTGGTTAAATCTGAGTTATATAGCGAAAAAGACCAAAACAAATTTCTGGCTTGTGTGCAAGCCTATAGGAGCTTCAAAGTTAGCGTAGACAGTTGATTTGAGTTTGAGGAAAGGGTGTAGGCTTTAACATGTACAATCTCAAAATGACCCTACATTCATAAATTAACCCCATATTAAAGCCACCTTAAGCCAACTGAACTTTCACGATGATTACAAGCCAACCACCATTGCATCAAGGGGAAGCATGGACCATTTATAAAATGCTACTTCCTGTACTGTTATTACCCTTAATCTAATCATTATTTCCTGAGGCAATAGCAGATCACAATATGACAGTAGGAAATCAATTCCTCATCTAGATAAACAACCTGCTGTGAAAATGCCTGGGTTCACCAAGCATTTTCACCAGAAGGGGGATCTCTAGACGCAAGCATGAAAATCAAAATTTTCATAAGGCCTGACATTTTACTCTAGATAACTCTAGTAAGGTAAGGTAAGGTAAGGTAAGGCCTCCACACTATAAAACACATTTTTTAATGTGTTTCACCTGTT
Source organism: Maea johnstoni (assembly GCA_963942565.1). Taxonomy (NCBI): domain Eukaryota; kingdom Metazoa; phylum Annelida; class Polychaeta; order Spionida; family Magelonidae; genus Maea; species Maea johnstoni. Next base: position 33,874,629 of record OZ012684.1, read on the forward strand.
TCAGTTCACAGGTTGGAGAACCATTATTATCAATCATGCATGTGACACTTGATAAGGCCTGATAGTCCAGCGGATAAGCCGAAAATGCATTTTTATAAGGTCCCCAGATCAACATACTAAAAGTCCTAAGGAATCCCGGTACGGGAAATATGCTAATTTGCATAAACCCAATATGGCCGCCAACAAATAAGAAATGGCTATATCTCTGTAACCAAATCATCGTTTTAAGTCATGAAAAAACCTATACTAGGGTTTTTAGGTACAAGGATTCTTTTGAAATACCTTTCATTAAAATTACCATATAAATTCATTTGCATAAATCCAATATGGCCACCAATAAATGAGAGATGACTATATCTTAACAACCAATTCTCATTTTTGAGTCATGAAAATCTGTATCCTGAGTTACCTAGGTGCTAAAGCCCTTTTAAAATGTCTTTCAACATAATTATTTCTTCGGAGATTTGCATAAACTCGTCATGGGAAAATGCTAATTTGCATAAATACGATTGGCTGCTAACAAATGAGAAATGGCTATATCTGTAACTAAATCTCGGTTTTAAATATTGGAAAAAACCTATAATAGGGTTTTCAAGTACGAGTAAATAGGCGGGAGACCGGAAATGAATAACACTAGTCGATAATCGCTAAGTAAGACCCTGTCGATAGTCGCATCGATAAGGATAACGTATCGATGCGACAGAATCGACAAAATTTACCCCCAAATGCCGCTTCATTTGGGGGTTAAGTTCTACCATATATTACAGCTCTCAGCCATAAGTACATGCAAATGGTATAAAAGAATAAATCAAATATAAAGTAAATTGATAAACAAATTAAATTAAGTACTGTGTGTATTCAAATGAAATAAAGATAAATTAAAATAAATCATGAGTGATTATAATAATTGATGAATGAATAAATACAGAATTGATTCATTGATTTGCTGTTCGATGAATGAATTAAAAAGGCAAGAATAAAAAAAATATATCGATTAATCGAATCGATAAAATTTCATATCAATGACATCACTAGTTAGAACATGTTTTACCATGAAATCCCATGTTGAAAAAACATGATAGTTCTGTAAGCCGTATAAACGTTAAACATGTTAAAAGAGGTTATTTTATTTTCAAGACTATGAAACATGTTATACCATGTTTTCCCATGTAATTCGATAGGGTTCTAAAATCTGAAACACGTTATAACACGTTTTTCCGTAACATCAATTATTGAAAAAATGGTCACTGGCTGAGTCAAAAAAGTTGAACATGGTAAAACATGTTAAAACATGTTTGTGTTATTCCCAGACTCTGGAACATGTTATAACATGTTTCCCCTTTAACTCCAGAAATTGACTGGTTAAACATGTTTTGACATTTCTCACTAGAAAATCACAGAGCAAATGCATAATTTTTCTTTAGCACTGCAGTAAACTATGATGAAAGCTAAACATGTTTTAACATGTTTAAACATGTTCTTATAACAAATGTGCCGGGCTAGTCAATCATAGCAGCCCCATTTAAGCCCTGAGCTAGTAAAAATCCCCAAAACCTAGATCAAGGCTAGTCAATGACACTCTTCCTAGCCCTTAATCCCTGGGCTAGTCCATTTTGGGTGAATACTGCCTGTTCTTATCTTAAAACTTTTGGGGTAAGACTAGTAGATGGGAGGTGCCACCATCTTTTAAGACATCCCTTGTCAAAATTATTCCCAACTCATTGCATTCTGAATTGAAATCCAATAATATCCAAGAAAATCCACACTTAGTAGGAGGTCTCAGTTGCCAGAGAAGTATGGTATTCCATGGACAAATTAGTCACCACAAATCCAAATTTTTTCCCTACCTGCAGTTTGGCAGGGTTGACGGGCCAGAAGATTCACTTCCTGTGTCAAGAGAGTGTGGATATGTTGGGACTTTAAATACTGTAGTTTCGCGTGTATAAGACACACTTTTTTACACAAATTGTCCCACCCAAATGGGGGGTGCGTCTTATACACAAAGCTAGATATCTAGGGTGTTTTACATTGAGTATCCAGGCCACACAGGGAATTCAACTCTACCTCGATTCATTGGATTATTTTGCCTAATTACACTTATAACGCGGCAGGGACAATGCCCATCGATGTTTGTCGTGGCATCTTCCAATTGTAATAACAGTACTACCCTCCGTCAGACGTTATTGATTACAATCTATACCATGCCTAGGACAATGGGTAACAGCCACTGACACAGAGTGATGAGCATTCATGAACCACTTCGCACTTTTCGATACGTGTTTTACCGGTTTTTTAGCATTATTCGTGAGAAGATGATCTGCCTCAATATTTCTGAAAGGGGGGTGCGCACTATACACAAAGCTAAGGTCTATACATCATTTTTAAGGCCTGAAGAAGGGGTGCGTCTTATATACAGGTGCGTCTTATACAAGCGAAACTGCGGTAGGTGCAATTTAATTTTGTCCTCGTAACTAAGCTTTATTTAGACTTAATAACATAACTCAGAATCTAAGGAGGATGGACAAAGCTAGACATTTTCTTTAAAGGCCCTGAGGTACTTTCAATTCTAAGTCCAGGGGAATCCAAGATGTCTCGTGCCTTTCATGTTTAGTTGCGATATTGAAACATTGTAATTTGAGAAAGGCTTTGAATATTCTCAATAAGTAAATACATGCTAACAATAAACGTTTTGTTGTTTTATATAAGTGTTTGTGATCATGAGCTTTCACTTTGTTGTTTTCTGTATCATCAGAACTGGATAAATATTAAGCTGATATGTATGTGAGCCTTTAGGGCCCCTTTAAAATCTTATGAATCCCTGATAAACCGGGAGTAAATAGGCGGGAGACCGGAAATGAATAACACTAGTCGATAATCGCTAAGTAAGACCCTGTCGATAGTCGCATCGATAAGGATAACGTATCGATGCGACAGAATCGACAAAATTTACCCCCAAATGCCGCTTCATTTGGGGGTTAAGTTCTACCATATATTACAGCTCTCAGCCATAAGTACATGCAAACGGTATAAAAGAATAAATCAAATATAAAGTAAATTGATAAACAAATTAAATTAAGTACTGTGTGTATTCAAATGAAATAAAGATAAATTAAAATAAATCATGAGTGATTATAATAATTGATGAATGAATAAATACAGAATTGATTCATTGATTTGCTGTTTGATGAATGAATTAAAAAGGCAAGAATAAAAAAAATATATCGATTAATCGAATCGATAAAATTTCATATCAGGGTCATTCCGCACTAATTGCGACATGGATGTGAAAAATTAAATCATAATGTACACATTCAATACATATGTATTCTAAAACTAGACATTCTGAAGTTTGGGATTTTTGACTTGGATATGAAAAAAACATGTGTTTAGTGAACTTTATTGATGGTTTAATTGAGAAAAATGGGAAAGTGTGTGTTGGATGTGTGTCGGATACGACATTGGTTTTTCTTCAATAAAATATTCTAAAACATGATAAATGTTACATTTTGGGTTGGACACATGAAATTAAGTTAGTTTGAATAAATGGTAATGAATTTTGAAGAAAAAAATATTTTGGATAAAAATAAGCTTTTGTCCAAATACTGGCTGTCGTATCCGACACAAAAAAACATGAAAAAGTTTATTTTTCTCCAAAACTACTGCATCAAAAAAAATGCCATTTCATGAAAGTCTCAATTATCCTTAGCCCTATTAGAACCCAGAATATAATGTGTAAGGTCTGCTTAAAAGTTGGGGAAAAAAGGTGTTTTTCATTCGTGTCAGATACGACAAACGTGTCGGATACGACACTCTATCTAGAGTATACCCAACCTATTAACATTCAAGATGAACCTTTTTTCAAGGGGAAGTCCAAATACGTTTTGAAAAGTACATGGTCAATACCATGAGTATGAAACAGGCTCAATTTCTCAGTTCCAATTTACATTGTTTGTCTATCAATTCCCATTTGATTGGTTACCCTTTGTCTAATTATCTGGTGCACGCCAAGTGCGATTAATCCTTGATAATCTAGGCAAATAGGACAGTAGAAGGGGATTCACTCTACCACAGCCATGAGGATTTGATTCTAATATGAGTTGATCCACCTCTCTGTTCCAATGAAAAAACAAAGTTTAAATTGATACAGTGAAATGTAGAAAAAACGCACTTAGTCAAAATGTTGAAGTGAATTAGCTGAACAGCTCATTTACACCACGTTCCTGTTTACACCCATTTGAAAAAATGTTTGTTGAAGAACAAAACTGTATTGAGATTTATACATTTATGATAACGTCCATGATCCATCTGATCCACTTGTTACAAACTAATGCAGTCACAAGGATGGTTTCTATTTCCTTTCTTGGATCTTGCTATCCTTCCAGACATAGTGAATACCCCACCACGGTGACACCATGCAGGGTATCTACTGGTCCCTGGTGGACACTGTCACCAAGCATGTGTATTCTAGTCAACATCCTCATCCTGTTTGAACTGGAGCCCCACAGGTGCTAGCTTGAGTATGGGAGGAAGCTGATGTTATATGCTCAGAATGCTAGGAAAAGTATTAGTTACTCTTAGTGAGGAGTTGATAACTGAAAATATTACTATTGCCAAATTCTGAACTCCTGTCGCCAAATTTGGCAATAGCTTGGTCAGCCCTGCTAGACGGAAGCCAAACCGGCTTCTATTCGACTTTAACATTTGTTATAATTGATATAGTTATTGATATAATGGAATGGCTTTTAAGTTATTCAGGGTATCTACCTTTAGGTAATATATCTGATTCTTTCAATCTTAATGTCAGGGTAGCATAAATTTATGTAAGTACAGACAGTAAACTGAATCAGCATGTGGTATGTCTCTCAGAATGACAAATGATTATAGAGCATGAAAATAATTAAAAGTAATGGTAATTATTTAAAGATATGGTACTGACAATTACATGTTTACTTTGTCATGAATGAAAAACATTGCAGGAATCTGATTGGAGAGGGTAGGCTGAATAACATCACATGCTCAGTCATTGAGCAAGTGAGAAATTAGTAACAGGTATACCCTCGCAATTCTTACTTAAATGTTTTATTTCTTAATATTTCAATGCAATTTTTCTAATATGTAAGATGTCTGTATGGCCATGAATATAAAGTATCTAATTATTGTGAGTTTTAATAAATTGTTTACTTGGAGCAATTGTACATTGTTAAAAATCAGAAAAAAATGATATATGCTGGGTAGTGTCACGTGTAACATATGTTCCAAAATGATCTAAAAATGCTCCCTTAAGACTCATATAAGTATTTCATGCAAGTCAAACTTTTCAACATAGTACATCCTTGGTTTGTTTCAGTTCTGATATTGATCTGATGACAAATATAATTGTTTTTATATTGATTTAAGGTAGTGGACAAAAGTGTCGTATCCGACACAGCCTAGCTTGTCGTATCCGACACAACAACCATTTTTTAGAATCATCTCACAAAACTGCCAAACAATATCTTTTTTGAGAAAATTGTTCATGACTATTGTTCAAAACCCTTTTGAGATGATACCTAGACATGTCTTGTAGTGGAACTCCCATGAACAGAACAGAGATTTTGGAATTTGTCCAAAGTTGAGAAAACCTCCGTCGCAAGCTTGTCGTATCTGACACAATTTTATTTTCCTCAAAAATTACATTTTTTGTGAGAAAAAAATTATGAAACAATAGCACATGTTAGATAAGTCCTTTATAGACATGATTATAAAGTTAAGTCATCAATATACCTGTTTTCCTGTGAAAAATAGAAATTTTAAGTGTGTAATTGTCGTATCCGACACAATGGACGCTACCACGGAATGACCCATCAATGACATCACTAGTTAGAACATGTTTTACCATGAAATCCCATGTTGAAAAAACATGATAGTTCTGTAAGCCGTATAAACGTTAAACATGTTAAAAGAGGTTATTTTATTTTCAAGACTATGAAACATGTTATACCATGTTTTCCCATGTAATTCGATAGGGTTCTAAAATCTGAAACACGTTATAACACATTTTTCCGTAACATCAATTATTGAAAAAATGGTCACTGGCTAAGTCAAAAAAGTTGAACATGGTAAAACATGTTAAAACATGTTTGTGTTATTCCCAGACTCTGGAACATGTTATAACATGTTTCCCCCTTAACTCCAGAAATTGACTGGTTAAACATGTTTTGACATTTCTCACTAGAAAATCACAGAGCAAATGCATAATTTTTCTTTAGCACTGCAGTAAACTATGATGAAAGCTAAACATGTTTTAACATGTTTAAACATGTTCTTATAACAAATGTGCCGGGCTAGTCAATCATAGCAGCCCCATTTAAGCCCTGAGCTAGTAAAAATCCCCAAAACCTAGATCAAGGCTAGTCAATGACACTCTTCCTAGCCCTTAATCCCTGGGCTAGTCCATTTTGGGTGAATACTGCCTGTTCTTATCTTAAAACTTTTGGGGTAAGACTAGTAGATGGGAGGTGCCACCATCTTTTAAGACATCCCTTGTCAAAATTATTCCCAACTCATTGCATTCTAAATTGAAATCCAATAATATCCAAGAAAATCCACACTTAGTAGGAGGTCTCAGTTGCCAGAGAAGTATGGTATTCCATGGACAAATTAGTCACCACAAATCCAAATTTTTTCCCTACCTGCAGTTTGGCAGGGTTGACGGGCCAGAAGATTCACTTCCTGTGTCAAGAGAGTGTGGATATGTTGGGACTTTAAATACTGTAGTTTCGCGTGTATAAGACACACTTTTTTACACAAATTGTCCCACCCAAATGGGGGGTGCGTCTTATACACAAAGCTAGATATCTAGGGTGTTTTACATTGAGTATCCAGGCCACACAGGGAATTCAACTCTACCTCGATTCATTGGATTATTTTGCCTAATTACACTTATAACGCGGCAGGGACAATGCCCATCGATGTTTGTCGTGGCATCTTCCAATTGTAATAACAGTACTACCCTCCGTCAGACGTTATTGATTACAATCTATACCATGCCTAGGACAATGGGTAACAGCCACTGACACAGAGTGATGAGCATTCATGAACCACTTCGCACTTTTCGATACGTGTTTTACCGGTTTTTTAGCATTATTCGTGAGAAGATGATCTGCCTCAATATTTCTGAAAGGGGGGTGCGCACTATACACAAAGCTAAGGTCTATACATCATTTTTAAGGCCTGAAGAAGGGGTGCGTCTTATATACAGGTGCGTCTTATACAAGCGAAACTGCGGTAGGTGCAATTTAATTTTGTCCTCGTAACTAAGCTTTATTTAGACTTAATAACATACTTCAGAATCTAAGGAGGATGGACAAAGCTAGACTTTTTCTTTAAAGGCCCTGAGGTACTTTCAATTCTAAGTCCAGGGGAATCCAAGAAGATGTCTCGTGCCTTTCATGTTTAGTTGGGCTATTGAAACATTGTAATTTGAGAAAGGCTTTGAATATTCTCAATAAGTAAATACATGCTAACAATAAACAAAGTATCCAACTCATTCCTTATTTGCTCTGGGCATATCCATTTTCTAAGAGGGCAGTTATGTACAATTTTGAAATAATTTTACCCAGATTCCCTGTGCTTTTTAATATCTAAAATGTAGAATTGATTAAGTGTTTTAATTAAGAAACAAGAGAGACGCCAATGGCGTCAAGAGTTTGTTATGCTTCTTAAATTTTTTAATTGTTTGTATATTATGATTTTATGACACTTTGCTTTTAAGTATTTTGTTAATAATAAATTATTTGTGGTTGGTTGTTTTTGTCTTGGTGCTTCTGTCAATTTTATGTAGTTATGCCTTTGTTTTTTATGCCAATTTTTTGACGTTTTGTTGTTTTATATAAGTGTTTGTGATCATGAGCTTTCACTTTGTTGTTTTCTGTATCATCAGAACTGGATAAATATTAAGCTGATATGTATGTGAGCCTTTAGGGTCCCTTTAAAATCTTATGAATCCCTGATAAACCGGGAGTAAATAGGCGGGAGACCGGAAATGAATAACACTAGTCTTAGTTAGCTATTTTTGCCCTGTGGACCAGGCGGGAATTACACTTGGTGCGCAGCAGTAAGCAGTTTTCCGTGTTAGAAACCATTATATCACCACTGATGAATGCTGAATCATTTTCAGACTCGTATACACATATACTTTTTCTAATGCAGTACCAAAAGACGATGTTAACGGAAACATTGTGCGTTTGTTAATGTGCGATTGTGAGTATTTAATGTGTCAACCTCCGAAAACTGATTGCTTCTATAGATGAAAAAAATGTCCAATGATATACAAGTATATGCTCATGTAATATTTCGCTTATCACATTAAAACACTCGAACCCATTCATAATAGTTCAGTACATGAACATTGATAACTACATTATATATTTTTCTCTTTATTAGAATTAGTATTAAATATCTGTGTTAGTTTACAAACGTTCTCAATAATACTTATATTTTCCTTGTTTTATGATCATTTTAAATGTATCAAACATGTCGATATGTTATATCAAAACATGTCGACTTTACCTTTAAGAAAAGGCGGTTGTCAGAAGTTTACACTTTTTCACAAACGCACATCAACAAACGCACATTGCCCAACAGCAATATGCCGAAAAATAAACATGTAGTAAGACAGTAAGTAGTCTTGATGTCAATGATAGCACGAATAGTGTTCATACAAATTCCAGTAATAGGCGTCATTGGATTTTATAGTGTTAAATCCAAGCATGTCTGTTTCCATCACCGTTGTTTTATTCAAACAAATGGCACTTGATGACAGGGAATCCAGACAGGACACGTGACTATCTGGGAAACCCCCACGCTACGCTGTATAACAGGTGCTGTCAGGGAAACCCGACAAAACATGTGACTATGAGGAAATACCCCACACTACGTCATACACACAACCACGGCCGCATCACAACCAACCATAACGAGAAAAACATATCCAACCAAACACACAAAAAATCATTAATACGTCACATACATTGTTCAAAACTGTAAAACACGAATGAAAACAACATGCACGATCAACAACATATAACACTACACAAAACAACACAAGAAAGCCAAACATAGATATTACTACGCATACGATCAATCACGTGCACGAGCATCAAACAATCTAATAAATTTACATGTGAAACTTTCAAGCGCATGCGCGTGGGCGCGCTGTCAGGGAATCCAGACAGAGCAAGACATAATAGGGGGAGACCACGCAATATAACACGCACGCGATGACAGAAAACCAGACAAGACACGTGACTATCTGGGAAACCCCCACGCTACGCTGTATAACACGAGCTGTCAGGGAAACCCGACAAAACATGTGACTATTAGGAAATACCCCACACTACGTCATACACACAACCACGGCCACATCACAACCAACCATAACAAGACAAACAAATCCCACCAAACTCACAAAACATCATTAATACATCACATACATCGATCAAAATAGTAAAACACGAACGAAAACAACACAATTCACGCACGATCAACAACATATAACACTACACAAAACAACACAAGAATGGCAAACATAGATATTCCTACGCATACGATCAATCACGCGCACACGCATCAAACAATCTAATATAGCCTTATAGCATTATATATATAGCTTGAAGTCCATTCTAAGATGACTGGCGCATATTAGGGATGTCATCGATAGTCGCCAAGTTGATGCACCGCTAAGTAAGACCCTGTCGATAGTCGCATCGATAAGGCTACCGTATCGATGCGACAGAATCGACAAAATTTACCCCCAAATGCCGCTACATTTGGGGGTTAAGTTCTACCGTGTACTACGGCTGTCAGCCGTAAGTACACGCAAAAACTCATGAGCGATCGCTCGGTCCAACAAACCAATGGCCGTTATACCTTTGGATGGTGATGTTTTACATTGTACTACGGCTCTTAGCCGTAAGTACACGCAAAATCATGAGCAGGGACTTAGCCAGGATTTGGATAGTAGGGTGTCCAAAATGGACTTTGGAGGAGACAGGGTGACCTGGTGAGCGACCGCCTCTTACGGCCGGGGGTCTGGGGCCAGCTGGAGGGCCCCAGAAGCCAGAGGGTCTAGGTGCTCTGAAATGCATTCTCTGGCTTTTCCTGGCACTTATTTTCATTATTTTACATATTGAAATGTATGTTTTTTCAGTGTGAATTATACATTTCATAGATATTTTCCCAGGTATGTCAAATTTGAATAATTTTTCTATTGCTATACAGGTGAACTTGGATATGACGGACCACTGTACGACGGACTTTTGCATAAGACGGACGATATGCTTGGTCCCAGTCCGATGCATAACAAGTATTTGTCATATGTATACGACGGATTTTGCATATGACGGACCAATTTTCCTGGTCCCATTGAGTCCGTCATATCCAAGTTCACCTGTACTACATACCAGGATGACCAGAAAGCAGGCACCGACATTAATTTCAAGGTCTTGAAATTCACTTTCCCGAAGCATATTGTCACTTGCCAGAAGAAAAGAAAACCTCCACAATTACCTATAAAAACCTGTATTTATACAGTGCTACTACTATTACCTGTTGTTTAAATGATTTTCTTCTCTTTTTCTAGACGCAAATGTTCATGCAGCGCGAAGCGCCCCCAAAAGTGAAACGGCAGCAGATGTAACTAATTGAACCTCAGAATAGCAAGTTCATAGCACTAGGAAAATTGGATTGCGAAACTGGCGATGCCACAAAGTTAACGACATGTAAAGGTGTATTGATATAGTTATTATTGTTTATTTATTTGAAAAGGCATTAGATTAAAAGATCATGTATGTATCAATTTCTCAGCTATTTTGGCGCTCCTTATTGAGTTCTAACGACATTCGGGTGATGGCGAGCCGTCTGGCAGTAGTTAGACAACAGGCGCCATATTTGATTTGGTTATTTACCAAAGGTGACGAAGGTAGGTCATGATCAGTTTCGGGCCGTATGTAAATGTGTGGGGTCATTGATAAAAGTGGCTTAGTGGTACATGTACCTAACAAAGATCTACTACGATTGTCAGTCACGTAAATGACAAGAATGACTCGGAATACTAGGAACGATCCAAAATAGAGTTACGGGATTTCATCAATATGGTTCTCTTTTCACTCCGCGTCACACAATAGAAGGAATAGCCTGATTGATAGCACAGTCGACTCCCGATCCTAGGGTCGCGGGTTCGATTCCATCTCTCGATCGTGCAATTATTTTTCCACCCGCCCAGTGCTTCGTGTGGCACTTAGAAATATTTCATACTCAAAATAACGGTGGCTTTATTTCTATTATTTTTTTTACTTAACTTTGCTAAAATGAATTGTTGGTCAAAACCGTTGATCCCAGAAAAGACGTCTGCCTGAATTGCCGTTCGCTATAAGGGCCGATGACTTTATGTTGGGCTTAGACTAAAAACAATCTTTTATCTTTGATTTATTATAATAAACATTTCCACAGTTGTGAAGTTAGGAAGTTCTTCGAGAAAATATATAGTTTAATAGTGGGGCGGATAAATCAAGATTTTGGCCAAATCGTGCACTTTGGGGTGCAAGCATGAAACTTGGTACAATTATGGTTTAAGGAATGCTAAGAAAAATTGGAAGGGGACACAGGCTGTAGGTCACCCCTATGACCTATTTTTGGGCCATTTTAGGTCAAAAACGGACATTTTTGGTGATTTTACATATGAGACACTTTCATTAAACCGAGTAGAAGCATGAAACTTGGTATAATCATGGTTTAAGGAATGCTTATAAACATTGGATGGGGACACAGGCTGTAGGTCACCCATATGACCTATTTTTGGGCCGTTTTAAGCCAAAAAAGAACATTTTTGGGGATTTTGCTGATAAATACTATCATGGATCTTGGTAGAAGCATGAAACTTGGTACAATTATGGTGTAAGGATTGCTTAAAAAATAGGAAGGGGACACACATTGTAGGTCACTGCTCTGACCTATTTATGGGCCATTTTAAGCCAAAATTGGTCAAAAACGGACAATTTTGAGGGATTTTGCTAAGAAAACATCCTTTAATTTCAGGTTGAAGCATGAAACTTTGTACAATTATGGTTTAGGGAATTCTTATAAAAAATGGAAGGGGACACATGCTGTAGGTCACCCCTATGACATATTTTTGGGCCATTATAAGCCATGTTAATTAGATATAAACTGACATTTTCTTGTCATTTTGCAAATAAAAACATTCATTGACTTGTGGTATACATCTAATTTACAACATACATTTCCTTATGGATATGAATACATTCAAAGTGGTATTATTTATGTCATATGTAACCTAAACATCACATTTTGGGGGTTAAATGAAGCAAAAAATTTCAAAAGCTAGCACTTCTTGTAGGAATTATATATATATCGAGTTAAATAATAGTCTAAAAAATAAAACTTTGAATGTGAATGCTCAGTTTGGTATTTGTTTCTTCAAATGATTGAATAATAGCTCCTGACTGCCAATTTAGTCATCATTCTACATTATATTTTAGAAATGTACTATCTTGAAATTTCCATATTCAAAAGTTTTGACTATGATTAACAGAATAATGCTATAATGCAGTAACAGAAAAGAGCTCTTCCATGTTTGATGAGTTAAGGGTGAAACATGAAAAATGTTTTTAGAAAGGAGAGGGATGGGAGTTGTACTTTGCATTAGTTCTTTAGGCTTCCATGCTATTCATAACTTTGCCTGATGGAGGTTCTAATTTTCTACCCTTTCACTCATTTAAAACTGGAATTTTCAGAGTAAGAATGCATGATTTTAGCATTTTACCTTTTTACTCTTCGGAACAGTATCTCCTACATCAGTGTCTTAGCCAGTATTTAGAAACTTGGTGCCTAAAATTGGCAGTTATAAAAATTTTGGCCGTCCAAATTTAAATGGGGATCACAATATACTCATATTACAACCATAAACATGTATAAATTCATCAAAATAAGGCATAATATCATTAAACAATGTCATGGGAAATTGGGAATTATAAGGAGATGAAAAAATTCAATTATAAGCTTGAGATTGAGATTTTTAGAAATTCCACACTAAACATTTTGGGTGTCCTGAGGGGTTCTTTTTAAGGGTTTTGGTGTACAAAAAGGCACTCAGACGCCCTGCTGGCTAAGACCATGTTCCACATTCACAAAGAACAGTGCAATTGAGATCACCTTTGTAACATTTACACTGGCCCTGCATGCTTTTCTACACTTACAGTAAATGAGTTCATAACACATTTCCTGAGCCTGTGCCATTTTGTCCCAAAAGATATTCCATATCTTTGTAGGACTTAGGAGCTCTGGGTCCTCTGTGTTTGTTGCCCCCAAATGTGTCCTCCCTGGTAGGCAGCAACTAGAGAATATGTTGCACAAGGGCTGTCTGTGATGGGAGAATGCTCTCTAAACAACAAGATTTCCAGGAGAAAAGGTGCTGTGTTGCAGAATTGACCCTACAAAATTCATGCCTTGATGATTTCTGGGTGCTGTTTTCTCAGAGGTCACAGAGACATTTTTGTCATTAGGGAATGCTCCAGATAAAGTGTCTGACAATGCATTGATAGTGATTGAAATGTTTGTGGTGCTGATATATGACAGAACAAATGAATTTTGTATATCAGGGAGGACACATTTGGGGGCAAGCAACACAAAGGGACCCAAAGCTCCCAAGTCCTGCAAAGTGAGGCTGGAAAAAAGTTTCGATATGGAAAACCTTATTGGAGAAATCTGGCATGAATTACGAACTCATTCACTGCAAGTGTAGAAAAGCATTCAAGTGCTAGTGTAAAAGTTATAAAGATAGTCTCAATTGTGCACACAGGTCTTTTTGAATGTGAAGGACACAGTTCTCAAGAGTAAAAAGGTAACATGACAAAATCATGCATTCTTACTCTGAAAATTCCATTCTTAAAAGCAGTGAAATGGTAGAAAATTAGACCCTCTATCAAGCAAAGTTGTAAATAATGCATAAACCTTATCTTATGTAATTAGTAAGGTAACCGGAACATCGCTCCATCCCACCCCTCTCTTTTTTGAAATAAAAAAAAATCATCAACCATGGAAGAGAACTTTTCTATTATTGCATAGCATTATTCTCTCATTCATAGTCAAAACTTGTAATGTGGAAATGTCAAGATTGAACATTTCTCAAATATATTGTCAAATGATGACTAAAATAGGCAGTCAGGGGCTATTATTCAATCATTTAAAGATACTTAACTGAGTATTCACATTCAAAGTTTTATTTTTTAGACTATTATTTAACTAAATCTATATAATTCCTACAAGAAGTGCTAGCTTTTGGAATTTTTTGCTTCATTTAACCCCAAAAATGTGATGTTTAGGTTACATGACATAAATAATACCACTTTGAATGTATTCATATCCATAAGGAAATGTATGTTGTAAATTAGATGTATACCACAAGTCAATGAATGTTTTTATTTGCAAAATGATAAGAAAATGTCAGTTTATATCTAATTAACATGGCTTATAATGGCCCAAAAATATGTCATAGGGGTGACCTACAGCATGTGTCCCCTTCCATTTTTTATAAGAATTCCCTAAACCATAATTGTACAAAGTTTCATGCTTCAACCTGAAATTAAAGGATGTTTTCTTAGCAAAATCCCTCAAAATTGTCCGTTTTTGATCAATTTTGGCTTAAAATGGCCCATAAATAGGTCAGAGCAGTGACCTACAATGTGTGTCCCCTTCCTTTTTGTATAAGCAATCCTTACACCATAATTGTACCAAGTTTCATGCTTCTACCAAGATCCAAGATAGTATTTATCTGCAAAATCACCAAAAATGTCCATTTTTGGCTTAAAACGGCCCCAAAATAGGTCATAGGGATGACCTACAGTCTGTGTCCCCATCCAATGTTTATAAGCATTCCTTAAACCATAATTGTACCAAGTTTCATGCTTCTACTCAGTTTAATGAAAGTGTCTCATATGTGAAATCACCAAAAATGTCCGTTTCTGACCTAAAATGGCCCAAAGATAGATCATAGGGTTGACCTACAGCCTGTGTCCCCTTCCAATTTGTTTTAGCATTCCTTAAACTATAATTGTACCAAGTTTCATGCTTGCACCCCAAAGTGCACGATTTTTTCCTTAACCGCCCCACTATAATGGATGCAAGTAATGCCTAGCCTTCATATAAAAATTGAGATCTGTGAAGTTTAATGGGTGTAAGTATTAATTTATATCTGTTGATGAAGGACACTTGCATGCACACTTGCTGCACATGACTTTACCTTAGATCACCAAACACAAGTGGATTCGAAACCAGCCGGTCAACATGAACATGCAAGCCTCAACTAATGTCAACTAATAGCCGCTAATAGGCTTTGGGCACCCCCAGCTGGTGGTGGAGATAAGGTGTCTCAGTAATGTAATCGATGCGAGAGCCCTGATTGGTCCTTGTTCCCACGTGAGCCCGCGCTGATGGCTTATGTGGTACTCCTGACATGAGTCCAGCACTTAACTATAAGGCATTACTTTATGCAACTCCCACCTATCTACCTTCTATCTGCCCTTTCACACGTCCCCACGTGATCATCAGTGCCCTATCCATGCACCTTCCACCTGTACTTTGGGCTTGGATCCGTGCGCCCGCCACTCACTTTTTGGGCGCACAGATCCTTACTACACTGCCACTTTCTATTCCTCCTGCGCAGGGTCTTAGCCGATATCTGGAAACAGGGTGTCCAAATAGAGGTTTCATAGACTTTTGCGTGTCCAAAGTGTGGTACAAAATACATACTACTAATAAGATAGACCCTATACCCTTACAGATTTTGCTTTTTTAGGCCAGATACTGCTTTGTGTGTCTTATAAAAGTGATACTACAGCTTCTACATCTTCTATCTTCTAAGAAAACTCATTTTCAGCAACTTCTGACATAAACTTTTGGGTGTCCAAACTGTCAAAAAACAGTGTTCTGTGTGTCCTAATGACACGCTGGACGCATTGCGGCTAAGCCCCTGCTCCTGCGGCCTTTAGCGCCTTGCCGCAACACTTGCCTTCCCCCTTCTCTGTAATTATACTGTCCTCCCAGTACCCCTTCAACAGGGCCCTATCTGGGTATATGCTTGTGTCCTGACTCCTGTAGTTCTACTAGCATGCAGTTTCTTGCCGATCTGTAGATGACCTTCCCTTCCCTACCTGGCTTCTGGTGATCTCAACTGAATCCATGCCAGCCTGCAGCACTGGACTCTTAACAGTACTTATGCACACCTAATTTTCATACATAAATTGATATTGCTGCGACTTTGTAACCCTGCCTGCATCTAGCCTTAGTTCTCTGTACTTAGTTCACTTTTTGTCTGCTTCCTTTATTTCTACCTCTATGGTGGCCGGGTAATTCGTTCTCAATGCTCACCCTTGATATAAAAATCCATGTATTAATGGAGTGATATTAAGCACAAGGAAAAATCTTATGTTTGGGGAACAAAAGCTAATTTCTGAGAGATTAATGATATTGGAGATTAGGCCACACTTGTATAGGGAAAAATACTAAACAGATGTCATGAGTAATATTTAATGGACAGGAGGGTATTGATCAGGTACCTTGGGCACAAAATTTTAAGTATAATGCTGTTTCTTGTACTTTTGAAAACACCAAAGCCTCGAGAGTCTTACTCTAAGTAAAATGGATGCTCAGAGGTGACACTGATTTTGAGAGAAAAAAAAGGATTTGTTATAAAATTATCCTAGAAAAAAAATATTCCTGAATCAACGTTTATAATTTTTGCATTATTATAAAAGTTATACAAAATAATGAGCACTCTGAGGTTGAATCAGTTAGGAAGACATGTGACAGATTATTTGAGTGCATGTCAGTTGGTGCAGGTATTTTGTGCATGCAGCTTGTAGATCTGCCTCTAGAGACATTCTGAACCCTGTTGTAACCCACCTCACCCTGTGAAGCATTTTAGAATGAATCATGTATATCTGTGACATTACTTATAGTGATGTCTGTGTCTGTATTGTGTACGTCTAGTTTTTGTTGAATGAGTGAGATGATATGGGTGCACAATAAAATAGTTTTGTGTTCTATGTTACATGTGTGTTTTAAACTTTTTTTGTTGTTCAATAAGTCCCTCTAGTAGGATAGTGAGTCAGGTGTGTAAATCACATTCAAATGATATAAAAAGTTGTCAGTCCCAAAAGTTATTAGGATTCTATACTCCCTAAAAGGTGAGTTACAGTTGGATCAGCAGTATACACGGTAAGTGCGATGGAAATAAATCATACTGAGGTACACTCAACAGCCACTGTGTCCTCATAGGGCCCTTAAGAATAGGACTGGTTTTGGTAAAGTGCCATGAGCGGTATATAAGCTCTGTGATATGGTGAGGCTTATGCAGAATAAAATAACAGCATACTGTCATATATCGGATATATAGATATTGATTGACTTTAGTCAAAGAAATTAGCCATACATTGTACAGGCCAAATTATCTAGTAAAATTGTCTAGGAATCAAACCCACATTTTCAAAACCTGATATCCTGTTGAGAGGGTATTTTTCAATGTCTACCTCATTAGAAGAGCCTTCAGGCAATATAAACATTGTATAGGCCCAATTTGACAATTGTAAAAGACATGTGTAAGCCTATCATCAATAAAATAGTAGCTTTATTGATTTTGACTTATATTCATTAAGTAGTAACAGTTGTTGGTGATCATTTTCAAAACGTTTCGAACGTTCGTGTCTCAAATGAGCAAATGTAACGAATGTCCATATAGACATGCAATGTGGCTATGGATGAAATTAATACAAATAACTGGCACAAAATGAATTGTAATAGGTATAAAAGAATAAATCAAATATAAAGTAAATTGATAAACAAATTAAATTAAGTAATGTGTGTATTCAAATGAAATTTTTTTTTTATAAATCATGATTGATTACAATAATTGATGAATGAATAAATACAGAATTGATTCATTGATTTGCTGTTTGATGAATGAATTAAAAAAGCAAGAATGTTTTTCATTTTGAGCAATATACTAGGTAATTAATTGTTCCCAACAAGCACGTTACGGTGTATCGAATCGAATCGAATCGAAAAATATAGCGATTAATCGAATCGATAAAATTTCATATCAATGACATCACTAGCGCATATTAGGGCTACAGTCCGTAAAACGCAGCCAAAACACTGCATGTTGAAGGCGAGTGCGCAGCTCCTCATGGTTGGCCTAGTTATGTTAGTTACATCTATGGCGGATAGGTGGCAGCACCTCCTAGTATCATTTCATTACGCACATCAAACAATCTAATAAATTATGCATGCGACACATTCAAGCGCATGCGCGTCAAGACCTAAACATTGAGGCACCGACACATACAAACTCACGATTTAAATAGAAACCCAAAGCGAAACACACTAAGGACACAAACGACATAAACAAACATCATACAACAAAACAAATACGAAAATTTACACCACAGGAAACAGACAAAACGACCAGACAGACAAACAACCCAGTTCGCTACCATCAACTAATATATGCAATCGACCCGCGCACACGCTATAAACAATAATATATGCATACGACCCGCG
Source organism: Maea johnstoni (assembly GCA_963942565.1). Taxonomy (NCBI): domain Eukaryota; kingdom Metazoa; phylum Annelida; class Polychaeta; order Spionida; family Magelonidae; genus Maea; species Maea johnstoni. The sequence goes on from OZ012684.1 coordinate 33,893,241, forward strand.
CATGCGCAATAAAAAATTAGGTCACGATCAACAGCTAACTCATCCAGATCACGCCAGAACCATAGGAGCTGTCAACGTCGTGAAAAATTAAACCACACAAACAAATTGCTAAAAAATAACAAAAAAAAACAAAAAGGTTACCAAACACAACAAATTTACAAAGAAGAACATTTTAAAGGGGCCCTAAAGGCTCACATACATATCGGCTTATATGAAAGTAATACACTTCAAGAACAGGTGCCGCCATTCTTTTTCTCTCAGTGATCCCATGAGGGGAGATTTTTGCGTATTGCCATCCTCCTGGACAGCCTGTGGCAGCCACTGGCTGCGGCCATGTTTTTCAAGTGCTATCAGCTGTGACACATTGGGTGGCAGGGACCACATCTTGTCTCCAAGCTACCTCTGGGCAGTGTATCATAACAGCAGAGCTCCTTACAAGAGCTCTCTGCACAAGTTGCATAAAAACGTATATCAAACAAGAAAATGGTGAAATCATGTGCAGCAATTGGCTGTAAAAAAAGACTCGGTAGTGGAGAAAGCTTTCATAAATTTCCTAATAGTAAATTCCGACAAAACCAGTGGTTAGCATCCATGAAACTTTTAAACCCACCTGTCCTGAAGCGTGCAGTTGTATATAATATCTGGTAATCAATTTTTATGAATCTCTTATTTTAACCATAAGTGTTCTTGCAATTTATCAATTTCGGGATTTATTTACTATAAGTATAACTTAACTAGTCTCAACATGATTTACCTTCATTCAGTTGCTTTAAGAATATAAGCACAGGTATATGCATTAAATGTTTAATATTAAGCCAGCATGAGAAGGGTAAATATCATTCCTTATCTTACAAAATTGAAAAAGCTAAGGTTATAGTCAGTCATGACCCCATTTTAACTGAGAAGAAATACATTTTTAAACAATACTGCAATATAGAGGAAGGTTGAAATCAAAATATCTCAAATTGCAAGTGACCTTTTGTTTTATTTAAGAGAGAATCAATGATATTTTCATTTACTCATTACCAACATTCTCTTAATGACTTATGTTTAATAATCATACTCTTCATTATTTTGATCCGATGAACGGACTTTTGCAACCCTAACAGCTAACTTTCAGGGTGAATGGCCATTTAATCCAAAATCTTTTTATGGCAATGTTCATAAGTACCTCAACGTGGTCTCTATTTATCCACTGAGAATAGACTGTTCAGGAGTTTGTTAGTTGTCTAACAACTGGTGTTTTGTCTTATGTCTAGGTCCCTTGGGTAATAACAAAAGGAAGTAAAGGAAAGGGACACGCATAGGGTACTTGACCTTGTCCAATTGGCATTACACATCTAGACCCCATGAGACACAAGTAAACACAGGAAATGTATATGGGCCATTCTACAGTATTCGATTTAGTGACATTTTGAAACTTTAAACTTAAATTTGAAAAATCATGATAATGCTAACATCCCAATTAATGGATAGCATACTGTTGAATAGGGTACTTAAGCATAAAAATGAAAAAGGATCTTCACAAAAAATATTTTAACTAGTGAAAAATGGGATTTTATTTGAAGCCAGGACATGACCTGGAAATTTTGAGATTTTTCATTTTTGTTTTCACTTTCAAAACTTTGTTCTGTTTGCTGCTCAAATTTTGATAAACTTGTTTCATTTAATATATCAAAGTGTTTACTTAATAAATATGTACATGCTTTAATGTGTATTCTTTTATGGCTTGAATGATTTTGGACCATTATTTTTTAAAACTCTAAGCCAGGATGCGACTGGCCAGGACATGACTATTGGTTCTACATTGATATGATACACATTTTACCATATATAACCGATATATATATATACTTTTTAAGACCTTGCAGCATCAAAATTGTGTTGGGATTAAAGGAAGAAGACTAAGTCACAGTTCATTCTAAAAATAATCACATTTTTATTCATCAGAACATATCAAGTTGTGAATAACTCCACAACAGGCAATACACATTGTAATAATTCTCCTAGCTGGCTTACAGCATAGGGTATTCTTTCCTAACCACCTAGCCCTTAACTTCTAAACCCTACTTCTTAACTGTTCTTTACTTAACTACTTTACCTTACATAACATCATCTTATGCAAGGTACATTGCAATTACAACACAAGTACAATAGTGATCAGACTTGCTAATGACGCAAGGATAATTCTAATCAGAAATGGCAACTCCGAGATCAAGGATGGGCCCATTAGTTCTTGTAATTTGTACTAATCTATCAACATCATTGCAATCAAGTGTCACCTCTTTACGCTAGGTGTGATCCATACCCTTAAACTAAGTAATCAGTAATCAAGCTATTAACACTATTGTGAGGACATCCCATGTCAATATTTTACACTAGGTGTGGACAATACTCTTAAACTGAAAGTTATTAGATATTTTTAAGTGGGTTTTTGCCAACTTTTTATGATCATTTCCAATAAACACCATATCCTAATAATTTCCCCTATGACAAGTTCATAACCCTCAACCAATCTCAACATGTTAATTAATGATGCGTATTTCAGCATTTTGATCCTTATATTCACCAAACAGACTATTCAGTTACTGGTATCTAGGCTTGCACTGAATAGATACCTTTGGCGCTTGTCCATCACCCAACCATCAACAACAGACAGGATTTCTTTCCTTTCAACCCAGGAACAGTCCGACAGTTCATGTCCGGCTGAGTTATGCATGTTATCAGTATCTGACTCTGAGACCATGGCTTCCTTCAAAATCATTACCACTTTGAGTTCATGAGGTTTTTGGGTGAAGATTGAGTTTTTCCCACAAGCCACACTGTCTTTGCCATCAGGTTTTATGAAGTGAAATGCTTGAGTACTGACCACAATTTTGGAATTATCCCAGCGTTTCTGGAGATTAACAGTGAGACCTTCTACATCAGTTTGGCTGACATAAAGTATGTTTATCTTTGCATTTAGTTTTGATGCAACCTGGTAAAACCCAAAGGCATCATTGAATACTGCTTTTCCCTGGAGTACCTCTCGCCACACACTCCGTTTCACTTCTCCACCAATACCATCTATTGGACCCTTCCCATGTGATGTGGCAAAAAAGCTCCAGTCAGCGAAACATCCGAAATCTTCTTTGTGATGGACAAGGTTTGCAAAGTTGTATCTGTTTTTAACCTGGGATGCAGCCCCGTCAGACCAGAAGTGTACAAACTGGATTGTCCATGGCAATTTGGCCTGTACATCACCAATTATTTTTGAATTGAATGCATAAACCGCTTTTTTGTCATGATGCATTTCATCTGAGACAATCGAGTATGATTCATGTTGCATAGAGCAAACAGTATCACTGTATTAAGGAACAAAGGGAATGTGCTCGAAACAATCATATATGCAAATCAAGCTTTACGACTCTCTTCTCAGTTGTCGTCATCTACCCATATGTCCCATCCTGGCTCAGTGTGTCATGTCCTGGATCAATTTTCAAATTATTTTTTCTCTTTATTGCTAACAGATATTGCATTGATATTTCATTGAGATATTGCTTGTAGTGTGTAATAAGAAGGTATGAAATGACAATAATTTCTATGAAAAACTTTTGAAAAATAATAAACTTTTGCATATCAAATCAGCCAGGACATGACATTTCAATTTTGGAACAAAATTTTAATAGGCTGATCAATTTTTGAAAATAAGCAAACAAGGTTTTCCATATTTCCAACAACTTATATTCAGTGTTACATTCTATCATTCATACAAAAATAATCAAAATTAGAAATTATATGAAAATATCCAATGTCATGTCCTGGCTCAAATGTATGCATTTTCGAAATAAACATGCTAATAAAAGTCATTTTTCACAACCCATGAGTGAAAAAAATCAGTTTTCCTGACACCTTAGATGGTTATGTTTTATAATTCATGATTATTATTTGAATATTATAAACTTTAGTTTTCCCACCCTGAGGTACCTAATACTGTAGAATGGCCCATATCAGTACTGGGAACATTAATCATCTTCATTTCCTTTAGCATTGGTTCAAAGTCGTAGGGATTTGCATACCTAAATATCTTGAATGTGATTCAGAGTAGTGAAATATCTACCTTCTAGACAGAGCCACTGGCACCTAATACACCACTAAGCTGCTTGCCACCCAATGACACGGACTACAGCAGCAAGAGTTGTAGAATGATTCAAAATGGCGGCAGCCATGACTCACAGGAGATGCTATTCACTAATTGCAATTTTAGATTTCTCCTTGTGTGGAGCTCTAGGGCTTCCCTGTATATGACAGATGTTGAGCTATGTCCATGAACTTACATATAAACCTATGATTTGTTCTTCCCCAAGTTCCCCTTTAAGATACGAAAAAAAACACGATCCCACCAAATAAAAACGCATACACAAAGGAGAACATTCACACACAAAAACTCATAATCATGTCTTAAAGATAACAAATACCCTCAAAAAAGGGTGAGTGATGGCATTAGAGTTTGTAAGTGTACTTACAAACTCTAATAAAAATAAAAAACTTTTTATCTTACTACTGCAACTATGGGTTGCCATAGATTGCTAAACATATCAATAAATCTCTTTTTAATTCAATTAATTTGAAAAATATTTGAAGAAGGATTGTAAAACCAAAAAGGATCAACTTTTAGTGAAATATTTCTCAGAGTGTTGCTTTGTTATCAAAATATTTACACATAAAGGAATTGAGTATTTAATTGAGATGAATTATTGCTATGTAATAAGACAGTTTCAATTTAATTGGCTGACTTACAATCGCAATCGACATTTTGGGTGTGGTTTATTGCAATTATTTTGAAGCTGTATTTGTCAATTGTATTAGGTTGATTTGGAAACAGTTTGAAATCCTAGGAATCTTCTCCCCTGTACATCAGTCTGGTATGACCAGTAGCTAGTGCATGATGGGTAGACAATTGTTATTATAGAAATTATGAGCTTGGTTCAATTGCGCTTAAAAAGTTACTTTAATATGTATAAATTGTATTGAAATTAAGGTTACAACGTAGAGGTCCAAGTATTGATTGTTGGTTATAGGTAATTGAGTGGTCATTTGCTAACTTGAAGCTGATAGTTATCAAATGTTTTCAATTTGACTTTTCTAAGATTGAAGATGAATATCCTATTCAATATCTTAACCTATTTACACTCAGAGCGGCCAAAACAGGCCTGACAATGATGGAAATATTTTACTTACAAACATTTTTCTGAAAAACATTTGATCGAGAAATGGTGATCAACCACCAAAGAACAACTGAATGAAGAAATGAATATTTTGAGACAAAGTTTTATTCAGTACTTTGCATATCGCAGTAAATAGATATCAGTGGTGAAAATTAGGGCTGGGCTCGATTGCTAAGACATCGAGCGCTCGACTAAGTCTCATGATCGATACTCACCACCTTCTGACATCGAGCGACGAACTCGATACACTCTACCACTACCTAACAGTTTAATTCCCCCCCAAAATTCACAAGAGCCTACCTTGTGCTTTTATTTCTCAAAAAAAATGCGGCGCTACAGGGGTCCAGTTACACACTAGCCCGATAACCCGAGGCTACAGAAAATTGTTTCGGGCTATAAGAATATTTGCCTTTGTAGCACGGCTGGCTATAAGAAAAGATTGACATTTTTAGGTCATGCTCAGAGGAATAACAATACTATAAGCAGTGTGTGTGTATATGTATATATATATATATATATATATATATATATATATATATATATGTGTGTGTGTGTGTGTAATTTAGGATAATCGAGGCAGCTTGTTTTTGTTTTTGTTTGTTGATTGGACTATAAAATTTTCTAACGGGCTATGAGGTTTTGGGAACCTATACCCCGGTGGTCTTCCTCAGTTTCTTGCCGTAGCCTGACCCCTGCCGCTAAGGCGGCCGCCATTAAAACTGCACTGCGATAGACACTATCGCGCGCGGTAACGCTTGGAAAAGTGTGGTGAGGGCCACGCTAAGTATTTTACATGGTGCTGATCCGGCCCCCACCACAATTTTCCAAGCACTAACGCGCGCGACATAATCGAATCGAAAACATCGACATCGAAAAAAAATAGTCAATTAATCGGATCGCTAAAAAATGGCTGATGAGCACAGCCCTAGTGAAAATAGACAGTATCCCACCGGTCCGTTTCTACCAAAATTTTGAATGGGCTAGTAAAAGTCTATGTTTACTTGCCCAGAAAGTCTGCTAAATATTCTGACCACATTAATTTAGCAAGCACACATCCTGTTTCACATTTCTTCTACAATAGATTATAACTGTCACAATTCATGAATTAATCACAATTAACCATGAGTGTTCAGTTATGAAATGGCTGTTACTACCATTTTGGTTATCAAAGTGATATGAACCACTAATTTTTCTGGTGGACCACTAAACTATTCATTTTGATTGACCATTTGATCACCAAGGCTTAGCAAACTGTTTTCAGCACTGAGATATAGTATCTTCATAATACTACATATAAACCGGTTATATACTATTGTCAGTATTGTGTGCATTACAGGATATGGCCACAGTACCAACCGTCCTGGCCACCACGGTACCGTGGTGGCCCGGACGGTTGGGGGTGTGGCCACACTGTGATACAGCAATGCTTCCTGTCATCCGCACTCCCTAGAGAACGCTACCCACCTGGCTGGCACTGGCGTGCAGGTCCTTATCTATATGGGTCAAATGCAGCCAGCGAGTAGCAGTGTAGGATGGAGTGTTGACACTAGATGTAACAGCCATACAGATTTCCACTTGCAGCAGAAAATTGAGTATAAAAGCGGTTTTCGTGGAAATGGCTACAAGAAAGTGGTATACCGTAATTTCGCGTGTATAAGACGCACTTTTTTACACTAATTTTTACACTCAAATCGGGGGTGCGCCTTATACACAAAGCTAGAAATCTATGGTGTTTTACATCAAGTTACCAGGCCACTCGGAGATCTCCAATTACAATTATAATGCGGCCAAGACAATGCCCATCGATGTTTGCCTCGTCATTGATGAATTGTAATAAGCGAACCACCCTCCGCTAGAATTTACTGATAACAATCCATGTGACATGCCTAGGACAATGGGTAGTGAGTACCGACACAGGGTGATACGCATTGATGTCACGGTGATGTCACATTTCACTCATCTCAATATGCGTTTTACTGCCTTTCTAGCGTTATTCATGAGGAGTTGATTTCCTACAATAATTCTGAAAAGGGGGTGCGCACTATACACAAAGCTAAGGTCTATACATCATTGTAAAGGCCTGGACAAGGGGTGCGTCTTATATACGGGTGCGTCTTATACACGCGAAATTACGGTATTTAGTTTAGGAAGTATACGATACTCTGGCGTGCAGCTTAATATAGGAGTTTTTAGCATGCTCTTGAGGGTTGAAAGTTGTAACAAATGACTTTAAAAAGTTCTCTGTGACCATATCCTGTCATGTGACTGTCTTTAAGATATTTGAAGTCTTTTCGTGATGTCACATTGTAACAGTATCTGTTTGGTGTAACTATATGTATTTAGTTAAATCTAACTGTTGAATGATAGGTGATAATGTTGAAAAATTGCATGAAAGATTGCATGAAAGAGATTTGGAGACTTCATGAAGAAATATTGTGCCAGAATATGTTCATTATATTTAAATGGTGCTATTGAAATCAAAGGTGAATACTCATTAGTTATCTATTGTAAGTGTCTTAATGAAGGTGCCTTCTGCTTTGAAATTCTCACAAAAAAACTTTTTTTTATCTTACTGCTGCAACTATGGGTTGCCATAGATTGCTAAACATATCAATATTATCACAGCCTTTAACTCATTTACACTCAGAGTTTCTCTACAATGCATCGTCTGCTACTTTCATGCTTTTGAAAATAACTTGAGAACAAAGTGAAAGTTCACAAAATATTTAAAGGAGAGTTGTAGTTTGGCCTCTGATAAACATTTCTCCTTCATATGTTTTCCAGAAAATGCTTTTGTAAGTAATATATTTCCAAATTTGTCAGGCCTATTTTGGCTGGTCTGAGTGTTAATGGGTTAATACTGAATCGCAGTTTCTACCAAGGTATGGTAATATTGTTCTAGTAGGATCGCCGATCCTACCAGTAGAAACTGCGATCACAGTTCCTACCAGCATAATCCTGGTAGGAACCACGATCGCAGTTTCTACTGGTGTCGAAAATCAAATGAAGAATTTCTAAACTAGATATACTCCTCTGAAAGTGAGCATTCCCATCATGCCAAATTTGACCCGATGCAAAGTAGTGCACAAATCAATCATGAAACAATGACAAGTAAAATCTGGAAGTATTCCAACAGGCGGTTTGCGAGATAACCAAATCTTAGTTTTAAATAATGGAAAAAACTTTACCATGGTTTTCAGTTCATTTGCATAAATTAAATATGACCACTTATAACTGAGTAATGGCTATATCTCAGCAATAAAATCTCATTTATTTTTAATCACAAAAATGTGTATCCTGAGGTCTCATAGGTGCTGATACTCATTTAAAATGTATTTTAACAATTATTTTTTTGGACATTTGCATAATATCAGCATAGGAAAAGGCTAATTTGCATAAATCCAACACTGTATCCTATACATATTAGTAATGGCAATATTTCTAACACTTAACTAAATGCATAATCTCAGCATGATAAAATGCTAATCTAAAATTTAGGTAGTTTCCTAAAAACCTCCTGTTTGGACAGGCAAAATTTTCTCTGATGATTTTCCAATTTTGACTTCTGGGGTGTAATAACCAAATATTTTCCTAACTAACCATCTTTTAGGACATAGCTGAAGTATAAATTACTCTTTTTGGCACACTAGGCTATCAAATGTAGCTGGTATAAGGATTTGAAGTAGATAAGTAGCTAAATCTGGACGGGCAGATATTTTGAAATTGCTGTTTTGGACAGGCATTTTTGAAATCCTGGCTGAGACATTGACCGCTAGATAAAACCCTGTCGATAGTTGCATCGATAAGGCAACCGTATCGATAGGGCTGCATACCGCTAAGGGTGAAGCGGTACGGTACCATAACCGGTATCGTCGAAACGATACGGTATTTTATCGGTACTGCTATCGGTATCTTGAACTACGCTAAGTACACTGTAGTTCCTTATAGTTCCTGACATAAACCTAAAACGTATTTGTTGTCTGTCAGGTATTTTAATTACAACATGTGATCAGATGTGAAAATGAAGCAGTCATACTTATGGCAGCCAAACCTTGTTAACTTGAATAGATCAACATTCTGCTTGAAGGTACGATATATAGCGGCGATAGTTCCATCGCCGCTACAGTTCCATCGCCGCTACCATTAGTGAACTTGTGTTTCTTATCGCTACCGCGTAGTGGCGCTGTATATCAGCAGCGCCACTACGCGGCAACAAAGGAATCACAAGTTCACTAATGGTAGCGGCGATGGAACTATCGCTGCTATATCGTACCTTCCAAGTTTACAAGTTCGGCAACCGTAAGTATAACTTTTTACTGAATTATCTCGTAGTATTGAATGTTTGACATGGGTTTGTGTTTTGCAAAATACCGATAGGCATACCGTTAAATATTGAAACGAGTATTCCCCGGTATTTTGCGAGACGGTATTCGGTACGGTGCTGGTACCGGGTACCGGTGTACAGCCCTACGTATCGATGCGACAGAATCGACAAAATTTACCCCCAAATGCCGCTACATTTGAGGGTTTAGTTCTACCGTGTACTACGGCTGTCAGCCGTAAGTACACGCAAAAAATCATGAGCGATCGCTCAGCCTTAACAAAACCAATGGCCGTTACCTGTGATGGTAATGTTTTACGTTGTACTAAGGCTCTCACCCGTAAGTACACGCAAAATCATGAGCGGTAGATCAATTCGCTCACCAAAACAAACGCCCGCCATTTTATTTTACTGCGCACATAGAATTCGCATTACGTTGAGAACAACAATGTCTGAAACGTTTGCTAAATGTACTGCTCATCAAGTGCACACTGCACAGTATTCGAGATATGAACGTTTCGAACATTCGTGTCTCAAATGAGCAAACGTAATGAGTGTCCACATAGACATACAATGTGGCTATAGTCTACAGATGAAATTAATACAAATAACAGCCACAAATGAATAAAGTATATTGGTTTGTAATAGGTATAAAGGAATAAATCAAATATAAAGTAAATTGTTAAACAAATTGAATTAAGTAATACATGTATTCAAATGAAATAAAAATATAATAAAATAAATCATGATTGATTTTAATAATTGATGAATGCATAAATACAGAATTAATTCATCAATTTGATGTTTGATAAATGAATTAAAAAGGCAAGAAGGTTTTTTATTTTGAGCAATTACTAGGTAACTAATTGTGCCCAACGAGCATGTTACGGCGTATTGAATCGAATCGAAAAATATATCGATTAATTGAATCGATAAAATTTCATAATTAATGACATCACTAGAGGGGGGGTCCTTAAAGGGTAAACATGTACTTTTGACACAGGGTACATTTAATCTTAGCGTATCGCAGATCTATGAATTTAATATATAATCTACTTCCCTCATTTCTCGGCCTTTCCCCAGATCACAGGACCACACTTTCATTTCTAAATCATTCCCCAGATGACATAACCCGGCCCACAAACTCTCTTTAATAACCCTTTAATGCCAAGGGTTCCTCTGGATAAACATCCTCTGATTCTCTGATAAAATGTATTTCGAAAATAACTCAGGAATAAGGCATGATTTCCCATTATTCTCCGGGCAGCTAGAAATGGGTAAGGCCCCTACCGTAGGGGTATCAACATACATGTTCAGATGCCTGGTCAACAGTACATGTTTAAGTATGGTCATCCTAGACCTATTTAAACTATTGGCTAGGGGTGTCATTGATATGGGGCATATCGATATATATCGATAACTCTCCTTTTAAAACAATTTACAGCCTGCTTTCACTTGTCAATACGTATCGCAATGTATCGAAATATCAAAAACATGAAAATGGACACTTAAAGAAGAAATTGAGAGCTGAATCATGCCGTTGTTGCTAGTCACATACTTTCTACAAGCATTTCTCTACATGGTCATGCCTCACTTTTCTTGTTGCATTCCAAGAAGCAATAAAATGAGGCAGGACCCTCATAAAATGGTGAAAAACCAGCATAAATGCTTCATGATTTTCCATCATGGCATAGATAGCATTTCTATGGATCTATATCAATGCATTGTATCGAAATAATCGAAATCGAAAACAATTTATCAATATTAAATCGTGAAAAATTTCTAAACAATGACATCCCTACTATTGGCATATTTCGTTATCATTCAATTAAAGCGCATATAGTTGTATAGTGTGTTGTCAAGGTGATTTAGTGTTATCATTTGCCACCAAGTGCATGTTGGCCTTTGGAGGCTCACCCGGCCAATCCACCCGGCTAATCAACCAGGCCTCCAAGGTCACGTCACAACTAGTGATGGGATTCGGCCCAAATTTTGACTCATGCACTCGCCAATAATGGCCAAGTGACCCTGGAGTCCACGCGAGTTTGTATTACGCCATTTTATGGTGCACCGATTCTCAATGCCGCGGTACACCGTATGCGTGCCTGGCATGTGCCTGCGTATGTTGCGACGCAATTTGTTTAAAATCGTCCGCCTTAAGGTCTAGTCTTTCCACAGCGAAACAAGGCGGCGGAAAGACAAGTAACAACACAAGACAAGGTAGGGATACGTTTTATTACGTTTATTTTTGGGGGGAAATGATATTCTTGCTGTTTTTGGCCTCCAAAGTCAGCGTGTGAAGATCGTTTCTACACGCCACCGGCCGCCATTGATCACCTGTTTTATATGGTAACAAGCTTGGTTTTTTTTCGAGCTTGTAAAATGAGTTTCGAGCGCTCGAAATCTCGGCAGGAACCAACGAATACTCGAGCTTTCGAGCACTCGACCCACCACTAGTCACAACCCCTGACAGTAACCAGAAGGGCTACATTTAAATAAATGTTTCCTACCAAAACATTCATTGAAACTTTTTACAAAGTAATTAGCTTATTGTGGTACTTAAACATTTCTATCTTTTATAAAAGATTATAACTCAACATTCAGTGTCCAAGAGGTGTTCTAACTTCTGTGACCCTAGCCTAGTCCTAGGCCAAGAAATTTATTTCATGTCTTTAATAAAGTTATTACCTTATATTTATATAACATTCTACGATGTCTACCCATATCCAATTCTATATTAGCTCACCAGGCGGCCAGCATGGGTTCATTTGGATTTCTTGACTCACCGGTGTGCCCACCCATGGAGCCATCTATCACAAGCCACAGGAACTAACACCTAGACATTAAGCGAATGATAGAGATCAGAACAGAGAAAAGCATAATCTAATGAAATCATAGACTAGGAGCTAGTCTACTGTGACCCTTGACCTGAAATTTACCCAGAAGCCTCTGCTCTAACCCGGGTTATTCAAAATGTAGGTCAAGTGGTCAACAGTCTAGTATATAAGCAAATATGATCGAATAACACTTGAAATCAGGGTTGGCAGTTTCTTCCGAGGGGCGGTTTCTTCCATGGAAAAATGCAGTTTCTTCCGTCCTGGAAGAAATGGGTTTCTTCCATTTCTTCGACATTTCGGAAGAAACCTATCTCTTCCACTCTTTTTCATAGAATTTTTCATTGATCAAAAGGAATAGTATGAGACCAATTGAGCAGCATTCTGCTCTCCAGAGGGAGTAATAGGATGTTCTACCCGCGCTCACTCCTAATAGATGGCGCTTCACGCGCACGGACCACCCGTGCCTGGTAGAGTACAGCTAGTTATGGTGGCTCTGTGTGTGTGTGTGTGTGTGTGTGTGTGTTTGAGCATTTGTGTGAGTGTGTGTGTGACATATGATAGCAAGCGAACACCTTCAAAACCACACGTGTAACTCTTTGCATGTAAAAACATTGGTTTTAGAAAGGGAGATGAGCTCGTGATAGCGATTTTATGCATCCCGCTTTGACCATAGGCGCATTACACCCTGGTTTAGTCCAGACATAAACCCTTCATATTTTCTCATTTATGATATCATATGGAAGGTAGGGTTTAGTTCCAGCTCCTATAAAGTATGTTAGCAGCTTTCCGACCAAAAACTAAGTCGGAAGCATTTTGCTATAATCTGGGCACATACAAACAACTGGGAAACGTATTTTTCCTCTTTTCAATCTATGTATTGCCGTCATAAATAAGTCAGTGCGCCGTTTAATTGGACTATGTCAGACTCTTTTCAACCCCAGCCGGTGATCGATCAAGAAAGTTGTAAATGTCCAGAATAAAGTTTTTGTAAAGCCGGAATCATTTACAGAACGGATTTGATTTGAAATTTTGAGTAGCGCAAATGCAACAAGTATATTAATAACCTAAATAGTACGTATTGTTTCTATTTCGAAATATCCAGAATATTTGCTGGAACTAGGCATACACTATGATAGTTAATGACACTTTAAGGACCAAGAAGCCTAGCATTGGTTCTGGTTATGGGTTTTATGCCAAACCATCTCTGCTAACATAAAATTAGAGGATGGCATTGAACCTTAATATATGTGCAACACAGAACATCCACAATCGTTGCATATAGTAAGGTTCAATATTATTGAAGTAACCCTGGTTCAGTACCGAAACCCTAGCACCCTTTAATTGATTTCTGGTGTTTATATATGTTACAGTAAGAGTGTCAAACCAGGGATTTAGTCAAATCCCTAAAACTTTCACGGAATCTGTCAAATTCCTGTTTCACATAAGGATTCGGTCCCTAAATGTCTACGGATATGACTAAACCCCTAAAAATAGGTGGGTCATTTTTGACTTGTTTACTGGAGACCTTTCAGAGGGATTGTTGAATGACAATTACCTTTGTTTTATGCTTAGTTGAGCGCTGCTTATGATTCCTGATTATCAAAGTAATGAGGTACAAAGTAATGCTGAATAATCAATGCTCAGCCAAAAATTATTGCTTGATGATGATGATAATTAGTATCTCAGTCAACGTTTATCAATTTCATCATTCTGACCCTCCTATTCTCAAGGATTTAGTCAAATCTCTAGACATTTAGGGACCAAATCCGTGAGTGAAACAAGAATTTGACAGATTCCCTGAAAGTTTTAGGGATTTGACTAAATACCTGGTTTGACACTCTTACTGTAACATATATAGCGGGACTAGGGTTTAGTGTCATCTCCCATAAACTATATCAGCGGCTTAGACGAAGAAAAGAATAGATATGTAGCAAGAAACTAATTTCTATATGCGTTATAGTGAAGGGTTGGACACAACAGGGGTTTCTGATCTGGCATCAGGGTGAGGTTACGAGGAAACAAGGACAAATCAAGGCTCTTGTATCACTTACAGTACAGATAAACCTGTGCGCCAGCATCATCTGAGTATGCGTAGAGCTCGACTTTTAGACTATTGGTTGAGGCTAGCCTGTTCAGGTTGACCGGCTGGTATCTTATCCACTTGTTTTTATTGATCTAAGGTCAGTAGGCTTCCGACCAAAACCAAGCCCTAAGCATTTTGCTATGCTCCGGACACGTACCAAGGGTTGGGAAACGTATTTCCCCTCTTTTCAGTCACTGACCGCTACGTATATGTATTGCTGTCATTAATTAATGACAGCCCGGTTCAATAAGACTAAATCAGACTCTTTTCACTTCCAAACCAGCAATTGAGTTGGATACGTTGTAAATGTCCACCATATTGATTTTGTAAAAGCCGGAAATTACGGAAAGGATGTAATTTGAAAATTAAAATTTAAGAACCTTACATGTACAACATAGGACATCCGCAATACGATATCGTTGCATATAGTAAGGTTCAATATTATTAAACTAATCACACCCATACATGCATAAAACTAAACTATAGCCTATGCGACACAAGGTTGTTGACGTACGTATTATTCATGTATGTATGCATGAACACACACACACACATATATGTATATATATATATATATATATATATATATATATATATATATATATATATATATATATATATATATATATATATATATATATATATATATATATATATATATATATATATATATATATATATATAAATATATATATATATATATATATATATATATATATATATATATATATATATATATATACATACTAGTGCTGGGACGATTAATCGAAATAATCGATTAATCGATCCTTTTGCCATGATTCTGATTAATCGATTATGAAACAGAAGATCGACCATTTTCGATTATTTTTTTTGCTCACATAGTCAAAGTTTCCATTTAAAAGGGGCCTTGCTTACAATGAAATCCATGCATAAAAGTAAAAGATTATTGTGATGAACATGAACTATGAGTTTCTGACCATTTATCTTTAAAAATTTATAGGAAATCAGCCATATATTGGATACTGTTTAGTGTGAATATTAGAAGTAATAATAATCAATTATAATCGATTGAAAATTTAGATGATTAATCGAGCTGAAATTTTCCAACGATTCCCAGCACTAATACATACATACATACTACATAGTGATACACACATATGTGTGTGTGTTTGTGTGTGTGTGTGTCTGTGCCTCTATGTCCGTACTGACTGTTTCAAAAGTGATAGTTTAATAATCGATCATACAATTTCATTATTAGAGTCAGTAGTTGGGGCACCACTATATATTTATGTATATCAAAAATGTTAGAATATCCTTACTTGGTTTTGAATTATTTCTCATCCCTTAATGAAATGCGTTTACCACTTTGGCGCCACCTATATGGACGGCATGACTGGTGACCCCTTTTTTATTCTAGATATTGGACCTGGCAGGCAATGAAAGCTAACACAAGGTTTGAGAAAAATCTAACGGTGATGTGTTTTAACCCTTTCTCTGCTGAGACTATTTCGTTTTGAAAACCATCTTAACCCTGCCATGTTGGTGTTCATTGGATATCTCTGACTCGTGTGTACTCTCAGATGAGTACCAATGTGCCAGGGTTTCAGTCATTTTAACATCACCTTGTATTGGCTAAATTATCCACCAGCAGCATAACGGTTTAATGAACTTTCAATTTTAGACATGAAATACGCACATTTAGTGGCACTTTGGTGTCACCTATACGGACCCCCTTTTTGAGATTTTCAAAGGAGATCTGACAATGATAGCTTATGCGAAGTTTAATGGGTTTCTAACTATTGGGTATTTTCAAATGGACTTATAGTTAAGATGTCACTGTCACCTTGTCGAATACCCTACTACAGTATGCCTTTAACAGGAGTTTCTAATGATTTCTCTAAACCAGCAGTCAAACGCACCGTCCAGTAGTCTTAGATGAATAAAAGCAATTTATGTATATTATTTCAAGATAGTGGTGAAAGTGAATCGCGCGTAAAAAGTTTTTTATAAGCGACTATTACACGCATGGTTTGAAGGCCGGGGCATCAATTTGCCGTATGTATGTGACTGCCAGGCAGAGCGCACGCGGGCTGACCCACTTTGGTCCGCATCCGCTCGAAGCGCTGCTACGCGGAATAGTTCCTAGAACATCCTATTGAATTTATGATACAGCTTCACTCTGCTTGCGCATCATCTGCATCCATTTACTTCAAGTCTTTGGACTCACAGCATCCACAACAAGATCCGCAACCGTCTTGGGGTAGAAAAAGCAGAAAAACTTGTCTTCTGCTCTATAGGATGTTAAGGGGAAAGGAGGATCTGGACTATAAGTTAACCCCCATATAGGTCAAGTGCAAATGTTGGGCCCATAATTGTGTAGTTAATCCCTTTGTTCAAAATTGCTATTAGAAAGGAACTGACTGCATAGTTCAATGCTTCTTTTCAACATCCATAGTTTGTGTGAACTCTGTGTATAATAGACTAGCAACCTGGATATGAAACTAATCCAATTGTAATTAGTGTCTGTGCTCAAGTTATAAAGCAAGATGAAGTCATTAGACAGAGATAGCTGAACAGTGAACTGATCAGCTCAATCAACACATTAGCATCAGGAGTGCACAAATGGTGTGGAAACCTAGAACATTGCTTATTGTGTGAGAACTAACCACAAGAGTAAGAATAACTTACAACCAAATATTTCTCAAACTATTGCTTTGTTATCAAGATATTTCTATAAGAGTAAGGCCAAGTGTATGATTCACATGTGAATGGGTTAAGAGGATGTTGTCTCACTTCTGCACCCGTTTGCGTATGGTTAACTATAAGGACATGTATAGGGTCAAAATAGACATAAGCACCAAGAGTGCAAAAATGGTGGGGAAACCTAAAACATAACTTATTGTATAGAAAACTATTGGAAAAATAGTTCAACTCTTATCATAGCTCTCATTCTATCATTCTTCCATTTCTTCCGGAAGAAACCGAAAAAATATGGAAGAAACTAGGTTTCTTCCTACATCCTGGAAGAAATAGGTTTCTTCCGAAAGAAACCCAACCCTGCTTGAAATATAAGTAAGATATATCATAAAACGCGCTATAAATGGGTTTAAGTTACGCCTGAAGACTTGGGTGGTGGAAATGTCAGCTTCGGCCACTGGTATTTTCGTGAAAGCTTCGGGCTAAGCTGCGCTCCACCCTCAGCTTCCACTCAACACCAGAGGCCTCAGCTGACATTATTATAGGGATTAAGTATGGCCCAGAGGGCCATGTGGCGAAAAAAGCTGAGGAGCTTTGCGCCTTGAACAGGTTGACATCATGACGAAGCTTTATTCGCCACATGGCCCGACGCTATCATAGCATGATAAGAAATTGAAATGAAATGAATTAGTATTCCAAATATGCTGTAGACATAGGGTATTATGACCAGAGCACTTGTCTTGGGATTGCTTGAATGTTGAACAGAGCTTGACCCAGTTTGACCACAGGCGCCTAACTTGAAATTCAGAAAGAGGCAGATCTCATGAAAGGTCAAGGTCACCTCAGTTTAGAGCTGTTTGATTGCAGATTGTTTCCCATATAGGAAAGACTCTATATGATTTTTTTACATACATGTGTCTTGTCTGCACCTATTGTTTCATGGTCTCTATATCTTAATTACCTTATTTTAAAGCCTGTATGACATATATTTGTGACATGTATACTTTCTGAGGTCAAAGGTCAGAAAACCGGGTGGCCTCACCCGGTTGCAAACCGGGTGGCCTCACCCGGTTGCATCCGGGTGGGAATCAGCCTTGACCACCAACATTATAGGTTATAATCATTATATGGAACAGTGGTTGCTATAGGGATTAAGATCCGCCACTGAGCATTGGTGCAGATTTATAGCCTCGCCATGGGTGTTTGTTGCAAAAGCTGAGGCTGCCAAGGCCGAAGCTTTGCAACAAACACCCACAGCTAGGCTATAAATCTGCACCAATGCTCAGTGTCGGGTCTTAATGGCTATTATAGCAAGTTTGAGTGATAAAAAATTTAAACAACTATGAAAATGACAAGAAAATCATGTTTTCTAATGGTTGCTGAGCCTGGATTTGGTCCCGGCTCAGGAGCCTCAGTCTGGATTTGGTCCCGGCTCAGGAGCCTCAGTCTGGATTTGGTTCCGGCTCACTGCTGTGAACTGGTACCACTTTAAAGCCACAGAAACAGCTTCTCACTGAACATCGTGTGTTTTCCAGGCCTAGGTATTTTCATAGCAATGCGCTATAATATAGGGATTAAGATCTGCCGCTGAGCATTGGTGCAGATTTATAGCCGAGACGTAGGTGTTTGTTGCCAAAGCTGAGGCCGCCAAGGCCGAAGCTTTGCAACAAACACCCACGGTAAGGTTATAAATCTGCACCAATTCTCAGTGGCAGGTCTTAATGGCTATTATAGCGCATTTGAGTGATAAAAAATTATCCTACAACTCTGTGGAAATGCAGTGTTCGACATAAGTGGTAGCCCGCGGCTAGTCCATAGGGAAAAAACAGGCTGTCGGGCTAGTATATGGTCTGCTATGCTAGCCCGCTGGGGCTAGTCGTTAATCCACAGTTAAGTGGAATTGATAATTGAAGAAATATGTGCCTGCACTGCAAGACCCTCCTCAGCAATGCTCTGGTAAACTAACCAGTGTCATAAAACTATTGCTGATAACATCAGTAAGATCTCAAAATAGTCTACACAGCTTAAAACTTGAACAAATTTGACAAGCATCAATATACATCAATATACCTATCAAAACCGGTTTTGTCACACTTTGTGCAGGGCTAGTTCAACTTCAGGCAGGGCTAGTAACTCCGCCATGTCTACTAACCCTGCAGGGCTAGTAAATTTTTGACACAAAAATGACACAAAAATCATGTTTTCTAGTGGTTGCTAAGCCTGGATTTGGTCCCGGCTCAGAAAACTCATTAGATGGATTTGGTCCCGGCTCCCTGCTGTGAACCGGGACCACTTTGGAGCCACAGAAACAGCTTCTTACTGTACAGTGTGTTTTCCAAGCCTAGGTATTTTCATAGTTATGCGCTATAGTATACGAGAATGCAATAACCATCACCCAAGTAAAAACCCAACAGTAGCGAAGAAGGCAATACTTATATGATTTTGTACCTGTCTAGTTTATTTGCATGTGGTGTAGTTGAAGCCACACTGCACTAGTTCCCCATGTTTATGGTGATTGAGCAGGCTTTGCAGAGATGGCCAGTGCCATGGGCTGCTAAGATAATAGGGGTAGGGGCAGTTAATATCATCTCTATCTCATTTTCTGACTGTGGTGTAGTCTGCCTGACTCGAGTTTGGCAATCACTTTTCCCACTTTTTTGTGACAAAACGTTCGAGTTTGCCCTCCTAACTTGGCAAACCTCTTTGGAGCACTACTACGTGTATGTACAATTATAGCATTCTGGCATAGAAAAAGCTGCTCATTATTGACAACAATGCTGCAGACTGATCCGGGTTGCGAAACCGGTCCTAGGACCGGGTTGAGATTTTGGAATTTTGCGCTCCACCTCAGTTTTAAAACCATTTTTAAAGAATTAGACAGTGACTTTAGTGATGCAATCAAGTTAATGTGATTAAAAAAAGTGTATTCTTTCATCATGCTATAATAGTGATTAAGTTAGCGATGGAGAGCCTTGTGGCGACTTAAGCTTCGGACCTGCTGTCAGCAGGTCCGAAGCTTAATTTGCCACCCGGCTCTCCACCGCTAACTTAATCCCTATAACATACTTTTTGTCTCAGCTCTGCAAAATGTTGATTTTGCTCATTAGTTCCTATTGTAAAATGTGCACATCGCCGACACTACGACCTCGCGTGTTTGTCTGTTGCGAACAATACAAACACGCGAGATTGTATTGTTGGCAATGGACACATTTTGCAATGGGATCTAATGAGCAAAATCAACATTTTGCGGAGTTGAGACAAAAAATGTTTACACATATACGTAGTAGTGCTCTTAACATGTTTGCCGAGTTTGGATGGAAAACTTGAACGTTTTGTCACAAAAAAGGGGCAAAAGTGATTGCCAAACTCGAGTCAGACAGACTATATATCTATAGCTGTTTGACAGATGTCAAAGCAGATGACAATATCCAAGGATCTATAGTCTGTCTGACTCGAGTTTGGCAATCACTTTTGCGACTTTTTTGTGACAAAACGTTCAAGTTTTCCATCCAAACTTGCCAAACATGTTAGGAGCACTACTACGTGTATGTACAAACCCCTTTGGAGCACTACTACGTGTATGTACAAACATACTTTTTGTCTCAGCTCCGCAAAATGTTGATTTTGCTCATTAGGTCCCATTGTAAAATGTGTCCATTGCCAATAATACAATCTCGTGTGTTTGTATTGTTAGCAACAGACAAACACGCGAGATCGTAGTGTCGGCAATGTGCACATTTTACAATAGGAACTAATTAGCAAAATCAACATTTTGCGGAGCTGAGACAAAAAGTATGTTTGTACATACACGTAGTAGTGCTCCAAAGGGGTTTGCCAAGTTTGGATGGCAAACTCGAACGTTTTGTCACAAAAAAGTGACAAAAGTGATTGCCAAACTCGAGTCAGACTATAGACTGACAATTATCTTTTGGTCAGAAAGCTATAAATGTGATACATGCGTGCATAGAATATCATATCATACACGCCTGATCATAGACAGTGATTAATACAGTCTGAATGGTAACTATTATATAGATCTACCTCTGTCGAGTCCGTGTTGGCTATTGCAAGAAAGTTACCACACCAGACACGTATTACATCCCTGATATTATAAAAATAAATAATTATATTGATAACAATACTCTATTACTTTAATCACATTATGCATGGGTTTCATCTGATATCATTTTTGTGAATATTTAATTTTCGCTATAGACTCGCACCAGATCACGGTAGCCACATTTACTATTCCGATTTCTCGACGATCATCGGCACCATGTCCAGATGCAAACCAACATGGCTGAAAACATACCAACAATATACATACATATCAATGTACATCCACCAACATCTCAAAATCAAATCTGACTGCAATTTTTCTTATTCAGTTTTACAGGGATTCGATGAACGTAACGACAGGAATTTAGCGTAGACCTATCGCTGCTCATTTAGAACGCATTTTCAATCTAGTATCGGATCGTTGTTGAACCCATCATTCCATGCTGATTGACCTACTTCCTGATTCGGTCACTTGCATCTCATCCATTCCGAAAATTGTGTGCACTATCCGCAGTTTCAGATAGTGGAGTCTCAAACGTACGAGAAACTTACCCTGATCAGTAGTCCATTGATATTAATCTCACATTTTGATAAAACATCAGACCGGTCCGTAGTGATGAGTGAACGTAACGGGTATTTGAAATTGTGTATGCCCCGGAAGTGAAATCAAGGGAGTGATCATTTTTCGTGACCCCATTAGATCCAAAACTAGGTCGAAATATTGTAGTGTCTCGTCTCATTCACTGCCCACTAGGTATAGACAGGAGACTTCGTAACCAAACTGGTTCGTAACCTCGTAGCTTCGCACCCAAGAGATTTCGTAACCATTGCATAATAAAACCATTTACCAAAGTCTCGCAAATATCGGACACTTTTTATTAATTACGTTTTTCGTTTGCTGATGGTGGCCGAAATCACAGGGGCTTGTATCGTTGAGTGCCACTTAAATGTAGTCACAGCCCTTATTGGTAATATAGACAAGGGGGGAAACCATTTTCCCTAGTGATGCGATTCTCAGCTGTGCACTCTAGCTCATCATTTCATTTTCTTTATGAATTTTTCACCTTCAAATGGCTGCATTATGCTCTTACTACAGATAGGCATGTAAATCCCATAAATCTTTGTTACGTATCCTTCCTAAAACAGTTAAATATAGGCTCCAAACTAGAAAATCCTTAGAGGGTCTCAGAAAGATTCTAACCAGTGACACTGATTGGTCCATAGAGGTCACGTGACTCATAATTGTACCACTGATTGGTCCATAGAGGTCATGTGATTTATATTTAAAGATGTCTGCTATGTTTCTTATGAGACTTGTAGACCCTCAACAGCCTATTTGACACTTCCTATTTAAAGTGTAACTCCACCTTCAAAATTAAAAAAGATATGTTGTAGAGCTCAATCTCACCTTCCATATGACACCTTGATAACAATTGTACTCTGCAGATTAACTGAGATAATACCATTTAAAGGTAACTTTATGGGGGCTGCCATGTTTGCTCAGAGGGAACCTAATTAGTGATGCTAATTAGATGCGTGTGACGTCATGCTATGACATCCTGTGAGGGAGCTTAATTAGGGGCTAGCTCTAGTGGCCAGGGTCTGACACTTAGATTTCAGGCTAGGGGCCTGAAAAGGTCTTTTGACAAAAAAAGCCAATTATAGAATTCCTGGTTACTATACAATGTCATACTATTTTGGGCCCCTAGTTTGAAAAATCTAGGAGCCCACAGCAAAATCTCGGGGGTTATGCCCCTTGGAATGTGGAACCTTGAGACTGTGGACAGCTCAAAACTTGAGTGCAAAGATGGTGAAGTGTCAAGCTTTTGGATGCAACAATGATTCTCCAAATAAGCGCATGTACCAGTGAAAACATGATCAATATACGGTCTGAACTGGCAAAGATATGATACATATATGGTCTGTGACAGCCCCACATTTAAAGGTAAGGAACATTTAGATTAAGCGGGGGTGTATGCGTAAGGGTGTGTATGCGTAATCGGAAGAATACACTAATAATAACAGTTTTCTGTCATACAATAACATATTCAAAAGGTGTTATATTTGCTGTATTTCTCTGTAAATTGTAGGCATTAGTTGATAAGAAGATTAGCATTACCATTTTGTAAAATCTCCTCCGTCTGACACACCTTCATTTTCAGAATATACTGGACTGAATGTGTATGGTTTAATACCAAGAAGGTTTTCCATAACTGCCTATAAATCCACTAAGAATGAGGCACACATATGGATGTTGTCCCCACGCTTGTCTCTGCTTAAATGAATAAAATCCTTTACTTGTGGCAAATGAGTGATCAAGTTAATACATGTGGCTATTATGAATAAGAACTAAAACAATGTAATTGGAAGATGGTTTCTTGGCTATCTGGTTTCATAATTGTACTTTATATACTTGTGTTTTCCTAACAGTAACTAGTCTGACTGCAATTTGAAATAACTGTGCCCAGAGGATGTTTATTGCAGTTAACCTCCTGGGTAAAGCATGGGACTAGGGCGGATGCAATGTTTCTTTGAGATTTAATGTGTATTGCACTCAATTACTGAGCAGCTGACACACTGACAATACACACACAGCTAACTAATTGTAAACTTCCTTTCATAGCAAGAAAACAATGGTAGGACATTGTAAGAATACTAAATGTTAGGCTATTTTGTAAACTGGTAGAATTTCTTGAACCCTAAAGCGCATCTATAACCCCTTTGCTACAGGTATCTTTTCCCTCATTGCTTTTGCCACATATAGCCTGGTATACCTCTAGCAAATATAGCTTTCACTAAATAGGTATACACTGAGAGACAGTGCCTCTGTTTGTTGAGTCTGATACATCACTATCCTCTTTGCAAGTCATTTACTAATGAGAGAATGTGTTGGTGTGTTCAGTTCTGAATGGCCCTCAGCCTGGATGTAGCAGTATGACATCACTTCCTCTTTCTGATAAGCTCCAAGATGGTGCCTCCATGAACATGCTGAGGCAGTGAATTTGCTGTATTTTGCAAGATACAAACTTAAACATCTCAGTCAATTTGCGGAGTACAATTGTAATCAAGGTGTCCTGAGAAAGCTGACACTAAGCTCTAAAACATATCTTTTTTAATTTTGAAGGTGGAGTTACACTTTAACTTGATTTTATTCACCTTAAAACAGACTAATTGGATCAAAACCTTGGATCAGCTGAGTCTGAGGTATGTTGCGGGGACACTTGAGAGGTTTCGAGTTTCATTATTTTTCTTTTGGGGGAGTTTGACAACATAGTTGTTTGGGCACCTAATAAGTTTCCCCCTTGCTCTATTTCATAGATACCAGAGCCTCAGACTCGCGAGTGGCCACTCAACAATACAAGCCCCTGTGGCCGAAATTTTCCGAAAATAGCGATCAAAGCTCAGACACTGTGTAGTCCAGTCAATATACGCTGAAAATGGCCTAACCTAGAACAAATTGCTACAGAAGGTTTTTTTGCTTTGACTGGTTAATTGGACCTCTTTTTTATGCCAAATTTGACAATTCACTGATTTCAGGGCCTTGTATTTCCTGAACTAACCATCATAGTCTCAACGAGTATATTACATAGATGCTGCAGAAAGATTTTTTTTTTTAATATTGACCCTTTGGTCAAACAAAGTTGTTAACTTGTTTATTCTTGATGCCGCACGTCAGTTACGCATTGATTTATTTGTTGACAAATCGATACTTTCAAAATGGCTTTACTTCCGGTTTCGCGACCAGCGTGTTTTGGCAGACATTTGGACCAGTATAGATTGTGGTTGCTCATCTAAGGCAGATATAGGGGCACTAGAAATGTTCGTTGATAATCTAAAATCAAATCGGATACTTCGCAAATTTAAACATTTCTTTCAATGCTTCCCAGCGGGCACTGTTCGTACAATGTACGTACATTGTACCAACTGTACGTACATTGTACGTACATTGTACGTACAGTGGCCGCTGGGTTACAATGTTACTTGTCAATTGAAACGAAAGCTAGAAAATCGATCACAATCGTACACAAGATTGTCAAGAAGTGAAGAACACAATTTTCCCTAACAAATTCTTTATTTTCCACCTATCTATAGCTGACTTCAATCATAAAGTACATGATTTCTGAGAGCAGTAGACAGGGAGTGGGCACTTTGCATGCATCATCAAATTTCGCTGCCTCCCACTGAGTCATAGATAACCTGTGTACCCTGCCTGCTGACCCCCATCTCTTTGGCAACCTATCTGACCTAGATAGGATGATATTTTGTGTACCCAGCCAGCCAGTCAGTCAGTCAGCCAGCCTCTTTCTGTAAAAAATCACGTGACCAATACTTCCACAGGCTCTACCGCGTAACCCGAGGTGCACATACCCTAGGTACTAGCATGCTGTGCCTATTGGGTTGCGGATTAAGGGGATGTATTTCTCTGGTGATTTATTGGCCATTATCCAATTCAATCAATTTCCTTTGGGTACGAAATCATGGTGACGAAAACTGTTGGGTACATATCAGTTTGGTTACGAACAAGTTTGGTTACAAAGTCTCCAGCTTGCGACAGATAGATAGATAATTTTTATTTCAAGTCGGTAAAATATATTTACACGGTAAGCACGTGTTGCAAGTGCTTGTCTACACTACAGCGCTAACTTAATCACTATTATTGCATGATGAAAAATAACTAAAATTTTTATAGATAGGGATGCCGGACCATTTTTTTCTACTGGCCCAAATATAACATACCATACTATTTTTTTTGCAAAAGAAGCGTTTCACAGGTCCCGTTGCCAATGGCAATGAAATGATACAATTGTTGAAAATGTATCTCATACAATATGATACAATTGTTATACAATGTATTTCGTGCAATAAGATACAATGTATCTGTAACTCCCTGTATCTTTTAAGTCATTAAAAGCCGATTCTCTCACTTTAAAACTTCCTGAGATTTGCTCTCTCTCTCTCTCTCTCTCTCTCTCTCTCTCTCTCTCTCTCTCTCTCTCTCTCTCTCTCTCACACACACACACACACACACACACACACACACAGAAATACCTTTTGATTGTTTGACTCACCCAGAATTTCTGATATTGCTTAGATTTATTTATTGTTTCAGCTGATACTCTTTCTCTTATTTTTTCTGAACTCCCTGTATCTTTTAGTTCAAGCTGATTCTTGCCCTCTCTTTTAAACTTCCTGAATTTTCTGACTGATTAAATTTTGATTCCCTTTTAATCTTCCCACATTAGTTGAACTTGGACCAATTCAATTCCGGGTATAACTTTAATATTATAGCCATTATTTTGAATGCCACTGCAGCGGTATACTGTTGTCTTGAAGATGTTTATACATATTTGCTGTAATCACTTATGTTATTTTTCGCTGCAAATATGCCTGCCTTTTTGATTGTGTTTTGATCGTGTTCAATCCCGTAGCAATCCATTATTGCAAGTTCAATATTGGAGCACTCAAGTTTTGAAATTTTGTGGTGGTTGTCTTCTCTCTGTCCTCTCCTTTTTTTCCCTTTTTTCTGCATATGTTGTATAAAATCTCTCTCATTTTCATTAATTTACTCGTTTGTTTTCTCCTTTCCCTGCATTTTCCTCCTTTTCTCAATGCTCTCTCTTGTATTGAAAGTCTTTTCATACTTGGTATTTCTGGTTTTTAGTATTCTGTCTTTCTATTTCGGTAGCTCTTTCAATTTTACATTTCTCATCTTTCTCACCTGTTTATCATTTTTTTTGCACTCTCTCTTGATCACATTGTGCCTTTTTCCCCTCTCTCTCTCTCTCTCTCTCTCTCTCTCTCTCTCTCTCTCTCTCTCTCTCTCTCTCTCTCTCTCTCTCTCTCTCTCTCTCGCTCTCTCTCTCTCTCTCTCTCTCTCTCTCTCTCTCTCTCTCTCTCTCTCTCTCTCTCTCTCTCTCTGTGCATCTCTATTTTCCTGTTTTTCCCTACTCACTGTTCTTTTTGTAAAATTTTGTCATTTTTTTAAATTTAGTTATCCTGTTTTTCTTTTCTTTTACAAATCTCTCTCTCTCTCTCTCTCTCTCTCTCTCTCTCTCTCTCTCTCTCTCTCTCTCTCTCTCTCTCTCTCTCTCTCTCTCTCTCTCTCTCTCTCTTTGCTTCCAGAATTTTTTTATTTGCATGTTTTTTTGGTTTGTGTGTGAGCTTCCACTTATCCCTTTCTCCATGTTGCATTTAGTATTGCATCATATATTTATTTGCTTTCTCTTAATATTTTGTTGTTCTCTTTGCCCATCATTACTGTTTGTCTTTTTATATTTCCATAATTTTATGAAACAGTGTCTACTGCTGTGACAGGAAATCAGCCCCTCCTCCCCCCCCCCCCCCCCCAAAAAAAAAATTGCCCTCACCCTAGGAAATTTGCCCCCTTGGGGAAGATATTTTCTAGGTTATGTTCACTTCACCATGAAAATATATTTCTCAGGAAATTCGACATCCTGCAGGTGTTTTATTAGGAAATTTTACCTCTCTTGAGTAAAATTTCTAAGATAGTTTTAACATACTAGAATTTAAGTGATCTGCACATGCATATCTTATCTTAGGAAATTTTCCAAGGGCAGATTATCAGTTGGAGCAGGTTTACTGTAACACCAGGTCGAGCTGTTGCCATTTTCTTAGTTTGAAACGTCATGTATTTTAGGAAGTTTTCAAAATTGGTGAGCGTATTGACAAGGTAATTGTGTCTGGAAAGAATGATTTCGAACTTAACCCGTGCTGTGCACACAGGCTGGATAGTTATAACAAATATGATAAATAGAATATACACACAAACCAATCATGAAGATCAATCGTACAATATCATAAAGCTATTCTATCTCAAGATCATATATTTACATACATGGTATACGTAATGTTTAACCACCTGCACGTGCCTGCTCTGACGACCGCGTGGTCTAAGGCGTCACCACTGACTGCACGCTGTCTCTCACCACTGCCTGGGTTTCGAATCCCGGCCTTGGTAGGTGAGAAAGTTGCCTGTGACTTGGGATTGGGCGGTGGTTTTCGCCAGGTACTCCGGTTTCCTCCACCACTTACGACTGGCTAGTCACGAATAAGCCACATTTGGCATAAATGTGAAGAAAAGCGAAATTCCCCAAAAATATTACCACCTGCACAAAGATAATTAATAAGTTAATGAGATAAACATTATTGAAAATCACACACAAGCATGTAACTGCAAGAAAGTTAGACAGCAACAGGCATCTGCAATTTTCACACTGCGAAATTTTGGGTTGACCTTGTTAGAGTGCACCAAGAAGTAATGCGTGTGACAATAAGCAGTCCTGACAGCACATGAAAGAGTAAGAACAAAAAGGTATGTATTTGGTGGTTAAACAAATTGCAATATGAGTACCTTGTTTTGTACTCTACTATTAATGATCAATGAATGTATTTCCTGAACGTACCCTGTACAGCAAAGTGATATTATGGTTATTGGGGAAGGGTAAATTGTTGAGGTCTGATATATTTATGGTAAGCTTTACTCTTCCACTGGCCTGTTCTTTTAATGATAGATTCACAAGTATAATTGTGCGCCAATTGAGTTTTGCACCCAATTCTGAAGGAATGAGTGTTGTAAAGATATTTTCGGTAACCCGCTTATTCTATACATTGTTTTAAAAAGTTACTGAAATGACTGTGTTTGACTGGTACATTGAAGTCATCCGCAAAGAAGTCCTTTCCCAGCAGGACAAACTACTAGAAAGCTAGACGGTGCTCTTACTGGGCAATGACCTCCTGTTGTAGGCATGATGATATAACTAGGTGCCTCATTTCCACTGTGTTTGTAGGATTGAAATTAGATGTGGAAGGCCTACCTACCAAGAGTTTGTAATGGGGATACTTGTCACAAAATATGGGATTCTTGTGTGGAATGTACTATTTCACCTGCTCTTAAACAAGCATGATAAGTAATAAGTTAAATCTCCGTACATAATTCTATTGTAGAAGCTGTCTGTGCAAAATTGTATAATATATAATACTTTGACTAAAATATCTTTCGTAATGGTTTTTAAAATTGATGATTTACATTTTTTATGAATTTTTGATTCCCATGAGTGTTTTACAGACAAGAAAAGAGGAAACAGGATCTTTAAATCTTTGCATCTTATGCACAAAGCAGAAAGATATGTTCTTATTATGCTATAATGAAGTTGTTTTGCATGAAGGTGTGCTATAAATAATGAGAGATCAACCATACCAACCGGCTTACCTGTTTCCTTAATGTATTTTTCATAAATGTAACTAAATAATTCCAGTGATGTTGGTAAGCTTTGACTGTAGATTTTGACATAGAAGCTTGTAGTAAAGACTTCAGAAAAGCAGAAAGTTTTCTGGTTTGAGGTGATTGGGTATTGTAGTTAACGTGTGTTGCATCCCATATTGATCTAGCATTGTTGTCGTTTGCTAGTAACGAGAAATGGCATCATCTAGAGTATTTTGAACTCGTTTGTAAGGAAATGTTTAGTTTGAGAAGAGGCAATACTAAAGGTCTTATTATTTTCATTATCTTTTATCGTTAGATGTTTGTTTGTTGACTATTGTTACCACTGCCAGATTATCGCAGTGAAAATGTATGCAGGAATTGTGAATCTTTTCACCAAATATAGCAATTAATAAAGTATGGATTCGAAAAGTTTGTATTGGCATTTTCACCCCGGCACTGTGTTCGTTCTCCTTGTCAGTCCTCGAAGCTTTCGACTTAGGCAAACGAAGTGGGCTGTCCTATTTGGCTAGTCGCTTGCGAGCTCTACAGATCCATTTTGGTGGCATTCCTGCAACAAGCAAGAAAATTCAAAAGCAGTTTTCTAAGATGAGATAAGTAATGATTTATGTTTATTCATTTCGGTTTGAGTGGTTGAACGAAGTTTCAAAATCGATATAAAGTGGTGAGATATAATGTCAAAGAGAACACTGAAATAAGACTTCTATCATATGCAGGTTACCTCGTCGTATAATGAAGACACATAGAGTAAAGCAAATAGACAACGACAACTCTTGAACATGACTTCTACCAAAACAGGATACCTCGTCATGAAAATAGGTAATACTTATAACAACAACAAATGTCGATGCAGTTATCAGAGAACGATTAGTTAATAAAATAGTAGTCATATAAAAATAAAAAATAAACTAATAATAAACAATGACAAATGTCAATGTTAGCATTAGATAATAACTTCTACCACAGTAGGGTTACCTCGTCGTATAATGATGACTTCTACCACAACTGGGTTACCTCGTCACACAAGAAAAAAAAACATACTTAAACAGCAAACAATATAGTAATATAGTTGTATATAAGTATACTCAAATGGGTTTTTTAGTTTGTCTTTTATAAGAATTATTTATCTATTTCCCCATCTGCATTAGATAACTCATTCTTGAGTATGAAAATATTATGTAACATGAATATGCAACAGATAGCAATATAATTTAAATAGTATAACAAACAATACGTTAGATAAGTAGGTGAATATGTCTTCAACTGTAAATGGCCAAGAAACAATTAGAAAACCTGCAAGTTTTGGCAGTGTGGAGAAAATCACTCATCTTAGGTTATTTTTATACTTTCTCCAGCCAGCAAAAGAATTAGGATATATTCCATCTCTAGACCATGAATTAATTGGATCTGACCAGAAACCGTGAATGGCTAAGTAATTAATGTTGGGCTCCGTTTCACAGAAATGTTTAAGGTACCCATTATAATTGTAGATAACTTTAGTCTGAGATAAAGACTAAGAAGATGATTGATCTGAGCAACTCATTCTTGGAAGAGCTGACTAGACTATGACTTTTTTTACATGAACTTGCAATTTTAAGGATCTCATGACACAAGTCAATAACCTTAGGTACCACAGACAATGGATTTTTGCCTTTTGCCAAATCATTTGAACCATATTTGATCATTACAATAGTAGGTTTTATATTTGTTGAACTGGAGAGAGGTAAAATGAAATCTGGGCTAAGAATCATAGCCTGTCTCTTCTCAATTAAGTGAAAACCAGACATTGGATTATTTAGTTTAAGGTAAGAAGAGATTTGTTGTTGACATGGATTTGAAATTAATCTACTAAAGTAGTGTAATAAACCAGACACGAAACAATTAAACAAACAGAAATCATTATAAGTCTAATGTAGAAGTGCTAAAAGAAAATAATTGCTTATATGATGAAATACAATAATAACTTCAGGTGTCATATAGGTGGGGACAAAGTAGCTCAGTTGGTTAGGTGTCGGACTAGTAATCAGAGGGTCGCTGGTTCGATTCCCGGCCAATCCGGGCACTTTGGTCGTTCTTGGGCAAAACAGTTTATTCCATATTGCTTCAGTCTACCCAGCTGCAAAATGGGTACCTAGCATACAAATAAGGCAGTGCTTAGAGTGTGTGCGCTATATGCTGCCAGTTGCTCTGGAATATCCCCCGGGGGATTGAAATGGTTTCTGTATGTACAGTGCCTGCTAGGGGAGGAAGGTCGTGTGAGCACTTCGGTGGATACAAGACTATAAACCGAATACCTTTACCTTTATATAGATGAGATACTTGTGACTTGTGATTTGGTTTATATTCCACTTTGTTGCTCTTTCATAGTATCCATTCTCCATTATTCCACATTTGATATATTCTACAAAAGATCATTCTTTATTCTTTTTTCAAAAGTTTCCAAAAGTTGTTTTTTTCTTAAAAGATTGATTAAATTGATTATCTAACAGCAGATACGTCCACTGCTGTTGATTTTTCAATGCTCAGCAAACAATCTCGACGTTCGGTTCATTATTGTTTACATCGCATGACTAGGTCAGCTCCTTGGCAACCGAGTCACCAGTATGTATGGTTTGCATAAAAAACACTATATGGCGCCAAGTCATGTACACAAAAATTTGTTTGGTGCGACAAGCACGCCGAACATGGATTGTATTAACTCACTAAAGCAGTGCTTTTAGGACTAATGATAGAGGTTTTAGGATGGAAAATGGGTCACCATTCTTTGCACGATTCATAATTTTCAAGAACCTCAATTACTAAGTCGTGTACACTTTGGATTAGAAGTGTAGGGTATAACTAATAATGTTTTTTTTACTATGAAAGACCGAATGAAAACACTCATTTAAATTTAATTAAATCAAACACTCATTTCACAATTTTAACTTTATTCATTTGAAAAATAGACATGATATTTGTGATCCCTGTTATCTTATTAATTCAAATATGAACTTTTTTTCGTATAATATGTCAGGGATAACAGAGTCATGAATGTTAACAATATAGTAGATCTCAATAAAATGCCAGACAGTCGACTGCAGGCTGCTCTCAACCATTCATAATATATATATATATATTTTGCTGGTTGTGTTAATATATTATACTTATTCAAGTTTGCTTTCTCAATCGGACAAAGAAGGACATGTAGGGCCATCAGTTTACTGTTAGTTCAAAGCCCTGCCAAGGAACCAAAATAACAAGGGAATTGGCAAAACCGTAAAACCACGACCAGAAAGATTGCATGACCTGGCCCTCAGAAAACATCAGAGAGAGCCAGTAGAATATGCCGACCAAGAAGCTCACATGACCACACACCTCGGTAAACAAAAGAGAGTGCCAATGAATGACTTCTAATGACGCAGTGACCCCAAGGGAAAACCCAGGCTAGGGAGCCATACCGGTGTCTAGAATAACCAAATAAACTAAGGAAAAACCTCGAAAACTTGACCATCAAAGGAAGTATGTCAACTAAACTAAAAGGCATCACTCAGACACTACCACAATAGTTTCTGGACGTAAATCTTGAGGGGTAGTACCTGGACGTAACACCGTAACAGATTAGTGCCTCAGCGTAACGAAAGGTCTTTGGTATATAAATATACTCATGATCTGATAATTAAACATGGTTAAACAAAAAAAAAACAGCCACAATCAAATATATCACACCAAACCTCCAAATTATATCAAACACTTAACCACATTAAGGTGGGTCCAGCACTTTTCTTACTGCCGGATAGCCAAAATTGGTTTTTGGCATTTCTAATCCCAGGTTAAAGTTTCTCATAAGTTGGCTCAACTCAAATTATGCAATTCCCTAGCTAAGTGCCATTTTGAAAGAAAAAAAACACTAAGTCATCCAAATCCAGTGTAGGCACATGGTAAGTGCTAATTTCCACGTGGGTTTATTTACTAACATCCTCCAAGGGGTTTCAGCTAATTACCCTCTTGGCTTCGGGAGTCTGAATATATAATGAGTGAGCTACCCCCAACTCTTATACCCGTGAACTCTCAATTAGCATATTTACTGAATAGTACTTTATAGACTGCCCCTCTCACATTTGGACTCTACACACTGAATTGTTCCTCCTCGGTGCAAATCTAACTTTGTGTGATATTGCACTAGCCTCTACTTTTGAACAAAACTTTCTCTTTGTACCTGAAGGAAAGGTTATACTTGTTTAGATGCTGCAGAGGAAATATATTTGGAATAAATCATCAAAACTACATTGTAAACTAACGCTAATTTTCATGAATGTTTTTGTGAATTCAATTTGATAAAATGAACTGATATTGTACTTGTCCAAATTGGTTAATATCTTGTGTGAGTGGTCTCTGTACCACTTCAGCCTCTCTTACTACAGCCCCTTTATTGTCAGCAGCAGAGCTTGAGGTAATATTACATTTCCTAGCCCTAACTCTCTCCCTATAACATTCACCTTTAGAAACTTTTTCTTTAGGCATTTCTAGATACATTCAGATGACTATCTTTGACAGTATATCCTAGTGTAAGTGTTTCTAGTTAGTCAAACATGCTGGAAGGATCCCTTCAGAACTAAAGAAGAAACCATCTCTCTGTTAATGAATGGCCATCATTCAGTGTGTGGTCTCTTGACTAGACTCTCATCACTCATGCATGAATAGCCTGTGTATTATCACCAGGCAACACACTACGTCACTTTGGCGGGAAAGTGCAGCTTAAGCTATCTAAGGAGATTCCCTCAAGTAGCTGTGATAAAACCAATCAAATCTCAGAAATGATGAAAACAATTTTGTAATTTATGATGCAGATGTCATGTCAACATCATAAAGATGTCAACTACCATGACAGAATCTACTTAACTCCTCCCATTTCCCTGTCATTGGACCATTTCCACATATGGGTGGAAAATTGGCTTTTCTGAAGAATTGATTTATAGCAAAAGTGGGTTGCTCTCTGAAGTTACCCCTTCCCATTGAAATGACATACAATGACACATTTACCCCTGTGGTCATCACCACTAATAGAGCAACTAAACGGTGTCTTGGACTTTCAATAGGTTGCCCACTTCCTGAGATAAGGGGGAATTTAACTCATTTCTATAGAAGGACCACCCCCAATTGGCTTTGAAACTAAATATCTCCCATAGGAATGCAAATGATATAAATCCAAGACACCGTATACTAGGCACATGTAGGTACTTAAAATTCATCCAAGTTAAATGGGTGTTCTGACCCTCTGCTGTGAGCTTAGAGTGATTTAATTGAAAAAACACCCTTTTACATTTTTCTCAATAAAACTCTGAAATTCAAGAAAAGATAAATCAAATTAGCATTGTGAGGTAGCTGAAAAGGTCTTCTTTCAGGAAATATATAGTTTACTGGTCTTACAATCCCTTACAAGCTGTCAATGAAGTAAATGCTAGCTAATGTCCTTAGTGCTGGACCCACCTTAATAACAAAAAAAATGGAAATAACCCTAGAAGTTATTCCATCCCCTCCCCCCACCACCACCTCCAACCTCCACACAAAACGCCCAAAAAACTAGCTTTAACAAACCACCCACAGCCTTAAAACCTTAGATAAAATCTTAACCATTATAACATCAATAACTTTAGAAAAAGCCCTACAAACTTCCATCACCTAACAAAATCAAAAGTTACATTCCCTACCCTTCATTATTACAAGAAACCAATACCATTTACCATTTTCTTCTGATTAAGCACAGGACTTGCGCTGGCACTTCCCCCTCTTTGCTGACCCTAAAGAGGGATGATAAAACAATTGGAGGGAGGCCTATGTGAAGGAGGTTCCTAATGCTAGGAGGAGATGCCAGGGACAGGCACTGGCAAACAGATAATGATAAAAAAATTGCCGCCAGCAGGTACTCATATAGAGGTGGATGATAAAAGATGTGAAGTGAGGTCTATGTGAAGGAGGTTCCTAATGGTATGTGGTGCCAGGGTCAGGCAATGACATAAAGATTAATGATAAAAGAAAATTGCTGGTACTAGGTACTCATATAGAGGTGGATGATAAAAACCTTGGTGCGAGGCCTCTGCAAAGGAGGTTCCTAATGCTATGAGGTGCCAAGGTAAGGCACTGACATACATAAGCTTCCAAATGCGGCTGAGGAGGCCAAATGGACGAGCGGGTGTCAGGCACTGACATACAGATTAATGATTAAGGTACTATAGAGGAGTATGATAAAATATATGGAGGATGGCCTATGTGAAGGGGGTTCCCAAGGCTATGAGGAGGACTTGGTGTCTGGCACTGACATACAGATTAATGATAATAAATTACCGCCATCATGTACTCTAAGAGATGGATGATAGAAACCCTGAAGGGAGGCCTATGCAAAGAAGGTTCCTAATGCTATGAGGAGGTGCCGGGGTCAGGTACTAACATACAGATGAATGATAAAAAATTGCCTGCATCAGGTAGTCTTATAGAGGTAAATGATAAAAACCTTGAAGGGAGCCCTATGCAAAGGAGGTTCCTAATGCTATGAGGCGGTGCCAGGATCAGGCACTGACATACTTTGCATACAGATTAACGATAAGAAATTGTCGGCATCAGGTACTCCTTTAGGGGTGGATGATAAAAACTCTCTCTGAAGGGAGGCCTATGAGAAGGAGGTTCCTAAGGTGATGAGGTGCCGGGGTCAGGCAATTACATACAAATTAATGATACAAAATTGCCAGCATCAGGTACTTATATAATGTGGATGATACAAAACATGGAGGGAGGCCTATGCAAAGGAGATTCCTAATGCTATGGGGAGTTGATGGCGTCCGGCACTGACATACAGCTTAATGATGAAAAGTGGCATCAGCGACTCATATAGGGGTGGATATTTAAAGCCTTGAAAGGAGCTCTAGGTGAAGGTTCCCAATGCTGGTATGGAGGCCGAACGCTATGAGGAGGAGGTGTCAGGCACTGACATACAGATTAATGATAAGAAATTGCCACAATCAGATACTCAAAGAGGTGGATGATAGAAACTGTGAAGGTAGGCCTATGCAAAGGAGGTTCCTAATGCTAAGAGGAGGTGCCG
Organism: Maea johnstoni; assembly: GCA_963942565.1. Classification (NCBI taxonomy): domain Eukaryota; kingdom Metazoa; phylum Annelida; class Polychaeta; order Spionida; family Magelonidae; genus Maea; species Maea johnstoni. The sequence goes on from OZ012684.1 coordinate 33,929,744, forward strand.
GGGTCAGGCACTGACATACAGATTAATGATAAAAAAATTGCCAGCGTCAGGTACTCATATAGAAATGGATGATAAAAACAGCGAAGGGAGGCCTATGCAAAAGAGCTTCCTAGCTAATGCTATAATAAATGTTTGCGATAATTTCTCCCACAAAAAAGCATCAACTTTTATTGAACATCCTAAGGAGGAAACATGCCACAGAATTGTTTATTAGCATTCATCTAAAAATTTACGGGACTGTGCTGCCTATTGGGAGAGGGAATTAAACACATATGTTCTTTTCACCATATTTGTAGCATTCTGACTCTACATGTATATTCAATATTGAATCCTAGGAGATTCATATTGTGGATGAAAAGCAGCAATTTTTATATCTTCGATTTGATAATTCAGCATAAATAAATTTCATAAGACTACTGGCTGTTTGCAATTAGTCAACTTGATCAGTACACTAAATGTTTCAATGAATCTGACATTTGACCATCTATCCAAAAGGAAAAAAACATTTTGTCTAAGCAATAGCAGCAATCATTTTGATTAATGCCCATGATATGTTTCATTTCTAGCAAATTTAACCAAGATAAACAATCATGAAATTTCAATGGGCACAATTATTATTTACCTGGGCTTGGTAGGATCCAAGAAAAACCAAGCAGCTGGAATGATGGATCATTGATGACGACGGAAGCCTCTTTGATCACACCTTGTAGAGACCTCAATGCTGTTCAAGAAGTTCTCCAAGCCACATTTCAACATTTCCTTTTGCAATCATCTCTTTTTCAAGCTAATGATGTCCAAGTCCAAGCAACCAATCTTTACCATTTCCTAAATTTCCGCTTTTCAGATGAAATGAACATCTCAATACAAGAAGTCAACAGATAAGAATCTTATTTAGACTTGGATAAATCATATTGTTAGCAGATAGCTTTTTTGATAGTGGTAGAAAATAACTA
>OZ012684.1:33935696-33954142 GCA_963942565.1 Maea johnstoni
AAATTGTATCTATTTAAAGCCGGGTAGCTTATATACTGGCTGTATGGAAAACATTTTTTGGAACTATAGAAAAGTCCGAATTTTTCGTAAGCTCAAATATGCATGTTACCCATGCACCACCGTAGTATGCTGAATTGTTTGGGTTTGTTCAAATGCTCTCTCTCTCTCTCTTAGCGCACAACCTTTGATTGTGTTTTTTTCCCAAGGGATGTGTCCGTACGATCTTAGCGCCGATGCAGGCATTGTCCATTGTGTCCATGCCGCCTAAACCCTTTCGGTGCATGCCCAGGTTCCCTTTGATTACCCGGGTAAGCTACGCTACTACAGTGTGCGTGCTTCTGCCACTGGACAACCAACAAAGTCCGTGCAGTGCAACCCCATTGTGGAAGCAGAAGTTTGATATCGGTTGTACTATATATCGCCGGGTGGTCATACCACACCCGGCCGTGTTTGAGGATGAGAAATCAGCATCAAAAGCACCTTTTTGTTTATTTTTTGAAATTAGTTTACGTTAAGAACCATCTAGATACACTCGTCCACCAAACTGCCAACTCAGAATTAGGCAAACAGGCGCGGCAACGGAGATCATGCGTTGCAAAGGATTGGGCCTCCTCTCTTATAATATACTAGAAAAGTACCCGTCCTGCGGACGGAAACCATGAAATTTCTTATAATGGCAAACATATCAGAGCGCCTGACTCTCTCTCTCTTGTCCCCTCTCCCTGCGCCCTCCCTCTTTCTCTCTCTATCCCCTCTCCCTCTCTTTTGCACCCCTCTCTCTGCCCCTCTCTCCCTCGTTTGCCCGCTCTCTCTGCCTGACTATCTCGCTTTTGCACCCTCTCTCTCTCTCTCTCTCTCTCTCTCTCTCTCTCTCTCTCTCTCTCTCTCTCTCTCTCTCTCTCTCTGCGCCCTCTTTTTCTCTTTCTCTCTGCCAACTGGCTTGATATTTATAGTCTCAGGTGCGACCTCCCGGGGTGGTACAGTTGGCCTTTAAAGATCAGCATCAAAAGCACCTTTTTGTCTAATTTTTTTATAAATTTCTTTACGATTACAACCATGTAGACACACTCGTTAAACAAACGACCAACTTAGAATTAGGGAAACAGGTGTGGCAACGGAGATTACCCGTTGCAAAGGATAGCACCCAGTTATTCCTGCGACAACACACTTAAGGCTACCTACCATATGTTTCAATAATTCGAGAGATTGGCTAACTGATATGCTATTGATAATATACCATGTATATGTATATATATATATATGTATATATATATATATATATATATATATATATATATATATATATATATACATATATATATATATATACATATATATATATATATATATATATATATATATATATATATATATATATATATATATATATATATATATATATATATATATATATATATATATATGTATATATATATATATATATATATATATATATTTATATATATGTGTATATAAATATATATATATATATGTATGTATATATATATATATATATATATATATATATATATATATATATATATATATATATATATATATATGTATACATATATATATATATATATATATATATATATATATATATATATATATATATATACATATATATATATATATATATATATATATATATATATATATTCATTCTACCCACAAATTGTTTTCAAATGATCCTTTTATGTAGATATCCCCCCTCCCCCCCAAAAAAATAATCGCACTGCTATGTTAAGATTGTTAAGGAAAAACTATTTTAATAATTGTTGAAGGAAGAAATATTCCAAAGGATGCAAACTGTTTTGACTTCATAATAGATACATGTACGCACTCCATGCATGCCCAAAGTGCGGTATGGGCATGGGGTACTTCTATGTATTTAGACATTAAGTTCCATCAGTATGTAACTTATGTACTGGCTGGCTGTCTGGAAAATATTTTTTGGAACTACAGAAAATTAGGATTTTTCGTATGCTCAAATTGTTATCCATGTGCCACCGGAGTTCGCTGAATTGTCTGTTGTGTCAATACTTTCTGTCTAAGCGCACTACCTCTGTTTGTGCATTACCCCCAAGGGGTGTGTTCAGACGCTCTAACCGCCCATGCAGGCATTGTCCAGGGTCTCTATGCTGCCTAAACCCTTTCGGTACATGCCTTGAGTTTCTTTTGAACATCCGGGCAGACCACTCTACTACTGTGTGCGTACTTCAGCAACCGTACAACCAACAAAGTCCATGCAGTGCAACCCCACTGTGGAAGCAGAGGTTTGATATCGGTAGTACCATCTAACGCCGGGTGGTCATACCAAACCAGGCCCTCAAGTGAAGATGAGAAATCAGCATCAAAAGCACATTTTTGCTAATCTTTCTGAAATTAGTTTACGTTAAGAACCATCTAGATACACTCGTCCACCAAACTGCCAACTCAGAATTAGGCAAACAGGCGCGGCAACTGAGATCATGCGTTGCAAAGGATTGGGCCTCCTCTCTTATAATATATATATATATATATATATATATATATATATATATATATATATATATATATATATATATATATATATATATATATATATATATTGTTAGAACGGGGTAAGATGGCTCTGGGGGGATATTTTCGGAGGCGAATAGGTTGTACCTTACCGCTTGCCTTCCAGTGATGGGAATGGCGCACCGTTACTCCAGCGTTGTGTTTGCACCAAGAATAGACCACGTGATATTGTTTTGCGGTCGTCTGGGTCAACAGGGGGGGACACTGATGACGTCATAGGGATACAGTCGGATGTGTGTCCCGAAATATGCATGTAGGGTTTAGTTGTAGCCTACATGATAAGCGGTTTCGACCCACGAGGGGTCTCGTCAGAGGATTTTTTCCTATTTTGCGGTTGGGATGGTGGAATGCCTCCCTGTTAGAAACAGTAGCATATCCTTATGTTGATGTAATCGATGTAGATGTCCGTTGGGATAACGGGCTACTGCCCGCTGGATATGCGGATTAGTTATTAAGGTGCTGCGAGAGGTATGTGATGTTGCCTCTCTTGGTGAACTAGTGATGTAGTATAAAAGTCTGTCCTGTTACCTATCGGTAGCAGGGTGCTGGAGTGGTGTGTATTTAATACCAAAATTCGTCATGTTGGTGAAAATGCTATGATGTTGGGGAGTCATACATAGGGGTCTTGTATGTGTAGAGCGTGATCTCCTCGGTGTGGAAAGTTGATAATATGGTTAGAACGGGGTATGTCTACACCTCGGATGATCATCTGGGGAAGATACTCTGGTAGGATTGACATTGCTCTGGATATACATAGTGATGATGTATTTGGTACCTTAACAGGTGTATCGAGGTCTCAGATTTGGATGTGAGTGACCTTATGCGCGTGATTGTTTAATCACGGTATAGTCTCTTATGCCTAAGTGATTAGGATGACCAGGTTAGGGCGTATAGGGCAAAGAGTTGTCCTTAAATTATTTGCGTTCAGTGTATTTCATGAGGTTAAGTCCTCGGGTTACGAAGCACCTGAGTCTTTTTATCCATTTAAATAAAAAGACTCAGGTGCTTCGTACCCCGAGGACTTAACCTCATGAAATACACTGAACGCAAATAATTTAAGGACAACTCTTTGCCCTATACGCCCTAACCTGGTCATCCTAATCACTTAGGCATAAGAGACTATACCGTGATTAAACAATCACGCGCATAAGGTCACTCACATCCAAATCTGAGACCTCGATACACCTGTTAAGGTACCAAATACATCATCACTATGTATATCCAGAGCAATGTCAATCCTACCAGAGTATCTTCCCCAGATGATCATCCGAGGTGTAGACATACCCCGTTCTAACCATATTATCAACTTTCCACACCGAGGAGATCACGCTCTACACATACAAGACCCCTATGTATGACTCCCCAACATCATAGCATTTTCACCAACATGACGAATTTTGGTATTAAATACACACCACTCCAGCACCCTGCTACCGATAGGTAACAGGACAGACTTTTATACTACATCACTAGTTCACCAAGAGAGGCAACATCACATACCTCTCGCAGCACCTTAATAACTAATCCGCATATCCAGCGGGCAGTAGCCCGTTATCCCAACGGACATCTACATCGATTACATCAACATAAGGATATGCTACTGTTTCTAACAGGGAGGCATTCCACCATCCCAACCGCAAAATAGGAAAAAATCCTCTGACGAGACCCCTCGTGGGTCGAAACCGCTTATCATGTAGGCTACAACTAAACCCTACATGCATATTTCGGGACACACATCCGACTGTATCCCTATGACGTCATCAGTGTCCCCCCCTGTTGACCCAGACGACCGCAAAACAATATCACGTGGTCTATTCTTGGTGCAAACACAACGCTGGAATAACGGTGCGCCATTCCCATCACTGGAAGGCAAGCGGTAAGGTACAACCTATTCGCCTCCGAAAATATCCCCCCAGAGCCATCTTACCCCGTTCTAACAATATCATACAACCATGGCTACGGGCGGAGGGCCCCCGAATGACGGAGACTTTGCAAATAAGTGGAAACATGCCTCAGCTTTCATGGATCGCAGAGAGCAGACGAACCCGGCATCTCAGGAGAGTGCCGGTTCAGCCATGGACCAAGACAAGTTCGATCCTGGCGACCTCCACAAGGACTTGCAAGACATGTCCATCCAACGGGACATAGTCCCACAAGACATAATCGACCAGGAGGATGAGGTAAGCGACCCACCTTCTATCGTCAGCAGTGTAGAATCATTACCGTCTGATAGCGATAGTGATGTTAACAAGACGACCATATTTGTCAAAGGCCCCTCGAAGGGCACACCTCAAACGTCTACACCTAAGGGCAACAAAAAGCCCCCCAAACCGAAGGTTACGAAACCGAAATCGGCAACCTCGGCATTAGGTAAGAAACTTGAGAAACATTCCAATTCTCCGAGTATTCAAACATATTTGGTCAACAATAACCAACCCAAGAAGTCATCAGGCACTCCTCGCCCTGTGACTCCAAATATTCTCGATTGGTTCGACCCAGTCGACCTCCCGAACAGTAAGAATAAGAACCCAACCTCGAGTAAAGACACCGAGAAATTGCCTAAGACAGCCGTGGACATTGGTGACAACTTATCACCACTACCACAGCGTGAGAAAAATAAGTCCACTAAACGCAAACGCGTTGGTAAGGACGGCAAATGTCTCGTGACAGCCACGAGCAGCGGGACACTGTCAAGCAGCCATGACGATGACGTCATGGATGTAAACAAACCCTCCCCCATGTCCGGGGAGGAAGGATCGTCAGGTGATGACATAGCCACTCCAGCTAGTGTCCCTTGGTTACTGGGCAATTACGCCGTAAACGAACCACTACCGGAATCCCTGATAGGAAAGAAGGTCAGGTTTCAACCTGAACCAACTAAGGTTAATACTGGCTATGCCGCATCAACCGATAACAACATTACTCAACCTGTTGCTAATCACGCTTCTGATTCGTTTCAGGATGGTCCGGGGACGTTCCTCAACATCCCAGAGGAGGCACTCTCCTTCTTCAAGAGAGCCAGGGGCTGTCTCAGCGCTGCAGCCCGAGCTGATGCCAGAGCCACCCGCATAGATGAGCTCATCAACAGAGAAATGCCGGCTCCATGGGCACTTAGACTGGAGCCCATCCCGGCATATCTACGGTCCGTCGCCCATGAACTGACCGAGAGACAACAATCCAATGCCTTGAAACTGATGCAAGAGGCAACACACAGCCTCCGACGCCAGGTATCCAAGATGGTGACACAGGGCAACGAGAACTGGAATATCGTCAACAAGTATCTCGCCGATGATGACGACGAACTCAACAAGGTCCGCGTCAAGATGGACGGCTTAGTCGCCCGCGACTTTGACCGTGAGAAGATCAGACTGGACGCCCACAATGCAGTCCTGATCGCCGACCCGGTCACCGATGCGGCGATTGTAGAGAACCTCAGGGTCAGAGGATACAACAATCCTAACAAACGCCAGCGCCCACCCTCTCCACCAAGGAGAGACAACAACATTCCCCCGAACCGGGCATATGACAACCCGCAACCGGGGAGCAGCAGCATGGGAGCTCGCCCCATGGACCCCAACCCGAACTACAACACCGGGAGGGGTAGGGGTAAGAGGAGAAGATCCCGATCGAGATCTAGATCACGATCCCCCAACAGTGGTCGTGGAAGATTCAACTCAAGATCCGGTCCCCCCAACCGAGGGAGGGGTAGAGGTGGTCCACCGAGGTTCAACCAACGGCAACCACCCAACAACCGGAACAACATGGACCCCCAAGCGATGGCGGCCATAGTTCGTCAAGTTGTCCAAGAAATGAACCTACCAACAAACCAGAACCAACGTGGTTCTCGGGACTATAGGTATTGACATACCTAGTGTGACAACACACACAGGATCGCGATAATCCTGTTATAACAGGGATTCTAACCCAGATCCCCGATGACACCTGTTAATGTTATTACCTAGTTAAGGTCTTATTAGAATTAACAGTTCATATGTTTATTAGCTCTATGAGCACCAATCACAAACTTATTGATCAAGAACTCTATAAATGTAGCCATCAACAAGCTACTTCACTATACCTCAAGGGACCTTTTATTAAAGTCCTATCTCAGGACCGGATAATTCGCCATATGATTATCTGTGATTTTATTAGGATAGATGATGTTATACCATTGTACAATCAATGTCTCATTCCAACTTATTGTCTAGCATTCATACATGCCAATAACGCCTCGACATCAACCACAAATGTCGACTATAGTCCTCTAGATATTTATACATATTCTTCCTGTGATAATACTACTCAGCCTCACCAGGTGCCGGACACCTCGGGGGCATCATTACATACTCATTACCAAGATTCATCTGAACTTCCTAAAGAGTATAATTATTTATATCATAATTCATATATTAATTCTCCAGATTCACTAACTGAGAGTTCAGCTACCTCAAACCTGACGAGTGCCAATACTTCGATAGATGTATCACATTCCAATGAACATATTTATACTAATAAAAATAACTCATCTGAAGTTACTACTCATGCGTCAGTTGTTAACCTATCAGACAGACAACTATCCGAATCTGAAATTCAAATATTAGAACGCGGAATGAAATTCTGCCCAACCCCGGGTGAGCCTGATATGGGTGAACTCCACGAAGATTTAGATAAACTTCACCTCAGACTTAAAAGGTATTTACATTTCTATAAATTACCTAACCCAAATAACGACACCTCACTACGAGATATTACCATTGTACCTACACCTGAATTGCACCAACCATTTAAACACCCTTTATTTAAATTACCATCGGCATGGATACCTCCTCCTGTCATTAATTTGGAAAACTTTATCTTCAAGAACCATAGGGATTTATCTGATTCTAATATACCTAAGATCAGGAACCACAATATAACTGTTGAGGAGCGACACGCCCTCCAGTCCCTGTCAAAAGATACCAACATAGTAATCAAACCTGCAGACAAGGGAGGTGCAGTAGTCGTTTGGGATAGACAGAAATACATAAATGAAGGTGTCAGACAACTATCTGACCCAAAATTCTATATCGAAACTGAAACAGACTTGACCTCTACTCATTACAAAGAAGTGGTAACAGTTTTAGACGATATGCGCTCACACAAAGAAATAGATGATAAATGCTACGATTGTCTCACACACACCCCTATACGCACAGCACAGTTCTATATACTGCCAAAAATACACAAAGATTTATCCAATCCTCCGGGCAGGCCTATTGTTTCTGGCAACGGATGCCCCACCGAAAGAATATCACAATTTGTTGATTTTTTCCTACAGCCAGGGGTAAAAAACATCAGGTCCTACATCAAAGACACCACTTATTTTTTAAGTGTCCTAAATCCTATTCATAATCTACCAGAGGGAGCTATTCTAGCTACTCTAGACGTATCCAGTCTCTATACCAATATACCTAATACTGAAGGTATAGAGGCCTGTAGGATCATGCTGCAAAATGAGACACCACTCGCACGTGCTCCATTCAACGACAGCCTTATCAAACTCCTCAAACTTGTCCTGAGCAAGAATAACTTCGACTTCAATGAGAAGCACTATCTACAGACAGGTGGCACAGCAATGGGCACCCGAGTAGCCCCCTCGTATGCCAACACCTTCATGGGTTGGTTCGAGGACACCTTTGTGTACCCTCACAATCCATCACCAATAGTATGGAAGAGATTCATAGATGATATCTTCATCATCTGGACACACGGACGAGATAGTCTTAATGACTTCGTCTCATACCTTAATGGATGCCTTCCAAGCATCAAATTCGAAGCAGAATCATCAACTGCTGAAGTTCATTTCTTGGATGTGACCGTATCAATAGATGCGGATCTCAATCTACAAACTGATCTGTACACTAAACCTACAGACAGTCACAATTACCTCAACTACAGGAGCGCCCACCCTCGCCATTGCAGGGACGGCATCCCATACAGTCAGTTTCTACGTTTGAAACGAATCTGCAGCACCGAAGACGCATTCCTTGTCTAAAAATGTCTAAAAATTTCATCAAGGCAGAATACCCTGCCAATGTCATTAGAAAAGCATTCTCAAGGGTATTCCATACTGATAGAACAACCCTCCTCAATCCATCACAGAAAGAGGAGGATGACCTCAATGAGGGAGAAGAACGTACTTTTCTCATCACTATTTTCCACCCCAATTTCAGGGAGTGCGATAAAGTAGTTTAACAGAACTGGGACATTCTAGAGAAATCCAGTTCAACCAGACCCCTACTCAACCTCAAATTGATTAAGGGGAATAGAAGGGCCAAGAATCTCCGTGATATTCTGGTCAGAGCAAGACTGCCCCGTCAGATTTCCGACACCGCAAAGCCTGCGGTTAGAAACACCAACACACCACTCAACGTGTGTCAGAAACAACATTGTCAATATTGCACAATGCTTGATAAAACCGGTAGAATCACAAGTATTGTCACCAAAAAAGAGTACAATACTAGGTCACAAATCTCATGTCGATCGAACAATATAGTATATTGCCTCTGCTGCCAGGCATGTGGCAAACACTATGTAGGCCAGACCAAAAGACCACTGGTTGAAAGACTACGAGAACATGTCAGAAACATCAACCAAAACACTGACATACACATCGTTGGCAGGCACTTCAATGAACCTGGCCATAATGGCATTAGGTCCCTTTCCGTGAAGGTATTGAACTTCGCGAAAGGACACCCTGACTCCAAAACCAGTCTTACAATGCGGTTGGAATTGGAATCAAAATGGATAAAAAGACTCAGGTGCTTCGTACCCCGAGGACTTAACCTCATGAAATACACTGAACGCAAATAATTTAAGGACAACTCTTTGCCCTATACGCCCTAACCTGGTCATCCTAATCACTTAGGCATAAGAGACTATACCGTGATTAAACAATCACGCGCATAAGGTCACTCACATCCAAATCTGAGACCTCGATACACCTGTTAAGGTACCAAATACATCATCACTATGTATATCCAGAGCAATGTCAATCCTACCAGAGTATCTTCCCCAGATGATCATCCGAGGTGTAGACATACCCCGTTCTAACCATATATATATATATATATATATATATATATATATATATATATATATATATATATATATATATATTATATATATATATATATTATCGGGGACTAAGCCAGGATTTTCATAACAGGGTGTCCAAATTGGGGATTTTAAGAATTTAATCTTTACGCTGGTTATGTACGTTAACAAACAAAATATTTGCTTTATTCTTCAAGAAATGTCTTTTGTATTATTTTGAAGTTAAAACCTTTTAGAATTTTAACTTGGAATTAGTGTTTTAAAAAAACTAGGGTGTCTTTTTGCCTTAGTTAATAAATAAGATATGCTCTTCTGTCTCATCCATAGCCAAAGCAAGGTGAGATACTAGGAGAGATACTAGGCAAGTGCTTGAAATCTATTTAGAGCTACACAGGATATGCAAACCCAACTGGTCGCATTTATGACCCCCACACATGAAAGAGTAGCATTGTCTCTGAAGGGAACTATTAGCATGTGCTTCAGACTGGTGGGTCAGGAGTGCCGGTGTAATGGGATTAAGCGACCCCAATACTCTGTGGACCCCCAGTCACTGAAAATTAGGGTTACATTGACCCCTTGGGATATTGACTCCTAAGCACCTGTGACCTACCCCTGAATAAAATGACACCTAGTCCTAGTCACTTACCCTAGTGTATCAAGGCCTCATTTTTTTCTAATAAATGCATTATTTTGATTTTGATTTGTTGTCTGTTCTTATGATAAAAGCATTAAATATATCATTTTTAGCAGACAAATATCCTAGGATACAGTAAATAATAAATTTAAAAAACAATTTATTGTTCAATATTCATTATTCATGGTATTATTAATCTTGAAAAAAGGAAAAGTTACTAAAATGAAATATGAATATTCAAAGAATGAATAATGGGTTCTAGGACAAAATCCCCCCGGACAATATCCCCCCAGGATATTTTTTTCATTGTTTTTAATAACTCATGTTTTAGGATAATTTAAAGACTGTTTTTTTCTTTTTTAAATTTAAAAAACATTTTCTTTGTACTAACACATACGATGGTGCAAGTGTGAACAGCAGAAAAAAATCTATTTTTTTTCTCCACCGTTTTTCCCCAAAAACAGCAGAATTTTTTTTTAATTTCTTTTCGCCACCGTTTTCCAAAAACAGTAGAAAAAAAATTTTGAATTTTTTTTTCCGCTGTTTTTGAGAAAAAACGGCAGAGAAAAAGAATTTGAATTTTTTTTCTGCCGTTCACTCTTGCACCATCGTAAACACATGATTTAGGATAATTTAAAACACTGGAATATTTTTTTTCAATTTTTTTTAATAACACATGTTTTAGGATAATTTAAGACACTGGAATTTTTTAAAAATTTTATATTTTTTTTATTAACACATTTTTTAGGATAATTTATAACACTGGATTATTTTTCAATTTCTTTAAAAAAAATTACTAACACATGTTTTAGGATAATTTTAGAAACTTGAATTTAAGAAGAAAATACTAACACATGTTTCACTAGAGATATCATCTGGGGGATATTGTCCTGGGGGATTTTGTCCGGGGGGGGGGGGGGGGGGGGGGGGGGGGTTGTCCTTGGGGGATATTGTCGGGGGGATTTGTCCTGATACCGAATAATAGATATTAAAAAAGCGTTACAAATATTAAAAAATAATTTGAATTTTCAGTATTTAGAAATGATTCTTTAATATTTATAATTTTTTCGATATGTATTGATGATTAATGTTTTTCTGTATATTGAAAAAGGAATTAATGAATATTAACAAATCATTTATGAGTATTGAAAGATAACCTTGAATTTCAAATATGAGTAATTTATTTTTCAATATTGGGTTATTGATATTCATTTTTAAGAATTTCTTTACTATATTCAATTTATCAATATTCTTAAATCATTTATTATTTATAAATAGATATTTCAAATTCATGTTTTTCTAATATGGAAAAAATTATACATTTCATGTTTATTCTAAGCACATCATTCTACATTGAAATTAAAGTTCTACATTAGCTGTCATAATCAGTGACCTTGTTAACAGGAGTTCACTGTCATCTGTTACACCGGGAGGTATTTCCTGAAGAACATGTTTAAACACTAACTTTCCCCTGGCCTGCCCCTCTCAAACCTGCTCTTGTATTATTATGAATATCGATTTACAGAAGGACGAAAATATTTAGCAATAGTGTAGTATAGGGTTCGTGAAACTAGATTTAAAATCATTACACTGGTTATGTATATTAACAAATAAACTAATTATATGCTTCATTCTCAATATATACATATATATATATATATATATTATATAGTATATATATATATGTATGTATATATATACATATAAAATATATATAAAATATATATATGTATGTATATATATATATATATATTATATATATATATATATAATGATATATATATATATATATATATATTATATATATATATATATATACTATATATATAGTATATATATAGATATATAATAAAAATTGGGCCGAACATAAAGGAATCCCATATGGCAGTGTGGACGAACTTTCCCCTTCACCATAGGTTCCCCCTTCGAGTGCGGCATTGGTGAACGGCTAAAACGAATCACATGCAGATACGCACCAACATGGGACAACGCACCAACCTGCATTCGTCAACATCATTCGGCCAGATATAGAAAAATGCATGTTGGTGGCTATTCGCCATGTTGGTGCGTTTAGCATGCAGGTTGATGCGTTTTCAGTTAGGTTGCATCGTACATTCTAATGTTGCATCGTACATTCTAAAGTTGAATATTGGTCATATGGCGTTCGATAGTACTATTTTTCGGTAACTACTCTGTTCCACTATAGATCAACAAAATATTTAGGATGTTTTGACCAATACAAGTGTGAATGTCGGCTAACTGATTATAAGAGAATTACAGTTTCTATGCATCCGTGACACCTTTACCCTTCCAATGCTGAGGCTACTTCATCAAAGGCTGGTATACACTGGATAGCCCTCACTGAGTATTCTCAGACGAGTAACCGTGTGGGTTTCAGTCATCTTCAGGTTTTTTGCAACTTTTGTATTGACCAAATTAGCCACCAGCAGTATAAGGTTAAGATGCAAACAATTGCATGAAGGCTAAGTTATTAATATTCTTAACTTCAAAACTCCCAAAAGGTCTGAAAGCTAGTCTCCACTGGCAAGACAAAGCTTGGACTTTTTGCCAAGACCTAGCTAGACATCTATGACATAACAACTTTTTGGATGCCGACAAAGTCCTAGGTGAAAGTAAACGGAAAATATGCAAATTAGGATGTCTTGGTGGAGTCGGGGCATGTCGAGGACATAGTAAGGACAGGTCAGGGACAGTGTGAAGGATGAAGAAGACTTACGTGAGACACAAGTAGGACATCTTGAGTAAGTCCTGTTGGGTGGGGAACTGTCCGGGATGTACCCGCAGACGCATCCCCGACAATGTTAGGACAATGAGAGTATGGGTGGTACCATCGCTGTTGCGGAGACCACTTTTATGAAACTTATGATTCGAAACCTAACACAAGAGTTAAATAGGGAGGATGTAGAGAATACCAAAATTTCACGAGTACCTCCAGAGCTCTTCATGGAAATCCTGCATCGCGTCGAACCTCGCATTAAGAAACAACATACTAATTGAAGACCCACCTTGGAGCCAGAAATTAAAATTGCCATCACTATGAGGTATTTAGCAACGGGAAATACATACAAAACTTATCTTATGGATTCAGAGTGGCAAACAATACAATAATCTTTATTCATACCTGTAACCTGTGAAGCTATTATTCAGGAGTTCTCCCACATGCACATGAAGTGCCCGAAAACCCCAGAAGATTGGAAACAAGTGTCGAGTCATTTTGCTAAACTTTTGAACTTCCAGAGTTGCCTAGTGCCATTGATGGCAAACATATTGCTATTAGGAGACCTAACAAATCTGGCACATATTTCTACAACTACAAAGGATTTTTCTCCATAGTTTTTAATGGCTGTTGCGGATGCTAACTACAAGTTCCTTTTTGTGGACATAGGAGCTAATAGTTCATGTGCAGATTCGGGTATATTAAGCTAACAAACATCTACAAAGCTGTAATGCAAGGTGAAGTAGGACTACCAGAGGCAGAAAGTTACCCAATGATGACTGTGATGTACCTTACTGCTTCATAGGAGATGATGCTTTTGGCTTAGGAAGTTGGAAGAGAAAAGAATCTTCAACTACAGGTTGTTGCGTACACGAGAGTGGGGAAAATGCATTTGGGATATTAGCTCAAAGGTTTTAAATATACTACACTAAGATTTATAAGACCTGTTTGCTCATTTATTGTGCTACACATTTATACTATTCATATTCAAGTATGTGATATTATGTGCATAACAATTAAATCACAACTAACAACCTATTTCAGATTCAGATGTATGATTGCTCCTATGCTGCAGAATCCGGATACAGTCCAAAGAATAGTAATTGCTTGTTGCACCCTCCACAACGTTCTGATTGACATGGATCCAAGGGCATTACATGCTCTTGTAGATGTGGAAGACCCAACACTCATGCTGTCAGCCTGGAGCATGGCGACAAGACTGGGCCTAATGCCATTAAATGGGTGGGAAAGTGGTCAGAGAGTATTTAACTAAATACTACAATTCAAATGCAGGGGCAGTTGCCTGGCAAGATGATATGATTTAGGAATCATCAAGTAAGAATGGTGACAAAGTAACAACACAGTAGTGGGTTATTAACAAGGTTTATTAACAACTTGTATCAACATGAATATCAGGTAATAATGTAATCTTGTAAGTAATAAAGGTCCACATCACTGCCTATAGTCATACGGGTAAATGAAAATAAACAACATTATCATTCCACTGTTGAATGCAAAATCTTGCGAAATGCAATTAGTGCATATTGTAATAATAACATCCAATGCTGTGTAACCAATAAAATATTATGTATTAGTTTTATGTATTCCCATTTACTGGTAACATAACAACCTCATGATAATGCTCACAAACATAATTATAGCACCTGCACATATGTTGCAATATAAGTTAGTTTGTCAATTATATGCAAAAGTTTCGTTGGTGCATCCTTCCCATTAACATTACATCAACTGCTACGTATCCCATACTTATGAGTGTGTTAAGTTCCTTCAATCATTTAACAAAAAATAATGTTTCCTTAATTATAACACACCACATAACATTATGGTTGTATTTCCACAAGTGTTGTCTGTAACATATGTAATTCTGACCAATATTGGTGACTAACATTCTTCAATATCACCAACTTATTAGAATCCACACACATGTAATTTGACTTTCAATCTTGTTGTAACTAAATACAATAATTGTGAAGAATTATGACATCATATAACATTAAAATATAAACTTGTCCAATGGACTATGTATGGCATATCCTGTTGCTATAGAACTGTCGAACATTTGCATAGATTAATTGTTAACAAATCAGTGTCATGCATGTATTTGCATGTCTGTGACATGGATTATTTGCCTGACAGTGACTTATATCTCATGAGGCATCCATCATATATGAAATAAACTTATAATAAAACACAACTACTGTATTCTCTTGATAAGCGCACTTGGAGATCCCAGTAGAGCCATCCTTGAAGACATGTAATCACATACATTGGTATCACCAGTCAGGGACTGGCTGCTGATCGATGCCATGTAAGTGCCAATGGACTGATTTGCCCGGGGGGGGGGGGGGCACTCGGGTACAGAGGGGGGCCGCACCTTCGTTACGTATTTCGCGAAGAAGGGGTCTTTTTTTAAGACCTCCGCATGTCGCAAATTTTGTAAAAGAAGGGTACTCAGGGCTTCTGAGTTTGCTGCCGCCACTTGCTGCCGCTAAACAAGCAGAGGATTATAAAATCATGAGTAAAATACGTGTTCCCGTTCATCCAATGTCAGTGTTTTGATAAAGAAGGGGTGTTTATTTAGTGGAAAAAATCAGCGTTTATTAAAATAAGGGTGCTTTTTTGGCCATAAATCAGTGCTTTAGGGGTATTTTTTATTTTGATAACGAACGTATGCACCCCCCTAAATACCCAAGTGCCCCCCCGGGCTGATTTGACGGCCCTGAAACAACACCCATGTTGGCTAATGTGGTGATGCATTTGCATTTGCAGTGACCATTACTACCTCAGATTTATCCGCAGGCTCAACAACCTCTTGAGCTGGGATTTCTTTCCTGACCTTCTCCCCACACACATATTTCTTGGCCAGTTCCATAGCGTCCATCGTGAAATCCATCAATTTCTCCTCCATTATCTTTTTCATTTGAGCCTCCATGTATATGGAAAAATGTTGGACTTCTATCCCATGTTCCGACTCTCTCCTCCACCATAGCTGATCTTTTCTCTGTTAATTGCTCATGGCGCTCCAGCAACTGTAAGGAAATAAAGTATCATATGTATGAACAAACATAGTTACCATATTTGCCCGATAAGCGCACGGTGCAGGTAGAGATTGGGAATATTTCAGGAGTAGGGGTGTTGGCGATCTTCTGTTTTACCGCACCCTCAATATTTTGCTGGTCGGAGCATAATAGCCGCTATTGCACCTATGCGCTCTCGCTGTTCAGTTGGATCAGACGTTTGCAGCCTCTGAAAAGATTGTTAATTGGTCAATAGTACGATCATGTGGCGAATATGACAGTTAGAGCGCGAAGGAACTGCTGACATGGCGGAATTCAGTGCTAGTTTGCAGAACGGCAAATAGGAAAGATGCGCTTATCGTGACCGTGCGATTAATCGGGCGAATACGGTAATTTTGAAATTTCATTGCAAAGCATTTCTCAAATACATGATGGTGTTTATTATTAACATATAATACTGTCACTAATTCATCATCTAGTCATTTTACTCCTAATGTTAACTTATGTGGGATAGGATAAATGGAATATTTCTTTATTAAATCATCTAAAGTATGAATGAGGAAATAAAATCATTCACATACATCATGTATTCCATGGCAATCATACAATGCCTTTTATATTTATTCATTGAATAGCATACATATGATTTCAAAATATTAGTAAATAGTGTTGATACATGACATAATAAGTTCTAGGGCATTTACTATCACAATGTCTAAATACACCAAATACATATGAGTGAATGGAAGTGCATTTATTGATAAATACCAGTCCCTATCAATTACACAAACATCAACAATTCTAATAAATTAATTACACTCAAACAAATGTATGCCTGCACAGTGTTGGTGTATGAATTTTACTTTCATAATTAAACCATGTTGGAGGTTAATGTGACTGATAAAGATCAATGTACCATAATAATAATGAATTTAGTTAAGGAATGTGAAATATATTGTACTTTAATAATAATTGCTTATATTATGTGGTAAAGAAAATTAATTACTCCATAAACCTTTTTGCCATGTTTTCATACATACCTTTTCAACCAGATCCATTTGGCGATCACCTTTAGTTTTCTTCCTATCTGAGCTCTTCTCTACTCCCTTGCCCTTGCCTTAAAAGAGGGTCTTGCGCGAGGATGGATTCTGACTGTAGGGAGACTAGATGCATCAGATGCTGTAGAAGGGTCTTTCTTTTTGGTGAACTGAAAAATAGTGCCTACATGTGGGGACATGTTCTAGTTATACAGAATTACAAGCACTCAATATTAAATAGGATTTTGTAGATGTCCTGCTTATTTAATCAATATGTATTAACATTTTTTAACCTCACTTATGGCTATTGAGATATTAAATTCAGTTTTAGTAAAATTTCATTAATGTATAGAAGTTGAAACATGTATGTAAAGAACAATCAACATGTGCATGATGTATATTTATTTAACTGATAACTGAACTTCACAAGGATTGAAACCAAATGAAAAAAAAATTATAGTACTGTCATGTGTGAAAGCCGTTCTTGCAGAAAAGCTCTATTTAGCATGAATGCTAAATGAATAATGATGCATGCTAAAGGAATTATGATACATGCTAAATGAATTTCCATGCATCATAATTCATTTAGCATGCATGCTAAAGGAATTATGATGCATGGAAAATAGCTGGTATTTTCCATGCATCATAATTCATTTAGCATGCACAGCATACAACTTCACATATTCCTACGCAGAGGAGAACGCATATCACTACTAAAAACATCAAACTTTGAAAACTATATTAACTTATGAAATTCAAGCATTGCATGACCAGTATTTACCTTTAAGTGACTCATTATTTTTTGAAGCAGCTAGATTTCATAAATATTTAAACTAGACGAATTTTCTGATAATAAGGCATATATTCATTTATATGGGTGTCACTAAAAGGCGAACGCAACGAACACAAACGAACGCGTCCGAACGCAAACGAACCTACGAACGCGCCCGAACGAAGACTGAATACGATACGGTAGAGTATGTAAACGTGCAGTTGTGAAGTGAATGACGTCATGATAACTTGTGAGTGGAATCCCCTTGCATAATTAAAATGCCACGTGACGGGAAACACCTCCATGAGCGCACGCGGCGGTGAAGCCCCAACGGCTAGTTGGATTGCGAGGGAAAGGGTCGCACATTTGATCTAGATAGGTTCCGTTCGCCCCCACCCTACAAATTTACATCATACGTTTGTGTGTGTATGTATGAAAGTAAATGTAAATATATGTATATATATATACATGTATATTTAAATATATATATATATATATATATATATATATATATATATATATATATATATATATATATATATATATATATATATATATATATATATAT